>OZ038498.1:59596577-59624077 GCA_964036315.1 Acanthosepion esculentum | reverse complement strand
TCCACAATAGCCCCTGTTTGCATGCATAAGTGTAAAATGAAAGGCACCACCCAACGCTGACCCTCATTTATCATTCACGATAGAAGAGTCCACAACTATATATGTACTTGCAGCATGGCCCAGCGTTGCCCGTGCTTGATTAAAAAATTGTATGACTCATACAGCAATCGTTATCACTTGACTTAAAATATTTTTGCCGTTCCTTGCCTTTAAAGGAGTGCCCTTTGCCATGCTGATGTTGCTAGATGCCTTACTTCTTGCCTATCTCACACTGCAAATTTTTTCTAAGCTCTAAAACATTAAATCTGTTACGAAAAAAGAACTAAACAAAATGAACACAAAATGATCAGCTTTAAAAAAGGACTCATAACTGGAAAAACCAAATGAAAAAAGAATGTTAATAACAAATACTTTTTCACACCCAACCCAGTTCTGCGGAATCAGAATCAACGTTGACTTTAAGTAAGTGAATGAGCCAATTGGAGTAAAGTGCCATGCAGATTTAAATTTTTCCCACTTGTGATGAATGCAGCTATCGATTTTTTTTGCATAATATTCATGTCAGTCAGCTGTTGGCTCTCACGCTGGCCAATAGAATCTTCCTGCCTATTCATGGCAGCCAGTTATAGGCTCTCACTCTGGCCAGTAGAAAATGGCCTCAAACTACATGAAAACTGCCGTAGAAGCATGAAAAAAATCGATTATTTCCACTATTGATGGGAGTTGGGAAATGCAAAGTCAGTCTTGGCCTTCCCACTAACTTGGCGCATGTGCATGTAAATTTTGGTGCAAATCTGTCAAAAATTGTGGCCATGCATTCGTTACACACTCACACGCACATCCTGCCTTTTATAGATAGAGATATGTATGTATATACACAGACAAAAAAGATACATCGAAAACATTTGTACATATATAATCATATATAATTGCCATATATCATTTAGTATCAATGACAGTAATATCAGTCATAATAAATTAACATTTTCAACAAGATGTCGTAAGTTTAGTGATTAACAAATGCAAAACTGATTATATGAAGAGTAGGAAAAAAAAACAAGATAGAAAATTCATTTTTTGTAGTATTTATTGCTGCTTTGTGTCAGGATATGTGCTGCCAGATAAAAATGAAAGCAAACTGGACAAGGATTGTCTGAAAACAATTTAGGATGATTAGAAAATAAATAGGCATCTTTTAAAAAATAACCCCAAAATGAAATCATAAAGGATTTAATTTTTCTTTTTATCTTGTTAAATCTCTCAAAAAATATTTTTGACATAATAGTTACAAGAGCAATTATAATACAAAGAAGCACTATTTCAGATTATCTAATGAGAAATTAACCTTGTTGTTCTGTTGGTACAGCACTTCTATAATTTCTTTTTTTTTTTGTTCACCACTTTTTAATTCAAGTACATTTACATAGGTTTGGTTGGTTTTGCCAGCATATCAACTCTCATGGGTTATTTAATGCTGAGAATTGGATTTTTATTCAATAATATTTAAAAAGTTTTAAGTCTTATAATTCATAAAGTATTGGTGAAAACTGGTTGTATAGTTCATCTACAGATGAAGTTGTCTAGGTTAAAGTTTGGTGTGTATTTTTCCTCAAGTAGGTTAGAATGGTTTTTATATTAATGTTTATGAAAAGTTCTTTAAGGATATTCACCTTATAAAGTCATTTACGAATAGAGGCAAATTTGGCACAATCCATCATAAAATGTTTTATTGTGTATATCTCCTGGCATACTATACATTTACGTGGATCCTCATCTTTTAGAAGGAATAAATATGTGATGTTGATATGGCCAATTCTGATTCTTGCTAAGACAACTACTACTCTTTGGGAAATACTGGTGTTATGGTGTCATATCTCAAGTGTAGATTTGATTTTGTACAATTTATTATTTGGATGAGTATTCCAAACCTCTTGCCACTTATTTAAGATACATTTAGGTTGTCACTGTTTTTGACCACTTCTTGTTTAGCCTGAAGTAATTACTGGAACCTGCAGAATAAACCACAGCATTAATGTATATAATTCCTACTTTCTTATCCTCCTAAATCTACCCCCAACAATAGCATCATGGTGGCTTTCAATAAACTTGTTGACGAACAAGTCTTAAGAGTTTTGGTTGCCATAAGGCTTTTATCTGAGAGATGCACTTCTAATATTAACTCCTACCAGCAGTTTTTAAAAGTTACATTACAAATTAAATTCTTTTGGGTGTTCATGAACATGAAGATGTGATTCCCCGAGAAGTATTTATTCTTGCTTGTAAGGTAAGCAAATAAAGAAAAAAAAATCTTAGACATTACTAATATACTTAAATGTAATTATTTCCAACCATCAAATATATCATATTTGATAGCATATAATACTCCCCCCACCCACCAACCAGCAGTTAACAGAATGGCTAAGACTAATAAAACCTTTGATAGACAAGATGATTATATCTGGGGAACCAAAATCTTGTAAAAGATAGAAGTTACAAAGCAATCATATTGCTAACCTTTCTATATGGTGTGAAGACTTGCATAACTACTTAAGTTAGTCCATTAGTATAGTCTTTAAACCATCCTAATGGTGCACTGGAGTGACTTCATCACTAACACTGACTTTCTTGTCTTTGCCAAGATCACAAGTTTTGAAGTTATACTACAAAAATTATGACAGGTTGGTCACATGACTAAGATAGCTGACAATTCTTTTCAAAAGACACTCCTATTCAAGGGACTACCTTTATGCCAGTGGCGAAGTGGGGGTCACACTGAAGAGATATAAGAACCCTCATTTCCTGTGGATTCAGTGACCATAAGAAGGAAATAGAAGCAGCTAGCATGGAAGTACAAGATCTGTCAGGCAACCTCCCTTCTAGGAACAAGCTTCAAAAAAAGAGTGGAAGAGAGTGGAAGAGAGGCATCTCCAGAAGGTTGGATCATCTCTTGGTTGTTAAGCCTCCTCCAGCATTTTGTAAAACAAGTTTTTTCTTTATGTGCTTTGCATACCATTTGCAAGCCTGCAATAGACATAGAAGACTTTCCTAGATTTTTGTTCATGAAGCCAAGTCATGAGAATTATAGAGTAAAGCTAAGAATACTGGTAGTATATAGGTTCTGGGTAAACATTAGTCTATTGTATCCTTAAACTTTGTTTAGACCTGGGAGATATTTTTTCTGATAGTTTCTTTTGGGGTTGGGGGCTCTTACATGTCATCAAATATGGTAAGTTATCTTGTCCTGCCTTTATTTATTTGGAATTCTGTTTAGATTTTTTTAATGAGATTAACTTCAACATCTGTCTATATTTCTGATATGATGTATTGTAACTATTTACAATATTTACATTTTCAGACTGTTGTCCTCATCTTCATTGTCATATTCATGACGTTTCATTTGTTGTATGCTCCAGTCTTCTTCAGGTGATATATGTTGGAATTTTTAACTGAACCCTTATTTAGCCCATTTATTTATTTGGTGTGCATGAACAAAACCCCTTTGAAATTTTAAAATAAGTAATCCAACACAGAGGACATTATCTATCCATATTATGATATCAACAAAATCTCATTAATATCTGAAAGAGAAATAAGTAGAAATCTCAAAAAAATAAATCCTTTATGTGTATTATATTTAGCCCAACTTGAGGTCTGAATGCAAACAAGCAAATACATTTATTTATCATATGTGTGAAAAAGCTTCCTGAAAAACAACTGGTTTTCAACTGTGACTTTTGTATAAACCTAAAAAGTCATGAGAATTTAAAGGGAGATAACTAGACAGACTTCCTTTTTACAATGAACATTGTTGATGGAGAGAATAAATGGTTTAAGGTTAATATGAACATATCACAGAATATCACATATGAAAGAAAAGTCAACCATAATAATTCTTGCCATTCTTGCTAGCAGCAGAGAAATTTGATCAGCAAGCAGACATTTTGAAGTCAGATTATAATTACTAAAAATATAGTAAATAAAGCAGTTCTATCCAACAGGTAAAATTCATTTTTATGTTAAATCAAACTCGAAGAAAAACAATAACCAAACTATTCATGCAGAGTTGAAATGTAAGCTTTTTAGCATTTAGTGTTGAATTTAAAGAGAGAAAAAAATTAACAGTTCAGAATTGTCCTGACAATACAGAGTCTGCCAAAAAAAAAATGTAAACACACACCAAGAAAAAAAAAATTGTCTCTTTTAGTTTTATCAAATTGAAATAACACTGTTTACAGTAGTAAAATTTTTTCCTGATTTAACATCTGCAGACTTTTACTTATGGGGAACCCTAAAGGATGTGTATCGCAGAAAACTGACTACATTGGCAGCCCTTAGACAAGAAATTGAAAATGCATGTGCAGCAATCTACTGGACAATTTGGTCAATGTTGCCCATGCAGTAGTTTGCTGTACAAATAAATGTTTGAAAACTAAGGGCCACCATTTTGAGCATCTCTTGTGATTGTAGAGTCCAAAGGTAACTTGCATTAATCTTGTGATGTCTGTATGAATTTAGTATTATAATATCTATACAAGTTTTTCCTTTCCTGAAGTCTGTATACATTTTTTTGGTGGACTCTGTATATTATTGCAGGTTTGATTTTTATCCTTATATTTGTTTTTATATGCTAACATTTCTTTAATATTAATATTGACCTCATTTTGTAATAAGTGCCAAAATTTTGTACTGAATAAAATTGCATACTTTTAAGCAGTGTAATATTTAAAGACACAATATTATTTAATGTTTTGTAAATATCAAACTATATTAGTTAATTATCTGTTAACAGATGCACATCTGAAGGCATGCATATAGATTAGTATAGCACATCTGTATGCATGAAATACATTTCATTAATTTTTAATGTTCAAGTTGTAAGTCCTTGAGTCAAAAAGTAGAATATATTGAATACTTTCAGATACTTTTCAACATATCAGAGACATGCCTCCACAATGCCAAAAATATCTTATGATCTACTCTCAATTTTTTTAAATTAAATAGAAAATCCAAATTAACTTTTGAGAAGATGATCATTGTCTTAAGATTGAAATCAGTTGATATCTTTGTAGCATTACATAATTTGACAAAGCATTAATTTATGCACATGTCAAAGAACAAGAAATGCATCACATGGCAGTCTGATTAGAGGCAAGAAATGTAAATCTCCAGTTTAGTGCTAGTTCATGAGAACAGTTGTATGTCTATTTTAGGCCTCAATGGCACAGACTCCCCTCAGAATGTTTCCCAATCACTACAATCATTATTTTTCCTGCATAACAAAATGAACTTCATTTATTGAAATGATTTCTTATGCTCACAAAACACCACACAATACCCCTCTACCTTTAGAGGCTCTTGGGCATTATATTGAGTGAATAAAAAAATTATTTTGCCATTCATTACCTAGCCAAAAAAACTGATTCAATGTACAACCAAGTCAACAATCAAGTAAGACCATAATCCACTTTCTTTAATATGTATTCTGTTCTCTGCATGAACAAACTAATGTCTAATCATAGTTTTTATAAATATATAGCAAAATTGTTTTCTCTCAAGTGTTATACACATGTCCTTGTTTTTATTCACCCATGTACTTAAGTGTCATTATATCATAGGTATACTAATGCTATATTTGGATGGTATGAAAGATTTGCTTCCACCATTTGATTCCAATATTATAATGTTCATTAGAGCAATGATACCATTCAGAGAAAGAGAACAAATGTCAGTAACAATATTTTTCTATTTAATTAAAGAATCTGATGACATTAATTGGAGAAATGTTTTAAATATTGTTAATGTTTGGCCAACAAAGGACAACTTCACTCAATAAGCAAACATGCTATCAAATTTATAAAATATTTCTTATAACTTACTTAGTGTTTGATTTACAAAAGCAAATAGCCCATTAATTTTCTCATCTAAAGTAGTCCCTCTATTTTCCTACAACTTTTGTTTTTTTAAATCTTAGTCTGTTTGAAATATATGAACCCTTACTGAGAGACAATTGTGGATACATTTCAAATAAATCTTTTTGTTTTTAGGATGATGCATGGACTATATTTTTGTTCTTTTTGCTTTGAAATTGTTTCATATAAAGAAAGGGAACTGAAAAAAAGATATTTATTATGTATAAAATGCCATTTTTAAGTAATCAAAAAAGGTTAAAAAAATGTATAGAATACTTATGCTTTGTGACAAGCATAAAACAGTAAATATTTCCTTGTCCAGTTTGGCCTCTATATTATTAAATATCATGATGTAACAAAGCGAATGAGTAGAAAACTGTTATAACAAAATTTAATAATAAAAAAGAAAAAACAAAATCTTTGTAGAGGAAAACATGGATTGATATCTTCAAAATGCAAACAAATGCAAATGATAGAATGTGTTAAAAAAATTATATAAAATTTGCAATTTTGGGAATAAATTTATTTTGCTGCTAAATCATGAGTGAGAAAGGGAAAATGAACAAAAAGGAGAAAATTTAGAAAAAAGTTTCTTTTTACCCACATCTCCTTTCTGTGATTTTCATTTTAAAGTCATCTGTTTTTATTGAATGGAATAAAATGATAAGCCCATTGAGCGATAAAATATTTATAAAATCTAGTGCGATTAACAAAAAGGACAATTTATTTTCTGTAAACATTTTTTTTTATTACAAGTTAAAATATGATTTATTTTTAATTTATATTATTCTCAATCTCGAAATATCAGGAAAATGAAACTTTGAATGATATATGATCGTTTAGAGCCTTTAGTCGAATGAGCAGTTATTTTAAACATTTTTATTTTTTTAAGCAGTAAAATTTATAGAATAAGACAATAGCCCTGATCCTATCTCCATATGGTTTACTTTTGGAATGAGTCAAAAGAAACCATTCATTAGTCTTATTTTTCTTTGCTATAACACGAATAGAATATCAGTTTAATTATTTTGTTGATTTATCTAACCTCATATTGTAGGCTTATATATATTTTTTAAAAATCTAGATTACAAAAGAAATTAGTTGCAACTAAATTACTATATTAGATATTTTTACTTGTGAAGAGAATAGCTGATCAGATCAATTAAAGTGCATTGTATTGCAAGAGATGTTTCTTGTCAATTCAGAAAAATATTCATTTTTTTTATTTAATTTTAAAATTGTTGTATACTTTTCGTTATTATTTTTCCTATAACTTTAAAAAAGCATATTGATATTGCGAAGGCATTTCAATAAATATGTAATCACAATATGAAATCAAGAAAGAAAGCTATATATATATATATATATATATATATATATATATATGACAGACTATATTCTCATTCAGCTCCCTTAAACAATGGTATGAACATGTTTACTTTGGTCTTGTTAGTAACAATGGAAAAATGTTGTTTTTTTTTTGAGAAAACAATCTAGACAATCTAGACAGGCGGTGGTCCATTGACATAATGAAGCACTGATGTGAATGAGCGTTGCATATTGTTAGTCAGTGCACAACTGTAGTCTTCTTCGGTCATGGGCAGGAGGGATGCCAACCCTAATAGTAGAAGTAAAAGGCCTTGTATTGGTAATGCAATCCAAAAGACTCGCCGACAGAATGATGAACAGGTGCAGGGGCCTGCAACCGCTGCATCTGTTTCATCATCCTCTAAAACGCCACAGGGCTTTTCTGTTTCATCATCCTCTAAAACGCCACAGGGATTTTCCGTTTCTAGATCGTCTTTCAGTGTTGCTGCCACTTTTTCTTCAGTATCAAGGAAAGGTTCATCGTCATCTGTGTCAAATTGGTCACCTTTTGCTTCTGTTGGTTTAAGTCTCGTTTTTTCATGGGACTTGGGTTTATAATCAACCGGACTTGTAATAACAAGTCTATCATCAGGGGGTAATGGAGTTTTTAATGCCTGATGAGAATCTGTTGCAGATGTGGCCTCCTGATCTAAACCAATTCCATCTGTAACTGTCCGACTGTCCGCATCAACTTCATCTACATTATCATCATTAATAAGGGTACTGAAAAATGAAAAGAAAAATATTTAATTATTTTTTTGTTTTAAAGAAAGACAAACATTTCTTTTGCTATTCAGAAACGTCTATTTTTTTAAAAACTGCTTAATAATGTATGTCAGCTGAATGACTTAAGTTAGCTATAATACAATAATCATTAATTATGTATATATTATATTCTACTATTTATTGTAGATGTTAATATTAATTTTTATTATTGCTGATAATTTATTAATATGAATATTTATTATTGCTGATAATTTATTAATATGAATATTTATTATTGCTCTTTATTAGAGATGTTTATTCATGTAGATATTATAATCTATCATTGTGTAATATTCTTGTATTAAGATATTAATTTGGCAATATTAGTTTCATTATTACTGATTATTATTAATAATAAAATATATTAAATATACAGAGAAAAAACAGTAATTATATTTTACTGTTACTTGCAACTAAAAGTTTCATGTAAACTCATACAGAAGGTTAATATTACAATCACACAAGCATGATTGCGTGACTGCAATGTTGACCAATTCTATGAGCCCACATGAAACTTTTAGTTGCAGATAACAGTAAAATATAAGTAGTTTTTTCCTTGTATATTTATATACCTACTTTGAGCACTTTGCTTGTAGTGTCTACAAAATTTGACTATATATATGTATACATATATAAAAACACAATTTTAAGATCACTATTTTGTATTTTTTGTATTATCTTGTTTTATATGAGATTGTATGATGCGATATCTTTTTGTTATTGCATCAATCATTATTTACACATGATTTATGGTAAAAAAATTTTATCATTGCCAATAGCCATTGTGATAGTATTTGTGTAGTGAATCAGGTTTAGAATGTGGCAAAAAAATCCTCACGTACACAAAGGGCCCAAATTGTGGTTCTATGCGATGAAGGCTATTCTTAATGTGAAATTAGTGTAAAATAGGTTGCAGCAAAACAGTTGTGCACATCATTATCACTAATTCCCAAATACAACTTTTCCATCCAAAAAATGAAAAAAAGCTCTTAGAGTCATTGAAATAAAGAATGGAAGAAATTATCAAACTTATTCTTTGAGAAACTTTAGCAACGAATGCCAAAAAATCGTGCTGCAGTAAAGGAGGATATTTTGATGAGAGCAAAATTTAATCATAAAATGCTTTTTACTTTTTGTCATAATAAAATTTCTAATAAAAAATCATGTCTCACTTTTTAACCATGTATAATAATAATACTTTTTGGGCCAATTTAAAATATTACCAGGGGTTGCCTCAAACTTTTGAACTGTAGTGTGTGTGTGTATATATATATATATTATATATATATATAGATGTATATGTAAAACTGAGTCATACTGTTGGTGAGAGATTATATATATGTGTGTGTGTGCATGTATGTATGTATGCATGCATATAAACTTATATATGTGAAATAGATCAAATAAATATTTGGTTCACAAATATTTTATTTATGTAATACACACAAACATATATATATATATATATATTTTAGAATTGGACATAGTCCGACAATTTATTTAAAGACATTTTTTTTATATATATTATATTTTTATATATATTATGTATCTATAAAAAGAACATTAAACATAATATATATATATATATATATATATATGCACACTCTTTCTCTCTTAAGTAGCTAATAAAAGAGAGTGGCTATTTAAATTTTCTGGTGAAACTTATCAAGACCTCTTCATTTCACCCTTTGCATCAACCAAGCTCAAACAAGAGACAATAATTATTATAACTGATTCAAGTTTTATGTTTTATGATTGCATTGTTTAAAAAAATAGAGTTCCATTGTTCATTTTTATTATGTCCTGAATTTACCACATTCCATTCTTTGATAAAATTAATGTTTCTTTAAAAAGGTTTCTCTACTTAAATTCTAAATATTTTTACCCATTAAATGATTTTTCCTCCTCCAATTTTAAATTGCCCCCCTCTTTTAATTATATATTGAGAAAAATTCTGACCATCAATTATTAAGACCTCCCTGTATTAGGCACCTAAGAATATATATATATATATATATATATATATATATATATATATATATATATATATTATTAATTAATGAATCACAAATATAAAAATTTGTGATTTTGTTTATAAGTCTGAAAGATTGAGAGCTGTTTTTTAAAGCTCTCATAAAATAAAAATTATTACCTATGCAATTTTAAATGTTTGATATTCATTAATTAATAATTTTGCTCTTTGACAGAGCTCTCTCTGAATCTATATCCTCCTGGAAATTCCATATGGATTCCATACGGATTGCCATATTGTATTGTTATTACTATTTATTTATGTGTGTAATAAATTCTTCTGGCATTAATATTAACCACTGTATAGAATAAAGCAAACTGCCTATATCTGTATAATGGACTCTTCTGGGGAATTAGAAGAAAGACCAGAATATATTTATATTAAAATATTGCATTGAAGGAACTCTTAAGTTACTGATTCACTCTGAAGATATATTAGCTTTTAAAGTAAGATATGTTTCCCTACAAGTATATATTAGAGATTTGTTTCATTTATTATAGTTGTTTACATTTACAGTAGAGGATCAATTATCTTTATTTCAATATTAATATTAAGAAAAAACATAAATAAGAAAATGCAGAGCAACAAGGTTTTTGATATTATGCAACGTTACTTTAATATTGCTATTAGTTTTTGATATAAATCAATATATAATCCAATGATTAACTACAATCATTTAACAAATAATGCATCATATAATTGATATAATTCATTATATAAATATATAATACTTTGTAATCCTAATTAGTCATAATTGTATCATTTATTAGGTCAAACTGAATATACATATACATAAAAGTTTATAAAGAATGAATGGATTTATTTTTAATCCAGTATTTTTTATGACTTCAAATGTTATTTTTAGTCGATACTCATGTTTGAAATAGAAGCCCCATTTGTTGGATTTAAAATAAATCCAATAATTTAAAAAAAATTGCTTTGTTTACTTTTTGTATATGAAACTGAGCAGATCTTTTCTCGCACTTCCCACCTGTGGAACTCCCTTCCGTTTACTTGCTTCCCTGATAACAATCTTCAAAAATTTAAATGCAATGTTAATCACTATCTTCTATTTTCTTGAACCCCATACTCAGTCTTTTCTCCCCCGCCTTTACTCCCTGTAATCCCCTTTGTACTAGTGGTATTCCTGCCATGCTTGGGGTGAGATGATTAAAGAAAAAAAAGGGGTTTTGAGAAAAATCTGAACAATGGAGTGTACATTCCTTAAAAAAGGGGAAAATAGAACTTTGTTGTGCTATGACTCTCTCTGTTGCCGAGTGGTTTAAATCAAGCAGGATCAAACTGTGGTTTCTCCTACACTGGGGGTCCACAGGTTTGAACCTTTCCAAGAGCACATTTTCTTTATTAAGTTTTCCATAGTATGTCGGCCGATAAATGTAATGCACACTGTTTAAGATGAAGATGGGGTGTCTATTTCAAGCACAGGTATCCAGTAAAAATAACATTTGAAGTAATAAAAATACATTTTTATACATATAAACAAGAAAATTTGTGGTTTCAGTAGTAAGATTAACATGTTAGAGAAATCTATTTTTAAATAGGTTAAAAAAAATCTCTGGGGATAAAACATTGCCAGAAAAAGAAAAGTTTGGCAAAATTTTATATCAGAGTCAAAAAAAAGTTACCACCTCAATTTGATTATACCTTTTGTTCACTGAAAAGAAATTAATGCAATAAGCAACAGTTATTTTTTGGCAATGCATATATGCACTTACAAGGTCTGTCTGGAACGTATCCAACTATTTTGAATAAATCAAGTACCAGTTGGGTGGCTTTGGTGTAGTGTAACATGGCTACCAATCAGAGGATATCTTACTGTACATGTGAGAACAGACACACTTCTGTGGGGCTACTCAGTAAGATGCCATTCAATGAGTTTGCGTATTGAATTACCACCACATTGACAATGAGTGAGTGAATAGCTTAGTCATGTCTCATGCAGGGCTTTATTTTTTGGCAAAAGAACACATAACTCATGTCTGTCATCTCCACTACTGCCCAGATTTAGTTTCCAAAGCTAAAATTGCCATGGAAAAGATTAAGGCGATCATGACGAAGCAGCTGATGGTAATCCCTAAAGAGTACTTTGCAAACTGTTTTTTGAAAAGGAAGAAGGGAGACTGGGATATATGTGCAAGGTTAAAGGGAGCATAATTTGAAGTAAACTAAAGCTAGGTCGGCTAATCTTTTTATTTACTATTAAATGGCTGGATTCTTTCAGGACAGACCTTATATATATATATATGTGTTCATATAAATAAGCTGAAATTGCTTTAGCCAACAAGCATTCAGATTTAGTCATTTGGTCAGTAAATTAAAAACTATTGCATACTTTGATATGCAATACTTTTAATACGACTTAACAATTCATTTTAAGAGCATTATCCACGGTGGCTAAGAATGAAAGTTGACAAAATCTAAAGGTCTGAAATGCAAGTGAGATAGAAATGGTCACTGTTGGAATATATTTTGCATGGAAGTTGGATGTCATTGTTTTCATTGTTACTTTAGTCACAAAATATACGAGGCTTTTAGAAATTAATAGCTCAGAAGGAAATACGTTATGAAGTTCAATAACCAGTTAAAAGATTTCATCCAATTGGATGTGACAAACATATCCTAAGACACAAGGCAGAAAATTTTAAACAGACAAAGCTTGGCATTATTACTCTCTGAGCTAGTGCTAACGATATTCCAGTCTTCAAACAAGGTATAACCCCAGGTTAAACATTTTATGGGGGCAATGCTGCATATGCATTTTGGCAGCATGCTTCTAATTTTAATTTAAAACATGGTTGAGTAATGGATAGTGGCTCAGATTGAGGAATCAGAGAGCGAGTTCAAGTTCCACTCAAACCCATTACATTCACTTATGTGCTAATACCCTTGGGAAAGATATGTATCTTTGTCTTCCCCCCCCAGCTATGGGTAAAAAATTTGCCTTGTCAGTCATGTATAGAAAGATACATGATCGCCTAAGTGTGTATCATGAATGGCACATAACTGCCATGTTAGGCAATTGTGAATGTAACAGCACAGAAAGTGGAATTGCCTATCCTAGTCTGTTAGGTTCACTTCAACACAAATACCCCTGGGAAATGTATCACTCCATCTTTTCTTTCAACAACTAGCTATGGGTTAAATTGCAGGGTAGACTGGGCTCTCTAGCTTTGATGGATTCATTTTCTATGGTTTATCAACTTTTTGCAGGTTATTTAAAGCTAGAAAATATTTTCAGATTGTAAGAATTTTTTTGTTTTTGAGATAATGGTTTAGTAATAGAAGTCTTACTAATTAACCCATAGATGGGGGAAGAATATGTGGATTCCTACCTTTCCCAAGGGTATTTGCAATGTAAGTGAATATTACAAACCAAACAGAAAATGGAACTTGGCTTTCCAATTAACAATTCAGAGCCATTATCCATTATACCACCCACATATCCAAGCTTACAGTGCCTGGTATTAACAAGTGGTCACCTATCTAGGTACTGACCAAGCTCAACATTGGTTAACTTCGATGTGTAGCTTTGGGTGACAACTAGACAAAGAGGTGAACAACTCTGAATTCGAAATAATGGAGAAAGCAATTCACTATCTTTCCCAAATCATGTTGTTCACAAATAATAAAAAGGAATCTGTGGAGAGCCATGGTCACCTCCGTCCTGATGAGACATGGTATTTCACAGATAATAAAGAAAAGTAATCTGTAGAGATCCATGGTCACCTACATCCTGAATGTGCATGACATTTTTCTTAAAAATACATTAAGAATGTACCAAAGTTCCCAGAGCACCCATTTTTTTATCTTTTTTGAGATTAGAGACTATGGTTGCTGATTCTGTCAAGTTAAAGAAACAATATAAAGAAAAATATACAAATGATAATTTTTAATTTAATTCCTGTAAATAGATAATGTAATTGAAAATGTAATTGTTTTTTTTTTTTTCAACTTTTCAGAATAGAGCTCTGTTGAAAGAAAAAGCTAAATAATCCTTTCTAGTAAATTCTTAGAAATAATATCCTAAATCTCCTTTCTAGTAAATAATATCCTAAATCTCCTTTCTAGTAAATAATATCCTAAATCTCCTTTCTAGTAAATAATATCCTAAATCTCCTTTCTAGTAAATAATATCCTAAATCTCCTTTCTAGTAAATAATATCCTAAATCTCCTTTCTAGTAAATAATATCCTAAATATCCTTTCTAGTAAATAATATCCTAAATATCCTTTCTAGTAAATAATATCCTAAATCTCCTTTCTAGTAAATAATATCCTAAATCTCCTTTCTAGTAAATAATATCCTAAATCTCCTTTCTAGTAAATTCTTAGAAATAATATGCTTCCTTTATATTGTGATGAAAAATGTTAAGTGTAGTATCTTTAAATCATTTCAAATTTCAAAGCCAAGTGTTCATTAAATCTTTCCAGGAAGAGTTGCACTGAAAAAACAGGCTGCCACTTGTCCTTTGTGCAAATAAACTTTGAAAAGAGTTAAAAGATCTCCCATTCAAAAAGCTTCTTTGTTTTTGTTTTTTTTTTGTATAATCTTGTCATGCGTTACATGAGTTCCACTTGCATATCACCTGCTTTTTATTCAAAATACTATGTAATTTCAAACAGATGTAATTTTCCAGCAGGAAATTGGTAAATCAAAAGCAATATTTTTTCTTAAAGTTATGAATCTTAGCAATAAACAAGCTGCATAAAAATTTGGAAGTTGTTGAACTTTTAAGAGATAAATGTTTACTTTCATGCACTTTGTAATGATCTTATAAAGTTATATCAATTAAAATGAAATTTGAATATTTTTACAACCACATCACTCACACATTTACAGAATTCATTAAAATTTTGCATTTAAGTAAAAGAAATTCTTTACAAAAAGTAGAAACTGAAATTTTTTCAAAGTATCTTTACTTTGATACCAGTAATCATGCAGTTGTCTAATTATGCTAATTTAAATAGAATTTCTTTGAAGTATATGTATAATAAGCCAAAGAAAATTTTTTTTTTTTTTTCTTTCAAATTTTTCTGCAGTTAATACAAAGATTCATAAGCTACTTTATTAGTTATTTTAAAAAAATATAAAGGTTAGATATAAGAACTCATTTCAAACCAAATTTTGAATTTATGTAATTCTTTAGTACTTTAGATTGAGTGCTTACTTCAGTACAAAAAATAACTTAAGTTCATAATTTTTAATAGGTGTGTTAGAAATAAAATCGAGTCAATATTTTAAAAGGAATAACGACCAAGTTAAATTTTAAAAAAAATTTTAAAGTAATTTTTCAGGGATTACAGTTATTTCTTTTATCGATGCCAATACCAGAGTAGCTACAATATTTTAAAATTTTAATATTATTTCCTTGTTCATTTGGGCTTTCAAAATGAAAAGAGAAATTTAAAGATAAAATTCAAAATTTTTTTTTGAAAATGAGTTGTTCTTCATAAGCTGGTTAGCTGTGGTTCTTAAAGACTCATGCATGAAAATGAAACTGAGAAATGGAGGGAAAAACATTTAAAAATCTAGTTAGAAAATATATCTATAATCCTAACCAAACAATGTATTTTGTTCTTCACGATAACAAATATTAAAATTGTCATTCTGGGGGTAAGACCAACCTGAAATAGGAATCCCAGCAATTAAAAAAATTGATTTCTCCAATTCTTCTCAAATATACTGAGAATATTAGAATATATGTTGATCAATTCAGTATACGATGCTAAATTTTTCTTTTCTTTAATCTCAATCTAACTATAAAAAAGCACAATATTTGTAGGAAGTTCTTTTGACAGGTTCACTCATCTAAATGGCATTTTGAATTTACTTTAGAGTACATTTTGCTTTCATAAACCAATCATTTTAATCCAAATGTACCCTTGTGTGAAGCTTTGTCTTGTTCAAACAGGTTAACACTTTATTTGTACTTAATGAACTTTGATGTTTCAATTATTCTTATCTTTGCCTCAAGTGGAAATAATGTTTATTTTTTATCAATGAACATTTATCAAAAACAAACATAAGACTATTGTAATCAGACACTGGCTCTGTTTAAATATTTAATTGCATGAAATTACAAGATGGTGATTTGGAGGGAATACTATTTGGATAATAATTATTAAAATTCTCAGGAGAGTAGGTTGAATGGTTGAGAAGAAAATTAAAAAGGAGACACATTAAAATTCATGTTTTAAAATAATAAAATGAAATTAAGAACAGTTCTAAGGAGAATCACCCCAGATTTAACTAGACAAGATTCAGTAAAATTGAGCAAAACCAAGATCCCCCCAACCCTATCCACTTCCCACCAATAAGTAAAAGATGATTAATGCGTTGTCTGAATTCCTTGGGTTGTGGCGAAGTTAGAATTTGGACATTTTGTTTACAATATGCTATCTGTAGGGAATGTGTTGTCACAGAACATAATGATCTAAATTGTTTTAAACAAAGAAACAAAACTTCTGCTTTGTGCTAAGCCCCAGGATTTGGGATGTTATTTACATTGATCACCCCAAGAATTCAATTATCTTTACAGAAAGATATCTAGGAAGACCTTGAATATACAAAGGAAATACCATATGGCCAATTAGCAAGATCGCCTAAGATTAAGATGTGCTTTTTCTGTGACAATCAGCTGCAATTTTTATAGTCATCATTATTTTGGATTTCTGGTGAAGTTAATGGGAATATGGAGATAATGAAATTGGGCATTGTGAATTGTCTAGATAGAGGAAGTCATTAATCATTTTTATTGGAAAAGATTTCTCTATATAAAGTCAGCACTCATTATGCTTAGTGGTTATTTTTTTCCAAGTCGGAGAAACAGCACAGCCAAGAGAGCTTTGGCATGGTCGGGCCCGGAATCGCTTGTGAGACAGTCTTCGCTAAAGAGCACGCCTGCAATTTTCCCAGGCTATTTACAATTTTCTGTTTTTTCTGACATTAATTAAATAATACTTTAAAAAAATGTCTGTTTAATTATTTTAACATTTTTGAAAATAGACAGCCAAATTTTAGTGTTGACCAAAAATTCTCCAAAAATATTTAGTTTGTTTTCCTTTAGTATCCATCAGTTTGCTTTAATTCTGCACTCTATTAAAAATAAGACCTGTTTCATAAGGATTATTACATTTAACATATGCAAATATGACAGAAGTAGTACGGTTTAGTATGAAAATTTACTTTAACCCCCCCCCCCCCAAAAAAAACAAACATGTTTTATGCTCCCAAGATCCAGATTATAACTGGTAGAAAACAAGTTCTAAATCTGTTCAAACTAATTATTCAGTTTGTGCTTGAAACTGATTATTTAACACAATTCGCAAGACAAATTCATGGACAAAACAATATGACAGGTACAATGAAAATGAAAATAATTCCTGATTCTATACTCAGAATAAAATATCAAACATCATGAATTTTATATCTAATGAAAGTCCAACTGAAAAGTCATCCAACCGTGTTTATTACCTTCAGTGCTTTTGAGAGACTGAAGCATAAATGTCCAGACCAAACCAAGAGAAAGCAGATCAGAACAAACCAGTCCAAATAAAACAGGAAAATTAATAAATTTCTTTTCTATTTTTGATAACAATGTATGTGAAAGAAACAAAGACATTCTTGTTTGCTTTACACAATCATACATGACGCAGATGTGAAGAAAGAACCAAATAAAAAATACCTGATATTTGTTGGTTACACTGGTGTAGCAAGATGGAAGTGCTGTTGTATGTGTGAAGAGGAGACACCTTTTCTCTAGACTGTAATAACTCTTAATTAATAATTTACTATCTTGAAAGCAGTGGGGGTGCTGAGAACCTTTTCTATAGAGAGATGAACAAGCTTAAATTTCATTATTTAAATTTTGTGCATTTTAATATAAAAATTTATGTAAATCTTTTTTTAAAACTTTATGCTAAAATTTATATAAAAAGAAAATGGTATTTTTTTAAAGAATCATTTCAGACTAATGTTGAGATTAGCTGTTTCCATACAGGAAACATTTGGTGTTCATTGACTGAACAGTTAGTGCTATTTTCAGTTGAAATTTATAAAATCTTTCACTTAAAACAGATTTAAAAAAATGTTGTGGCTCTTTCTAATATTGATGGAAGTTTCTTTTCTCTTTGTTTAAGGCAGTCTGGAAAGTAAACATCTTGATTTTATTATTATTTTCCCTTTTAGTTAAATTTGCTATCCATTTGAACTGATGCTACTATTGGAAGTCTTCAAGTGGTTTGGGTTTTTGTTTGTAATTTTGTAGCACCAGTCTATAAAATCCAATGAAAGATTGTCTTCTTTAAGGCCTAGATCAATGATTAAAAAAGGTGTAAATAAATGAATCCTCTAGGATTCATTTATTTACACCTTTTTTAATCATTGATCTGAGAAAACAGTTGTATATCGGTAATAGTTTAGACGTTTCTGAACAAATTGGATGCCATGCATGACATCCATAGGAGATTCTAGATTACTAAAATTACCAGAGGTTTACAATATTTACAAAGTAAATTTGCATTAAAACAATAATAGAATACCTGCCTCACATTTTTTTTTTTTAAAAACATATTTCAGTTTATTCTTGTACTTCATAAAAAGAGAATTATTGCCAGGTTTATTATAGATAACAGCATCATTTTTATACTTTTCTTTTGACCAGCAGTCCAGAAAAGCAACTTGAAGTAAATTTAAATAATTTGAATGAGAGGGTTGCTTCCCTTATACAGAATATTTGCAAGAAAGACAATTTTCCAATTTTTCAATATTTCTTTACCAATTTAAAACTTGGCATAAAAATGCCATTTTAACAAAAGAGGTCTTTAAAATCTTTGGCATAAAAGAGTTAAATATATAAAATATGCCTATATGATGTTAGCAAAAATTTTATTAAATAGTAATGGTGTGCCATGTTAAGAATTATGTGATTGCAAAAAACATGCAGAAACCAACACTTCTACACATTATTTGAACCAGTATATCCATCTTTGTTTCGAACCATATTTCAACCAATATGTTCTTTGGTCTTCTAACAAAAGATTACCAGATGTAAAAACACCTGAGAACAGTCATAAGACATAGTCCAAAAGGTCAAGATAAAAGCAACAAAAATGAAAATAATAGTCCAAATGATGTATGAAATAATGTCAATACATTATTTAAAAACTGCAGTTATCAAAAATCAAAAAGGATTTTTAGTTTTTTTTTTTTCATAAACAAACATGCGCCAGAATCTGTTATTCAAATCCCAAACTCATGCAAATCCAATCAGAAACCAGAAAAAAGAAAGATTAAAAAATTATAACTGATGAAATTGGTAGAAAGAAGCGTACACAAAAAAATACGTAAAAATAGCAAACATATTTCAAAACACAATCAGGTAGCCATTAACCATAAAACAAAAGATGTTATATAGATTAAAAGAAAAACAGTAGGATCTCCAAATAGGTCAAAAAGGGGAAGATAACTTGAATGAGTGCAACCCAAACAATGAAGATTTAAAATTTAAACAACTTATGATCTACATAGTTAAAAATTGGAACATAAATAAAAGTATATGGTTGAATATTATATAATTCATTTACTTAAAAGAAAAAAACTCCCAAATTAGAATAGAATAATGCTTGACACACAACAGACATTGGCAAATTATTTCTTATAATATAACCAATATTAGTCAAAAGGCATTAAAAAATAGTGGAGAGTTGAGGAAATATGAGGAGGTACTGAAAAGTTCTCAGTCCAACCCATCTTCCAAAATTCAGTATTTCAATGACCAAGTATCAAAATACTGATTTTTAGAGGTGGGACTAGCCAAGAACTTTTCAACCCTCACTTGTATAGATAATGCCAGGATGTAAAATGACCTGGAAATATTTCATAATGAATACAGGACGTTTGTCAAAATTTTGAAGTTTTTCAATAAACTGTAATATTGAAGAGTGTCCACACAAGGTATTTTGAACTAGTGAAGAAATCTGTGAAGAAAAAAAATGAAGAGAGGAAAAAAAAGCAAAACAAAAATATTATAGAATGAGCTAACCGGTTATCAGTCATCATTGACGAAATTAAGATATTGTGCACAGTAACTAAAAAAAGAAACACAAGGGAAAAAAATAGACACCCATCAATAATGTATTGACACAGGTATACTGAGAGACAAATCACACAAATCTTAACAACCAATCCTTTTGTTTGCATAAGGATGGTTGTCTTGATTTAATATAAATTGTCTTGAGGACTTTCATGTGATAGTCAGAATGTGATCAAGTCAAGACTGAGAAAACATCCTCATGAAAAGTAGATGCACATTCCCTAATTTTAATAAGATTTTCCAAGATTGCAAACCTGGATGTAACAGGACACTTATGCCTATTTTTCCAGTCAATCTTTTCTAATACAGACTGGTAGAGAAATAATTTGCCAATGTCTGTTGTTATGTGTCAAGCATTATTTGGGTAATTCTCTTTTCTAGAAGTTGAGTGGTCCTACCTATATAATTAGCTTCACACTGACACACGTAAACTGGTAAATTACAGATAGATTACATTTAGACCCAGCAGCCATTACTTCTACTTACAGAGGGAAGGCTGCTTAGGCTTCATTTAAATGGTCTTGAGAACTCTCAGATGGTAATCTGAATGTGCCCTGCTAATTACTGTGAAAAATTCCCTATGTTGCTGATTCTCTGGTAGTAAAGTTTTTCTTCTTTTTAATCATTGTGCACATATGTTTTTTTGTCCTTGACTGAGCTATGAAGAGTGAGGAGCAATAACCAGTTAGCCCCTTTTTTATTGTTTATTCTTTGTTATATTTTCAATCCACCACTTTACAGTGAGTAATTAATTTGTCTTATTTTTGCTCTTCCTCACCCATTTTAAAAATATATTTTTGTATGTATTTATATGTACTTTTAAAATGCCCATTTTTTAAAATGCTTTTGGTTTTTATTGTTGCTGTTTTAAAACAATTACAATGTTTGTTTATTTTTATTGAAACCCATCGTAAAACAATAAAGAAAATTTTATTAAGTATCAACTATTACCTATAGCCCCCACTATGAATAGTGTATGCAAATAGGCTTGTTTTTCTTTAACAGTACTTAAAAAAGAACTGATTTTCAAGGGCAAATATACACCTTCAGAAATGACCCAAGTGCATTGGATTAAATAAACATCCATGTACATACACAAATATTTTAAAGTAAAAAGATAAAAAGTAAATCCAAAATTCAGAGAGATCTTATTTTTGAGATTGGAAGAGTTTTTAAATGCAATCTTGGGTTAAGTCAAGCCCCCATTCAACTTTTCTGTAAAGAGTTTCCAGGGTTCCACCTATAAATGTTTGAGTTTGAGATGTAAGCATAGAAAGGACAAGAAGAGCACAATCTGAGGCAGACAAGAGGCTGCAACTGTATCGCCATGTGCACAGCGATGCATATGTGCAGTGAGGAGAAAGTACCATTGGCAGAATAATACATTAGCAGTAGCAGCTAGAGCAGGAGGACATGATACACCAAGGGATCATGGGAAAACAATGGCAGAGTGATATGATGCAGCCACCATATTGAATAAAAGTCAAACTTGCATGAGAGAATACTGATACAGATTTGTATGACAAGAAAGAGAAAGAAAAATAGTAGTAAGCAAGTAGGTAGTAGTAATAGTAGTAGTAAAAATAAGATAATCATGACAATAGTAACAGTTATAGTAGGATATCAAAAAAGAGAAATTTCTTTTCCTTGATAAATGCAGAACTGCATGCGATAGAAAAAGGGAAAATTACGTGTTGGAATCAGCCATTGGAACTGGAGAACAGGGAGGAGAACTAGAAGAACTGGACCTGGGCACATCTCGAGAAATGAGCTGAAGAAAGTAACATATACATGGATGAAGATGGCAAAACTGATTATAAGAATTAAAAAAAAAAAAAGAAGACATAAACAAAAACACAAATACAAAACATAAGAAAAGCAACAAAAACAACAACAAATAAAAAAAAACATAATAAACTGAAAATTAAAAAATATTAGCAATTAAATTACAGAAATTCAGAGTAAAGAAATAGTTGTTTTTTTCTTGATGAGATTTTAACACATTCTATTTTTAAAGGAGCTTATTATTTCATGTAGGAAAACGTTCCCCATGAAGCTCCAAAAGCTATATTAAGCAGAGTTATTATAATTTCTTAAATTTTCTATTACAGTTTTTGTATTTTACATTACCTCATATTTTTCTGTTCACTACTATTCTAATATTAAGAATAGCATTAACATAAGTGGCTCATTATTTCATGGAATTGTCATTTAAGAGTATAAAAATAATAATAAAAAGTAACTAAAATTAGCCCATTAATCTCCACTGACACACTTTTTTGTTTTATAGATAGAAACTTATAATTAATATTTAATTTCTTTAGAAATCTACAATACCAGATTTTAATGTTAATTTTTATAATTAAAACTGGATTTTTTTTATTAGGTATTAATTAGTTTATATGAAAGAAATAATAAAAAAAATCATATTGTTTGCTTGTTTTAAAACCCCAAGCTCCACATTGACATTATAATTTGTTTTAAAAATAAAGTATTTAGATAATTTTTTCTTATACATATACAAAAAAAAAAAATTTATTTTTATCTGAATTTTTGAAATGAGGTGATTTTACTCTTACATATTGATTCATTCAGACTAACATCCTCATCTTTGCTGTTTTTAACATAACATTTCTGTTTCCCATGCCCTTAAGCCATACTGTCACACCGAGTCACCATCCAGGCATGTTGAATGGAATTCTTTATTTGATCCATTCAAGTATACTGTTGTCTTTCCTGTTGTCAATATCCTTTATTGTTAATTCTAAAACTCCTGCTAATTCTGTCTTATGGTGTCAATCTGTCTCTACTGATCAGATGTATATTTCTGTTTTGCATAGATCAAGGATTGAACTTCTGAGGAGCCAAATGTAATATTTTGATGTTATTATTTTTTTATTTTTTTTAAGCTTATCACCCCAAGCAAGGCTGGAAGCCACTAACACGCAAGGGGTTACAGAAGGTCTGGAGGAAGAGCAGGTAGGAGTGGTAAAGGAGAGGATGTGGAGAAAGAAAGTGGATCGATCAAGGCAAGGGGGTTACAGAAGATTTGGAGCGAGAGCAGATAGGAATGAAAGGTGAAAGGATGTGGAGAAGGGAAGTGGATAGATCAAGGCAACTGGAGATGTCGATTGACGTTACACTTAAATAGTTGGAGATTATATTTGTCAGGGAAACAGGAATAAGGAAGGGAGTTCCGCAGGCGAGATGTGCGAGACATGAAGCTGTTGGAGTAGAAGAGACGTCTACATCTAACAGTTTCAACGGTGAAGGGGTGGGAACGGGATGCCAGCCTCGTAGGACGTTTAAATTCATGAGGCCTAGGAACCAGCGAAAGCAGTTCATCGGAGCAATTACCGTGAAAGTATTTGTAAAAAAGACAGAGCGAGGCAACGGCGCGTCTGTGAGAGAGCGACTGCGGACGAGATGACAGATCAGGGCCAATTACATTGCATATCCGTCTCTGGATCTTATCAAGAACCCTGAGGCAAACAGCAGGGGCTCCAGACCATTTGGAAAATTGTTTAGGAGATAACATTTAAAGACCAGTTGTAAGATAAAAAGTTACAGTAGTGGAAACATTGTGATAAAAACTATGATCAGGAAAATGAGCAGAATGAATTAATATAGAAGAGTAAATTTATGAAAAATTCACAAATTAAAGACAAAATATTTAACAATGATGTAAAAAAAGACAGTTTTTACTTGTGCATGCATACATATATATATTTATAATTAAGTCTCATTAAATCATCATATTTGTATAACTAACCCAGCACTTTGTGATCTGGCAGCTCCTGTTGTCCACCACTTTCCGAATCTGTTGACATTTGTTTGTGGATTTGCCACTAAAGATCTATTTTTTATTTTCAAATTGTGTTTACAACCATAATTCAATGGTTTAAAAAACAACTTTTTAAACAGAATATGTAAAAACCTATTTATAATATGGAACCAAATAAATAAAAAAATTAAATTCTAAAACTTGTATTTATTTTAGGCATATATTTTTTTTCTGCTTCTTATATTTTAATAAAACCAAAAAAAATGCATAAGCAGAAATAATTTTTATTTGTTATAATTTATATTGTATAAATTGTATTTACAGATCATGACAGCTATTAGGGAGATGTGATTAAATATACTTTAATGTTTAAAAAAAAATTGTTCAGTATTATTATTGTTTAGGTAATGAGCATTATAACAAAGCACAAATAGCTATATTGTGGAAAAAGGAGTTTTTGACAATATATGCAATTTTTTTAATGTATTTATGGTTATTTTTTTAACTTTTATCAAAAACAACATTCTTGTACATGTAGTTATGGATAATATACATTAATTACTATTTTTAAAAATTAATAACTATTTTTGCTCAGTTGTTGACATTAATAGCTATCTGCTAATGTGTTAAAATTTTGGAATAATGCAATAATAAAAATTTAAATTTCATCTCTCTGATAGATGTCACGATCTGTTAAAATATATTGTTCTATTTTCCACCCTATTAAGTAAGGGACAATTTCTGTTTTTTTTTTTGGAATTTGGTCCAATAATGGTTAGATCCCAAGTTGCTGGATTAAAGGCATACAATGTGTATAACAATCTAATGATTACTATCCTTGCATTATTTCAGAACAAAAGAAATACATATAAATTTTAGATTTGAATAATAATAAAAAAAAATTGTAAATTCTATGGCTATAAAGCTTTGGAAAAAAGGAGAAAAAATTATTTAAGGTAAAAATGGTTGTTCATATAAAACAGATCAATAAACAATTATTAAATATGCAATGTCTGCCTGTTTGAAGAAAAAAAGAAAGAATTAAACTAAATAAGCAGTTTCACTATATATATATATGTGTGTGTGTGATTTGTAATGACAATAAACAACACAAACAAAAATGGTTGATAAAATGGTAATATCATGTGATCATGTGAAAGCCAAAAAGGAAATGTTTTAATATTAATTAAAATTCTTTGTTCTGCCGGTTCACATTTCATTAAAAGAACCAGGTGAACATTTTTCAAAGCAAATTTCTGTTTATTTCTACAATATGCAATATCTAAATATATATTTTAAAAGTACAAAAGACAAAATAATAATAATCATTTATAAAATAACCTAAACTTTATTCCAACTCTTGTTTCTTGTATAGTAGGGTTTTGTCAGATTAATTTGGATTAAAAGAAAAAAGGTGCTTCTGTTCTCTAACTTTGTGACTTGCTGGTTTTTAAAAGATGAAATTGAAAGATATCTTTTCATTGAGCTCATTTTTTTTAACATTCTTTTCACTTCAGTGACAAATACATTTTTTCTGACACCAAATATTTACAACTAAAAACCGATATGTTTTTGCATAATATTGAATTCACATTCTGACCAGGTCTGTTGTGTTCATTTCACTCTAATATCTTTGGGAAAGGAATAAATCCATTTCTCCTCCTCCTCCCAGTGATAAATTGAAAGGACTCTCTACCCAATATAACAGGAGGATGAAGTAACAGGAAACCACTACACTATCTTTCTTAAGTAGTCATGGTGGTTAGAGATATTAAAGAAAAGAAACATTTAAGTCATGACCACCTACACCCTGAAGGGACATACAGCTTAAAAAAGTTTTTAAAAGTAAATAAAATACAAAAATTTCGGATAAATAATAAAAAAATACAAACTTCAAAACGTCAATCTTACTTAGTATTCCAATTGCCTTCTAAGTAAATTCTTAAAATTCCTATGTTAATTCAGATTTCAATCTACATTTGCTGGATAAGCCAGTCCCCTATATCAATGAAGGCTGGAGCAGCACTTCTGTCAAATTGTCAAACAGTTAAATTAATGGATCATTATTTTTATCTTTGTGTTTTTTTAATGATTAAAAAAGTCAAATAATTTATTTTCAATTGAATTTACTATTAAAAATTTCAAAGTAAAATATAATTTTTAAAATCTAGATAATACATGCATATATACACATTTTCAATTTAGACTGTACACTCATAAAGAAAAATTCTGCCTTCAATAAATATCATGCTAATGAAAGATATAGTTTCATTTTATTAACATGTAAATAAAAATTTGTAAATAAAACTTTATAGATTTTTTATAGCTCTAATCAAGAAATATTTCCCATAAAATTTGCTCATTATGCTAAGCGCTTCAAAAGTTAATTTTTCTTATTTAATTTCATAATCTATTTTGCATCCGTTTCTTGATGCATGCTTTTTTTATGATTTCAAGGTTCAGTGTTTCTCAAGCACATTTTTTATAAAAATTGTCCTTGAGATATGCATGTGCCAAATGTCCATGCAAAGAAATCTTTTTATATTTCTTAGTCATGCATAGAATTCCATTTTATTAGTTTCAACAAGACAAGTGTCCTTTTTGACAATAATTATGTCATGAAAAGTGTCTCTTTGTCAACAAGCACATCACCAGAGGTGTCATCTTGCCAATATGTATACCACCAGAGGTGTCATCTTGCCAATATGTATACCACCAGAGGTGTCATCTTGCCAATATGTATACCACCAGAGGTGTCATCTTGCCAATATGTATACCACCAGAGGTGTCATCTTGCCAATATGTATACCACCAGAGGTGTCATCTTGCCAATATGTATACCACCAGAGGTGTCATCTTGCCAATATGTATACCACCAGAGGTGTCATCTTGCCAATATGTATACCACCAGAGGTGTCATCTTGCCAATATGTATACCACCAGAGGTGTCATCTTGCCAATATGTATACCACCAGAGGTGTCATCTTGCCAATATGTATACCACCAGAGGTGTCATCTTGCCAATATGTATACCACCAGAGGTGTCATCTTGCCAATATGTATACCACCAGAGGTGTCATCTTGCCAATATGTATACCACCAGAGGTGTCATCTTGTCAACATGTACATCAAGACAAATGTCACCTTCTCAACATGCACATCACTGGAAAAATGTCACCCTGTCAGCAAGCACATTACAGAAAATGTCACCTCGTCAGCAAGCGCATTACAGAAAGTGTCACCTTGTCAGCAAGCGCATCACAGAAAGTGTCACCTCATCAGCAAGCGCATCACAGAAAATGTCACCCTGTCAGCAAGCGCATCACAGAAAGTGTCACCTCGTCAGCAAGCGCATCACAGAAAGTGTCACCTCGTCAGCAAGCGCATCACAGAAAGTGTCACCTCGTCAGCAAGCGCATCACAGAAAGTGTCACCTCGTCAGCAAGCGCATCACAGAAAGTGTCACCTCGTCAGCAAGCGCATCACAGAAATTGTCATCTTGTCAGCAAGCGCATCACAGAAATTGTC
>OZ038498.1:59469077-59591577 GCA_964036315.1 Acanthosepion esculentum | reverse complement strand
TTCCAGGAAGCATCCACATGAAAGTTCATTTCACAAAGTAGCAGTTCTTAGGAAGAAGCTGCGTGAAAAGAACATCCTTTTTACCAGTGGAACATGTAGGGAATGAGAGTGATTCAACCCTGTGGATGTGGCAAGGCAGGTCTTGTAAAGGTCTGAAATAAAGTTTACTAAGACTGATACATTGTGAAAGCAGACTGTAGAGTGCTCACAGCACAAATCAGAGCAAATATGTCTCCAAGAGTGTTAACATGAACTGCTGTGAAATATTTACTTGCAGTAGAATTATGGGCATATAAGTTTCTAGACTCACGCTTATACCACAACACAGTTGTACACATCACCAATGATGCAACAGAAGGCTTACCTATTGAATGGAGATTTGCAGAGTTCAGTGATGGATGCAGGTTCTACCTTCATGAAAATGTTGGTTTATTTGTGTACAATATATACCTGGAGAGTGACATTTTCAGAAGTGTATTCATCTATGACATACAGACTCAACTTCAGGCATTATGATGTAGTGTGCCATAAGTTACAACTCTTGCTTGTCTTTGTTTTGTTAATGTTGAACAGTGTCATGTATGGCCAGAACATTGGTCCAACTCATATTGCTGCCATTTCTGCAACAGGAAGATGATGTGCTGTTCCAACAAGATAATGCTTGCCCAGCTGATGTAATGGACAATATGCCCTGTAAGATGTTCAACAGCTTCCCTGGCTAGCACAATTGCTATATGTCATGATGGGGCAATACCTGACTCGGCCATTCAGTCCACCTACAATGTTTACTTTATTGCCTCAATAGGTGCAAGACAATGTATCACAGGATGATATTCATTATCTATATAACCTTTTAATTTTGAGAAATTGAAACACATTCAAGTGTTGCAATTTTATTTTCTATCAGTATGTTAAAAAAATGGATGTAAGAAACAGATCTAGTTAAGTCTTAAATGAAAAAAAAATTTTTGCAAAGAAGTGAATGGAAAAATACTGAAAGGTAAAAATAAAACAAAAATATATAAAAAAATAATAAGACAGAAAAAAGCCAAAATTACTAATAAAATCAGCCTTTCAAAAAATCAGTTGTGGGCTGAAAGTGGGGTCAAAATGGAGTTGAAAAATAGGCAAACTTGAAGGGCTGTGGGAAGAAAATAGTAAAAACTGAAGGGTAAGCAAAATTTGAGTAGGAAAAAAAAAAGTAGTTAAACTGTGTGAATTGAAACAAAAAGCAAAAGTAGAAAGTTAAAGCGCGGACAAACAAAACCAAAACCTTGGTGGGGAGATGAGGTGAAATTGTGTTGTGTAGAGGGTCTCAGAATCAAGGGTGAAGAAAACAATCTCAGAAAGAGAGAGGAAAAATTAATAGAAAGTTTCTTTCCAAAATTCAAATAAAAAAAAGAAGCAAGACGGTGAACATCAAAAAGTTTGAAATAAAAAAAAAACTAAAAAGTTTACAATTACTTCAAAAAAAAAAAAAAAATTTAAAAAATCAACAACAAACATAAATAAAATACTGTTTTTCTTCAATATCTATTAAATTTTAATTAGTTTTTAAACAAAACCTGAAAGAATTGTCCATAAAAAGTTTTTAAAAATTCCATATTTACAAAAATATATTTTAAAGAAAGTATAATAAAGTATTAAAGATTAGAATAGTATTAACTATTCTATACTTCAGTATCTGTCTATATTTCTGAGATGAGGTATTATGTACACTATTTACATTATTCGGACTATTGTCCTCATCTTTGTCGCCATATTTATTACAACAATTTGGCCTTTCAGTATCTATCTATATTTCTGAGATGAGGTATTATGTATACTATTTACATTATTCGGACTATTGTCCTCATATTTATTACGTTTCGGCCATTGTACACTCCAGCCTTCTTCAGATGGTTGGAATGTCGAACTGAACACTTTATTTCGCTCAGGGGGGTAGACTGTTCTAGTTCCATGTGCCATGTTTAATGGATGTCAGTTATCTCCTGTTAATTCCCCTCTCCAAGTTGTCTACTGCCTTAACCAGGTATTGAACTCACACTCTTTGGGTCTTGTCACTGGATCTAACTAACACCTTTATCCACTGAAGAAGGCCGGAACGTTCAACGGCCGAAAAGTTGTAATAAATATGAGGACAGTAGTTCGAATAATGTAAATAGTGTATATATATTCTATACTTATTTTTTATTTTCAGTTGAACTGATGTCCTATTTGTTTATTATTATATTATATTATTTATTATGTTTCAGCTATTGCACTGTCTTTCTTCAAGTGTCTGTTGATCCAAGTAATAAACATCATGCAACTGTAATTCTTTTTTTAGCACCATATGAAACCAGTCCTACTGATGTCACTAAGTCTGTCTGGTCACAACATCTGTCCACTATCTCCTGCACCATTGACTGACTTGCAATAAAAGAGGAAAAACGAAATAGAATACCAAATTTAGAAGTTAGGACAGAGGTATGGTGACCAGACAGACTTTTACCAACAGTGACAAAACTTGTTTTATCTGGTAAGCAAAAAGAATATTCACAATTTTATGGCATTTCAGAGATGGACTGACAGACATCTTAAGCAACTGAAACATGATAATGAAAACAAAGATTTCTATGACTGAAAATAATAACTCCTCATTTCAGAAATTTAGATAGTCATTCTGCTTATTATACAAAACAGGTAATTTCTATGTTTCTTAGTCCATAACAATAGACTTGTCCATTGGGTAATGATTAATTATTTACTTTCATTTCTCAGTAATGAAAAAATCCATTATAACACAAGATAAGCTCATCACCACAAATATGAGCAAGTGTTATGAAAGTAAATTGCTTAGTTTCTCATCTAAAAATAAAAAATAATCTCATGGAAATACATCCACAATTTTTTTCATTGGTATTAACTGTTATAAAGTAAAAGAAAATCTCAATATTTTCTAAAAGAAATCTTTAAAAAAAGGTATAATAAAACATTAAATGTTTTACAAGATTTTGAGTGTGCCAGTAGCATAGCTAGAGAGGGATGGTCCACCTTAGACAGCACTTTTGAGTCTGGTGTATAAGCCTGTATTGAAATAAAAGTGATCTTTCATACTGAGACACTACTCGCAGTTGAAGAACTGTTTTGATCGTGACTAACTTAAACTATGGCTCATGTATTTAAGCAATTGTTATCTTGGCCGAAAAATAAACATTATCCAGTGATGTATTCATGGTTGTTTTATCATTGTTGACAATGTGAAAACTGTAAACGGACCCAGATTGCATTCATGCCTCAGCACTGCTGTGTGTGGGAGACACATCTTGGTTGTTATCATATAAATTTCAGTTATTTTCCTAGGCAGAAGTTCATTTGAGGGTATATGTTGCTCTATTTTTCATCTTTTGGGCCTGTTAATAGTTTATATAAATAAATATATAATATCACATATTGAGTGCTGTTGTTAATAAAATAGTGCTCAATGTAATATAACAGAGCTATAAATTATATGTTAATAAATAGACATTTTTTTCCCTCACTGGTGTTACCAGTAAGGAGATATATATATATATATATATATATATATATATATATATATATATATATATATATATGAGGGAGTCACTGTGTTATATGTTGTATTTTTTGCAGAGAGGGATGGAGGAGGTGCAACAAACTCAAAGGCTACCCCAGGTGGCACACACTCTAGCTACACCACTGGTGTGTGCATATAAATTAAGAAAAGATTGTATTTCCACTTACTGTTTTCTTGAAATCAAGTCTTGATTCTAAGATATTCAAGCAAGTCATAATCTGTTGTAGCAGGCTATGTGCTCTTGCTGCTATAATGTGAATATCATCTTTGGATTTAGCAACAGCGGGAGAAATGGTATCTTTGTGTAAATGTCTTGAAGTTTCTTTTAGAGCAGAAATGTGTGCTTGCTGCTGTTTAATCTCGCTCTTCAGTGACTGTAAAATAAACAGATAAATATAAGTACAGTTTTTGTTCACATTAAACTGTTGTGTTTAAATGGCTATTATATGACAATGACACTCACCTGCAATGAGTCATACTGCCACTGGACATTATTCTCATGCTGATCAATGTTGTGTGGCTGGAGTTCCTGCACCTTGGCCTCCATTTGATTTATCCATATGAGCATACGTTCTACTTCCTCATGGAAATAATCAGACTCTGAGAGTTTCCTCCTCAGCTCACCCACTAGATGCTCGCATCTAGCAGTCAACTCCTCCCACTTAATATGCATCATCTGCAGTCGGCGTTTAGTGAGCTGATTCTCCTCCAAGGGTCCTTCACAAAAGATGCCACCAGTCAGTTTCAAGGATTCTACAATTGTCTGTTTTGATTTCAGTTCATCCTGGAAGTCCTGCAATATAAAGGAACATAAAAATGAGTAGGGTTTAAGGCGTGAATTCATCAGGCATAGCATTTTGACCTCCAAGGTAGATTCATTCCCAAATAATTATGGACATTGAGTTACCTACCAAATGTTCTAAGAAATAGCACACAAGATAAATCTTTCCAAAACAGGAACTATGATCTAGAATTGAAATGGAAGCAGTGATAGCGCTACACTGAATCCTTCATTAAAAAAACAGAGATGCAGAATTAGTAAATGCTAAACACTACAAATACCTCAATATATCAATACAACTAACAAATTTAGTACAGGAGATAAAAAATATCTGTCTATATTTCTGAGATGAGTTATTATAACTGTTTACACTATTTATATTGTTAAGACTGTTGTCCTCATCTTTATTGCCATATTCATGACATTTTGGCTGTTGTGTCCCCAAGGGCACATGGCCCGGTGGATAAAAGTGTTGGTTGAGTAATCCAAAAAAGTGATTTGACCCAAAGAGTTGTGTTCAATACCTCACAGCAGAGGGAAACAAAAAAATTGGAGAATTGAGTTACTAAAGGGAATTAACTGATACTAAGATATCCAAAAAAAAGGCATGGCATGTGGAATTAGAACACTACCTCCATAGACTAAATGAAGGGTTTGGTTTGAAATTCCAACTTATATCAGCAGAAGATGGTTGGAGTGTACAACAGCCAAAATGCCATGATTATGGCAATAAAGATGAGGACAACAGTTCAAATGATGTAAATATTGTACATGGAGATAAAGAAATTGAACATAGAATAGGTTGTGCTAGGTGTACTGCAAATTGCTACAAACCAAAATATTAACCTAAAAACTTGAATCATGTTCTTAAATAGCTCCATCAGATCAAGACTTTCATATGGATGGCATCAAACTCATTTAGAAATATCTAAACTGTTAGCTTTATACAAACACTTTCTTAGCTTAATGGTTAAAACAGCTTTGAGAGAATGAACCCTGTAAACCGTAGAAAGGACTTTTTGTGTGAATTTTGTGGACTAGCATGGCAGAATCACAAACAACTGTACCAGATAACAGAAACCCCTGCACTTGAAAACTTTCAATAAAAGCAACAATTAAAATGGATAACACATGTAACTCAAAGAGAAAATATTAACATAATCAACATCATTATGTTCCATGCTACTTCAAACAAAATGTTATGAAGGAAAGCCCTCATCAATACTGGAAAGAGCACAAACAATTACTGGACTTCAGAAACTTATTTTCCTGAAAAACTGTTTGAAAAATTTTACAAATTTCAACTGAATGTATGGCTGGCTGCTTGATCAATGAATGCCAAATGTTTCTTTATAAGGAAACAGCTAATATTACCATAAACCATAAGAATCCACCTCTGAGTGGTTGACTTAATATAAATCGACACAGACAAGTGTTGCAAGAGAAATAACAAAATACTAATGTAATTCAAAAGAAGAATACATTCTTAATGTGAGCTATATACACATATATCTGGTGAGAGAAAACATCATTTTTACACTCACTTTTCTGTTATTGTGTATTCAATAAACTTGTCCTCTATCTTCATGCAGGCTCTTTGGTCCCAAAAGGTGAGGGATTACTTGAATATCTTTTCTGTGGAAATTAAGTTTTGCTAATATTTCAAGTAGCTCCTAGATGTCATAACTTATCAAATGCTTGTATGCAATCTATGAAACATAGATAGTTTTTATGTGTATTGATATTAATTGCTCTGACCATAAAAATCACATTTCTTGGTCTAGTGTCTTAAACAAAGCCATACTGTTTTTGTTCTATTTCTGGCCTATACGCCCTTGTGCAAATTAATTGCAACAAAACAAATAATTCCATTATTATTTACTTTTTTTTTTTGTATATTTCCAGTGAAACATGACCCAGTGCACATGTTAGTACTTTGTATGTCCATTTCACGAAGTTGTTCCTTGCAGATTGACCACAGATGCTTGATTGGATTTAAATCAGGAGAGTTTATATAGTACTTTGATTTGCTCACCGGTATGGCTTGTCAATGTGTTTGTGCAGCATTACAATTTTTGTATGCTTCCTTAGAGTAATGTCTATTGCAGACAATGGCCATAGGATAACTAATTGACAGTCGAGACAATAATGTCTGGACACGATGAAAATCTGATGCAATCACAGATGATGCAATATTTTCAATACCCAAAAAATTTCATCATATACCCCAAAAATAGAATCATATTACTGCATGCTACTGCAAATGACCTAATCTGAGGAAAAATAGAAATCGATTAAACCGTGTCACTCCAGGGGGTCTAAAACTGACCGTATGGTGAAAGAAAGGAAACTAAAGCAGTTGTTTCAATTAATTCGCACAAGGGTGCATATCAGATACGCTGTTTGGTTTCAGCGAGAAAAAGAGAACAGAAATAAGAAAGACAGAAATAGAAGATGGAGGAGGCAATAATGCTTTTAGGCGCTTAACATTTTTTTTTTTTTAAGCTTATCACCCCAAGCAAGGCTGGAAGCCACTAGCACGCAAGGGGCTACAGAAGGTTTGGAGGAAGAGCAGATAGGAGTGGTAAAGGAGGGGATGTGGAGAAAGATAGTGGATCGATCAAGGCAAGGGGGTTACAGAAGATTTGGAGCGAGAGCAGATAGGAATGAAAGGTGAAAGGATGTGGAGAAGGGAAGTGGATAGATCAAGGCAACTGGAGATGTCGATTGACGTTACACTTAAATAATTGGAGATTATATTTGTCAGGGAAACAGGAATAACGAAGGGAGTTCCACAGGCGAGATGTGCGAGACATGAAGCTATTGGAGTAGAAGAGACGTCTACATCTAACAGTTTCAACGGTGAAGGGGTGGGAACGGGATGCCAGCCTCGTAGGACGTTTAAATTCATGAGACCTAGGAACCAGCGAAAGCAGCTCATCGGAGCAATTACCGTGAAAGTATTTGTAAAAAAGACAGAGCGAGGCAACGTTGTTTCAGTAATATAGAAAACCTTGTTAACTTTGACATTTTTCATTTGTACTTCTTTAAATAATGATCTGCATCTATACTTATGATTGTTATTGCAATGTCTTATTAAAATAATTAAGCTCAAATATTTAACAATGCTATTACAGAATTTCCACGTATGTTTTACAGCCATGGAATTTACTAGGGGCTTATTTAATCATTAAATTAAAAATTATGATTCATCAGAAAATTCAAATAAGAAAACTGAAATTTTCATGAGTAATACTAATGTGTAGATAAATCTGATTATGCCTTGCCATCATCACACATTTGCTTTTATAATTTTGACCTAAGAGCTTTATAAAACAATAAAGGTGAAACTACCAACGCAAATCTTTTTAGTGAAGTGTTAATGCTAAACACTTATTACATTTTTTAATATCATAAGATAGGACAGAAAACAAATTTTAATAAGGCAGACAATTAATTTCCAAGAGAATGATGAATACCTTGTTGTGGTTCTATATGCCTGATGTGACATTTTATACAAGATGTAGCCCTATTTCAGCATAGAAAATTAAGAAAAGCAAAACCAATATCAACCCGCAGAAACAGAAGTGAAAGGTACATTCTGGTTTACAAAAGAGCCTTATTTTCAAAGTTTTCAGTTATTCTCTTAAGAACAGGTGCCTATTATCAGTCCCATAGTCATAAGGTTGCTGATCAGCAACCTCCATGTGTCTCAGTTGCATATCAATGTCTAGAGTCTCTGAATTATATTCAAGTCCACTCAGTGACATTGCCAGACAATTTTTTCTGCCTGCCTCTTCTTTTGCTTAAGGTGGTTCCCTGAAGGATGGCAGTGGAAATATTGTTGACATTTATGACATAGCCAAACCATTTAAACTTTCTCTTCTTGATGGCGGATATGAGATCTGTTATGCTAATAGCTAAAACACAGAAAGACAAATCTTCAAATATATGACTGTCAACTCAGAAAGAGGATCAACTTACCTTTAGTTCTTTAATAATTCCTCCCATTTGAGGTATGCTCAGTTCAGACACATTGATGGAATTGAGCCAATTATCTCTAGCTTTGAGCCACTTGTTGATATTATCTAAGTCAGTATTGAACTGCGACCAGTCCTTACGATTGTTTTGCAGTTTCAGATCTTTTTCAATAATGCAGCTTCGTAGACGCTTCCATCGACTTGTCACATCTACAATAAACAGTTTGAATAGGGACAGGAAATAGAGAGGGCACAAAATGGACAGGATATAGACACAACAATATAGATGAGACATGATACAAAATAGAGACAATGTAGTCAACATCGATTATGAATGGGTGAGTATGTAGTCAACATCGATTATGAATGGGTGAGTATGTAGTCAACATCGATTATGAATGGGTGAGTATGTAGTCAACATCGATTATGAATGGGTGAGTATGTAGTCAACATCGATTATGAATGGGTGAGTATGTAGTCAACATCGATTATGAATGGGTGAGTATGTAGCCAACATCGATTATGAATGGGTGAGTATGTAGTCAACATCGATTATGAATGGGTGAGTATGTAGTCAACATCGATTATGAATGGGTGAGTATGTAGTCAACATCGATTATGAATGGGTGAGTATGTAGTCAACATCGATTATGAATGGGTGAGTATGTAGTCAACATTGATTATGAATGGGTGACGATATTGACTATCCAAGATACAAATGGCACATGATTGAGACCAGTAGTACAAAATCTTTTCTAGCTGCTACCCACTTGGCTACATCCCTAGCACCTCTCTCCCACAGCCTTATGAAGACACTTATTTCTTCATATTCGGTATATTGCAAATGTAAAACAACACTTAATCTAACACTCTACATACACATACATGCATTTCACAAAATAAAATAAAGACAAGTTAAATTTCTTAAGCTGGTTTATCAACAGGGTAAACTTAAATAACGTGATATCTGTCCTCCTATATGGCAGTGAATGCTGGACAATCTCCTCAAAGATGAAGAAACTTGAAGCAACAGAAATGTGGTTTTAGAGAAAATTGAAACAAAAAGGAAACTTATACGTAACATCAGGAAGAGGCAGTTGAAATTTCTGGGGCACATAATGAGGAAGAGGGCTTGGAAAATCTGATACTCACAGGACAGATTGAGGGAAAGTAGCATGTAACATATTTGATGAGCTTGAGTAAATGGATGGTAGAACAGGTTTAGGTAGAAGTAATAAAAAGACAAAACTTATAAGAGCTACAAAAGGAAGATGTGGAAGGCTATAATCACCTACATGCCGAAGGGACACATCACATAAAAGAAGAATGGGATATATGTACTTGGTGCAAGGAAATCAACTCTTCTCAACATCAGAGTGGAAAGCACTAAGAAGTCTTAGATTCGCATGTTCAGTAATTTTCAGTCTGTTTCTTTGCTTTCATATCATTTACATGGTTACATGTGGTGCTAAACCATATTCCGTTTATGTTAAAGAAGGTAATCGGCAACTTAAAAAAATGATGCAGTTATCATTGAAGAGAAATCTAAACAGGTTTCTTATCAGACAACGGAATTGGATTGCTGCCATGATACACCTTGACAGGTTTCACAGCTTGCCAGTTTAGCTCTGCAATCACAAATGCTAAATTAACCATCTAAATAATGCAAATAAGATCTTAAGGCATGAGAAAAACAAGCCTAGTGCTATCCAATTTGGGAGGTTTCAAAATCTCAGATTTAAAGATTGTAACATATACTAATGCAAGTGAGGCTAATCTTCCAGCCTGTCCACTGATATGAAATTCCACTAAGATGAAGACAGTGTTCAAATCTACATTAGCAGCAGAGGCCTTATTTCTTGAAAGGTTTGACATGTCATTGTTTATGGTGAGAATAATTGCAGAAATCTTTTACAATGACAGGAATACCATCTTACCTGTCCACTGTAAAGTAGACAATAAAGGTTTGTGTGAAGCAGCAAAGATAATAAAAAGAATTAGTGACATCAGACTACAGGTGGAAATGTCAATTGTTTGAGAAATAACTGAAAAGAGGAAATAATATTCTCATGGACATACAATAGTAAACAGTTGGCAGACATACTCACAAAGGATGGCTCATTGAGTATAAATCTTATGAAGGTGCTTTAAGAAGTCTATATATAAAACAGACTAGGAGAATAAAAGCCTGTTGAGTTCAAGTGTTCAATTAATCTTGTAATACTTTTCTCTCTTCATCTATGTTTCCAACTGAATGTTTTCTCTTGTGATAATCTCATTTATAGCAGCTTCATATCACAGAGTAACTACACTAACAGATTCATCAGAATTTCAATGAAAACTCTGACAATTTCTTGTTAATTATTGGATATTTGTTTGTGATTCCATTTTATTCCTGAATTTCAATAAGCCAATTTCTTTTAGTAAAGATTTTTTTTTTTATTGAAACCCATTTGTTGCAGCATGGTTGTAAAGCAAAACTAATAACATTCTTTTATGAGGGAATATGAAACTTATCTGAGAAGTGGTTTAAGGTAAATTAAGGAAAAATAGTTTAGAGTTACAGAAGGTGCTTATCTTCCTTTGGTGGAGATAAGTCACGTGAAGGCCACTTAATGACATCACTCCATATTGTGACCAAAGTGGCAGTCAAATTTAGTTAGTAAGCTTATTGGTGTCAAAACACGTGTTTGTCCTACATGGGCTTCTGCCCAGAGCAGCCAACTACCAAATGCTCCAGCTTACAAGTCCATGGTGCCATTTCCCTTTGTGAAAATATATTTCTGGCATTGTAGAAAGAAAATCTGAGACGCAGTCCTCATTTTGGGAAAATCCAAGACTTGCTGTTTTCCATTTGTGGGAAATGTCCTCACTTGCAACATATTAGATGAATCTGGCCCATTTGTATCTGGAGGTCTAAACATGGATTCTCCAGACACAGGAGGATCTCCATATTATGTGTAAGACCCTTCCTCTTTGTTTCTCCTTACACTCTGCTTTGCTGTATAGATATATATGATATATTGTTTTCTGCATGGGACATGTGTATATATAGTTTTGTGTAGGTATCAGTAGTATAAAGTATCTCTGAGTACAAAGCATGTTTGTCATTCGTTTTCCTTTCAGCCATTCCAATCTGTGAAATGTGGTGTTATTATATCATGGATATAATAATGCTCATAATGGGGGAAATGTAAATGGGAGAATAAATCTTTCTACCACAGCTCTCCCTCATTACAATAGTTTGATGATTAAATAATGATGTTATGATTTCATTTGAATAAAAGATTTTGCCAAAAAATGCTGGAAGCTTTTGCATCTACCTCATACTGAATGATTTAAGACATGAAGTATAAAATTTATAAAAAAAACAATAGATAAATTTTATAAAATACAAACTTTCTAAAGAAAATAAAAAGTTCTCCTAAATGAATAAAAATGTAAAAAAAAATAAATTAAATTAATATAATTCCAAGATGACTTACTTGAAACTTCCTGTTCCACTGTAACAATAGTCATTAATCCAAGTTCATTTTTGATTTTGGTATAAACTCTCTGGACATTTTCCACACTTGCTTGACAATCAGCCATAATCTTAATCTTTATATAAAAAAGAAAAAGCAAAAGGAAAAATTCAAAATTTTAAAAAAAGTTCCTGTCCAAGTTTCTGGGATGAAGAGTTATTAACATAGCACAAGGAATAATGGCCTTGTTTTTGTTGTTGTTATCCCAATGTTTCAAGCATTTGTGCTCTCCAGCCTTCTTCAGGTATTTGTCAATCTAGGTAACCTTCAGGGAATTTTGGAATTGAACCTTTTATTTAATCTATGGATACAGATTCTTCTCATTCCATTGCCCATGTCTAGGGATATTTTGTCTTCTCTTTTCAAAACTCAGTAGAAACAGAGGAAGCAATAACAAACACAGCAGCACTACAAAGAAAACAAGATAAATCTAGTCTTGGACAGTGGATCAAGAACAATCTACCCCTGTAGATTAAATAAAGGGTTCAGTTCAAAATTCACTGAACACTACCTGGCTCAGCAGAAACCTGTAGAAGACCAGAGGGTACAATGACTCAAATGTTGTGATTATAACAAAGATGAGGACATTATTCTGACTGTAAATAATGATATCAGTTATATCCTAAAATCTTCTGTTTGAATTTCTGGGATGATGAATTATTATTAATATTATTTACAGACAGACTGATATCCATGTATTTGGCTGCATAGTAATTGTGAGTTCAATCCCTGATCTCAGTAGTACAGACTGAGACTCAGTGGAAACAGGACTAAATGAGTAGTACTTAAAAGAGAGAGAAGAAATGTACAGTAGAGTGAGGACAATCTACTCCCACAAATTAAATAATGGGTTCATTTAAAATTTGCCTGAAGGTTACCTGAATCTGAAAGGGTCCAGAAGGCAAAAATGGCTGAAATGTTGTGATAATAACAACAAAGATGAGGATATTAGTCTGAACATAAATAATAAGCAGGTTTGTTGAATTCCACAGACAAGGTTGGTTTTAACACTTATCTTGTTTTCAAATAAGATTTTCAGTTCCATTGTTTGTAAAAATTGTGCATCTACATATGTCCAAGTACTTCCAACTGTCATTGGGCATTTTCAAGAAACTGAATTTATTTCTTATGGTCTTGAAATTTCAGAAAACTTGTGTTTGTAAATCTTTATGTTTATGGTTGTGAACTCATTAATCAAGTATGACTGGTGTAAACTGATGCACAATTTCTATTTTTACTTCTCCACCAATGGCTACTAAAACTCATGATCATGAGACCCATAACTCATTAGGGTAATAGGGGCACCACATGTACTGCAACTGTAGTAGCAGTGATGTTTCCTGGGAAAGATAACCTGACAGATCTCAGGCTGGTTTAGTATTCAAAGTTTTAGTTAGCCGAGGACATGAAAGGGTAAAACAGGCAACATGAAGACCCACTTCAGACAACAATTATTTTGGAATTTTTGAAATTCAATTTGTCAGTGTGCTACCAGGGATGTAAAAGAGGATACATTTATAAAGCATTTGTTAAATCTGATGTAAATTGATTGAAAGTTCAATGAAAAATAAGAAAGAAACCAGTAAAATATTTCTATTTTTCGCTATTTACGCAGGTTTTAACTATATGGATGGACTCAGTTATCAAGTTAAATGACTGTTAAACAATCAAGTTATTGTTGGCTACAATTGAGTGAAGTTTGTATTAGATTTTTTGAAAATTGAGGGAGTTTTTAGATTAATATTTGTTTTGAAATGGATTTTTGGTTTTTTGCAATTCTTTGCTAAACACAGTGGCGTAGAAATAAAAATGATGTATCATCGAGCTCGTTATCATGTAAGTAACCTACATACCAAGTTTGAATGAAATCAGAGGAAAAAAGTTGAATTTTTAAATTTTTGATTGGCTTTATTGATTTTTAAAAAATTATCAATTTTTTATGCTAAAACCCTATCTCTTACATTGTACAATGTATGTGCCAAGTTTGGTCAAAATCAGTTGGCTGGATCTCAAGTGAAAAGATATTAGACATAAAGACATCCTCTGTTTCATTATATATATATATATATATATATATATATATGATAAATTACTATTGAAATATTACACTCCAAAATTAAAAATAAATATGAATTTATTGAGTAAAAATTTACTAAAATAAATAAAATGATTTAAATATTTACAAGTGATGTATAAATTGCATGATCTGCAATGACTCTTAAGCACTACAAAGGATTTACACTCTTTTTTAAACAAAGATGATACATCTGTCTATATTTCTGAGATGAGGTATTGTAACTATTTACACTATTTACATTGTTCAAACTGTTGTCCTCATCTTTGTTGCGATATTCATGACATTTTGGCCATTGTATGCTCCTTCCTTCTTCAGGTGATATATGTTAGAATTTTGAAGCAAACCCTTTATTCTGTCTACCAGGGTAGATTTTTTTCTAGTTCTACATGCAATGCCTTTCTTTGGATATCTCAGTTTCAGTTATTTCCCTTTAGTAACTCAACTCTCCATGTTTTTGTTCATTGCTGTCCAGGACACATGGCCCATTGGATAAAAGCGTTGGTTGAAGTAATCCAGTGACTTGACCCAAAGAGTTGTGAGTTCAATACCTGGCCACAGCAGAAGTGAACAAAATAGGTGAACTTGAACAGTTGAGTTACTAAAAGGAAATAACTGAGATATCAAGAATGCATGAAAGAACTAGAAAAAAATCTACCTTGGTGGATGGTTTGAAATTTTAATGTGTATCACCTGAAGAAGTCTGGAGCATACAATAGCTGAAACATTGCAAATCTGACAATAAAGATGAGGACAATAATTTGAACAATGTAACTAGTGTAAAAAATGATACAAAATCTCTTTTTTAATTCAGTATTGGATTGTATACTGACATTGTGAGATTTCATCTGTCTAGTTAATCTGGACCAATTTCTACATACTTTATTACAAATTGAACAGGATTAATTTAGAGAAATTAGTTACATGCTGTCAGTTATTGCAATATAGCAACAACTCTAAGTAGAAGCTTATGAAGCTTTATTTGACTAATTTAGTTTTAGTGCTGAAAGTGTTTATTTTATTATAGTGGATGGTTACAAGTGAGAAGGGAAATGGGATGTGCTTATTTTATTACCCCCGTTATATATACTCAAACATACAAATTAGAAATAATTTAAATTTGAACAGTTTATCCTGTATTTCTTTGTAAGAAATCTGGCAACATTAAGTTAATTAGTATCTGATTACTAAACAAGTGTAGTTGATTTTATTGGTATGATTATGTTTTCTTATGCTATCCTTTATAACATTACTCAAACGAGAATTTTAAGAAAGTATTACAAAAACATTTTAATAACTCTGAAATGATTTTCTTACATGGTCTTGTTTTTACACTTTTTTTAATTTTTGCTTTTGAGAATCGTCTCTCATTCTTCTCTGGAAATCTGCCTTAACACAACATTTTAAAATGAAGACTGATGATTTGTTTCATTTTGTTCCATTTCAAACCATCTTTTCACTAACACCGGCACTAAAAGGTATTAATATTTTCACTACTCTACCTATTAAAGGTAAAAAATTTAAAAAATAAGTGCTGAAAGTGTTGGTTAAAAAATCTCATTGTATTGAGGATGGCAATTATTTTGTTTCATTTGATATTTTATTTTTGATAATTAATTGATGATAAAAAAACATTCCAGATATTTAAATGTTCATACTTGCCTGATTTTGACATCTAATTATCCATTATTTAATTAACCAAAGTCTTCATCAAATTATCTTTTTTTTTATATACATTTTGGCTTGGTAAAAAGCGCATGACTAATGTAACAATTTCGGAAAGCTCTGACCCAACGTAACTCTATAATACTGCAATATTAAATTTAAGTGGAGTTTTATATGCTATGAAATATGGGATATTCTTGAGAGTTTCTGCATTCCTTTAATAATGACAAATTAAGTGAAAAGTCTGCATAAAAATATCTGTTAACTTTCAAACGCTTAAGTCATATTGTTGTAGCATGCCTACGAATGATAATGGATATGTCCACATTCACATAAATACAGTAGTAAATACTGTATGTTGGTCTGCAGTTGGAGATTCATTGTGGAATTCACTTGACTCACTTCTAGCAGTTGACTACTTTTTCTTACATGCCACTGGCGAATCTTATATGTGTTGTTCATGTCCTAAGTATTATCATTCCTTACCAACCTTCATGTGATTATTCTATTCAGTAACCTTCCCTAGGTTACAACACATATATTCAAAATAATGTTATTGATAAAATCCTTATTGTATGCATTTTATCAGTTTGGTATAATGATAAGCATCATCAGTTGTACTTTTGGTTCATCTACAAGCTCACCTTTCTGGTTTAAGAATGAAATAAACTTTTTAAGTTTTCTTTGAAAAGAAGTTAACATCGATACTTACATAATTACTGGTTTGATGGTCAAGTTCTGGTCCAACAGGTGTGTGGCATCTAAGAGCTTCTTCAGCAATGATTAATTTATGGGCACAATCTTCAAGAGCATTTAACATTTCTTCATTGTAGGCATCAAGGGCTTCTTTACTGTTACTGGAAAGTTCTTCTTTGAATCTTAGCCACCACTCCTCTTTGTTGACTGGAAAAGAAAATGGAAAAATTATTTTTTAAGAAATTTTCTCATGTATTTCGTAATTTTTGGTTTACATGATCAGAAAAAAAAGTTATAAAGTGTAAAAATCAACTTGGTATTTTTGTGATTAACTGATTACTTGATAATGGTCACACAGCTCTAAAGAAGACTTTAAATTTACAAATTTTGTTCAGATAACAGAATCCTTCCTTTTGATGTTGTTTGTTGTTTGTTCTTGTTTAGTGGTATATAAACCTAGGTTATGGGGTATTCAGTGCTGAAATCTAAATATTTTGTATACAATTTAATTTTTTATTTTTTGAGATAATAATGGTTTTAGTGATAAAAGTCTAATTAACCCATAGGTGGGAGAGAAAAGGTGGATTGATACATTTCTCAAGGGTATTTGTACATAAGTGAATATAATGAACCCAACTGGAATTGGAACTTGGCACTACAATTAACAATTTGAGCCATTATCCATGACACCACCCACATATCCAAACTTACAGCACCCATCTAGGTACTGATCATGTTTGATATTGTTTAACTTCAATGATCATACAGGAACTGGTGTATTGTGGCTGTAAGCCTCCTTCCTTTTGAAATTGCATAAAAAATCGAACCAAGATAAAAAATAAATCAGAAAGAAATTGAAAATATTGACAAAAGAAGAAATGAAAAAATGAACAAACAAAAAAACAGCAGCTTTATAAATAAGACAAAAAAGATTTGATAAAAATTAAAAGGATAATAAGCAAAAAATTGGATTGACCAGCAAGAAAATAGTGCTGAGAATGTTAACAGAGAGAAAAGACAAAAAATATTAAGAATGTTGGCTAAAGATATGAAAGCAATCAAATTAACACATTTTTAAGATCACAAAGAGAATCATGTCATTAGTTAGGAAAAGTAGTACATGAAAACTGATTTCTCAACAGTAACTTTTACTGATAACTGTAGAGCTACATTATCCAGAGCATAGAAATAGTCAACCAATATAACTTAGAAGATGGAAACAGTGGTAAGGTGGAGTAATATTTTGGGCTTGTATGGTTAAATTATAGATCCCTTCAAAGTTGATGTTGGTATCAGGATAAATGCCGATAATTATTGCAACTTTATAGACAAGATATTTGTTGTATAGTATAGATACCAAGAAGTTTTAAGCTAAAGAGTATATTTTTGCAAGGCAATGCTCCTTTGCATTCTACAAAGCTGACTATTGCCCACCTTGCCAAAAAAGTTTTAAAAGATACCAAATTAATAGAATGATTACCCAGTCTGTACAGATATTAATGCAATAGCCAATTTGTTGTCCATCATTAAAAGAGACTGAAAAAAATTTTAAAGCAAAGAAGATCTTTAAGAAGCAATAACAACTGCTGCAAATTATGTTAAAAGTTTAAAGAGTAGAAAAAGTTAAGAAAATCAGTGAATGAAAGATTGATGAAGGTTATGAAATGTCAAGGAATTCATATTAACATGTAAAATAATAGAAATATTAATTTATTCATGTATAGTAGATCTTGTATTATGTTTCTTTGGCCTTTTGAATTTATTTCTAAATAAAATATTGGAAAACAGAGTATCAAAAGTACAGTTTTTACATTGACACTACTATTATTTTAACTACCTTCCATTCTTGGGAATGTTTATTGTTTTAAAAAGCGATTAGAATTGTAATAAATCTAAACATATGAAAGGGAATTTATACATTTTCTTTGTTCTTGAGAATTGACAACAGAAATAATAAACACTATTTATTTCTGGTATTGTCATGTCTGTCCACTATTTGATGTTGTCTGACCAGTTCTTATGTAGCAGTCCCTGCTTCAACACTGCTTTTCCTGATGGTCTTGTGGAGGTTGTTATGCCATGTGAGAAGGCCAAAATCATGCCATCTTCTGACATTTAATAGTGGCGAGGGAGAGATTCCTGTCGGCCCACAAGACATTTGTCCTTGCTTTGTACATATTCATTGATTTTGTTCTGCCAGTAGAAATGCAACATAGAAATCTGCACATGGGTCACCACAGCCCCAGAAATGATGAACAGACTGGAAAGGATACGGAAGAGCAACATCAGCTTTTAGACCAAGTTCAAGATCTGCAAATTGATGGTTATATCCATCCTCCTCTATGGGTGTAAGACTCAAGACTTTCAAGAACAAATGCTTGAGAAAGCTCCTCTGTCTCCCCAATTGGGAGCACAAAACAAATGCTTGCTTATGTTACATTCACTTATGTGCAAATACTCTTGGGAAAAGTATGGGTCCATCTTTCTCCCCACAGACTGGGCTCTTCAGCCTTGGTTGGCAACCTGTCTAGGAGAAGGACAAATGTGAATTCAAAAACTCCATGTATCTCTAGTGAAGTACATATGCAGTTAAAGAAAGGATTGTAGAATTCACAATTCCAGGATCCCAACTGTGGTCAGCCTTGGTAATATAGAAAAAAAATTGACAAAAAATTCAAGAACTATACATTTTAAAATATAATGAAAGTTTTTATTTTTTCCTCTGAGGAACTGATGTCTTATTCAGAAAACCAACTGATAGTAACTATATTTCACCCACTTGTTTTTATTACAGACAATATTTAATTGTACAAAAATGTTCTGACAAATTAGTAATCAAATAATAATGGATTTTATTCTGCCTCTAAATTGACTGATAATCAAATATTTTTTAATGCCAAACCTGAACATACCTGAATATGGAATACCCACTGCATATCGACTGCTGTCTCGCCGTTGGCTTGGAGGACTGACTGGGGGTGAGGATTTGAGATATGTCTCAATCTCTGCATAATCATCGTGTTCCACCTCAGGAAGTGGTTCCTGTTAAAACAAAAGTTGATTGACTCATTTAATCAATTAATCGAATTTGAACATTCATTATCAATTCCTTATTAATTTTAAGGCTAACATTGATACTTTTTCGTTGTCTAATTTTGAAAGGTAACTTAAAATTATGTCATGGTTAAAATAGTTTTTACAGAGAATTTTGTATATAAAATATTTACATATATTATGTAATACAACAGCTACTTTACATCAACATCTATTTATTCTGGAAACAATATCATTTAGTGTTCTTCAGATAAAATAAATTCACACAAATTGTTCTGTATTGACGGAGCATTTATTGTAGGAATTGCATAAGAGTGAGATTTTATTGACATCAGTAAACAAAACAGTTTTGACTTTAAACTTATCAGTGTGAACCTCTATGATTCTTTCAGTACATTTCCAGAATAAATTTTGCTGTATGGACAGCTTCAGCAAAGCCATGTGACTCTACCTGATGAACAATTAGTGCTGACAGAATTATATAGTAAAAAAAAAAAAAAAAATGACAGCAAATGAAAGATAAAAGAAACCAGTGGGGGAAAAAGTGCCGGAAAGAGAACAGAAAAAAAAAAAAATGAATTCCTTCTGTGACTTATTTGAACTTTTAATTCTATTATAAAATTTCTTGTCATATATATATATATATATATATATATATATATGTTTATATTTAATATATTGTCTATTTTTTATAGATACACTTATTTAAGTAAATTAATTAGAATTACTGGCCTTAATTTCTTGAACATTCAGGCCAGTAAATATAATTAATACTGTTTAATTGAAGAGGAGAGTATTTACTTAAATAATTATATGGATAAAAAAATAACAATTAAACAGAAAATATATTAATATCTGTCGGATTTAATCCATTTCCTATGATATATTGCCATTGTTTATGTTCGGATACAAATTCAGAGCAGATATGATAAACTGAGAAAGATCGGCGAAAGTGTGTATTTAAAAGCATTAAATTTGAGCTTTGCTTAACCGGAAGTTCACTGTGGCTGAATGGTCATAGCATGTCAGGCTTAATGGTGGTTCCTCACAGGATGCAAGTTCAATTCCTGCCAGTATATGTATATTTTCTACAAGATTTCTTGAACATTCAAGGCTGGTAAATGTAATTAATGCTGTCTAAGAACAGAATTTACTTAAATAAGTGTATCCATAAAAATAATGTATAAACGGAAAATATATTAAATATTTGTCAAATTTAATCAATTTCCTATGATATATATATATATATATATATATATATATATATATATATATATATATATGTATGTATGTATTGTCATTCTATAATTTTAAAAAACAGTAATTTCCCCAATTTTTCCTAACAAGGATGTCCAAGATATTCAAGATTTTGTAAATACTAGGGTTTTCAAAGTAAGGTAGACAATTGCTATACCTTGACAAAAAGTTACTTGCAATTATACTCTGAAAATGTAAAATAAATAAAGATATATTACTAAGTTATACAATACTCCACCCTATTAATGACTATATATCAATGAAAATACAGAAGAAAGGGAAACATTGATAAAGTTATCATCATATTGAAATCTGAACAAAAAGAATTAAATTATTTGGTTGCTTTTATTAAGGCATGCTAAAAATTTCCATTAGAAGACAAAGACCATATAACGGAAATGATAATAATGAGAATAAAAGCAAGCAATGTGTAACAGTTTAGATTATAGTTACAAAACATGGAGAAGCAAGGAAAAATGCTTTTTTTTTTTTTAAATGGATATAAAATGTTAATTTTCCAAGGAAATGAATGTCAATTTACAGCTCAAAGTTCATGAATGTCAATTTTAAAAGTGCATAAAGAAACCTGAAAAGCTTTAAAGTTAAGACATAATCAGTTTCAATTCAATAATAGAACATCATGTTTTCTTTTCTTTTGTAATCAAAGAGTAAAAGATTTAATTTATAATAATTGTTTTTCCAGGAGTTTTCAGATGAAGGGTTCCTATGATTCCAAGGATCAGATTATTTCCTTGTTATTTTTAACACATTTCAGCTGATACATTCTTATGTTTTCTCAAGTATACATTGCAGTAAGTCTTTAAAAACATATATGGAAAAAAAAAATCTTTCATCTTTTCCATCCTTCAACCAATATTGGCAAAAACCCAAGAAAAAAATTGGTAGCTTTAAAGTTATAAATTATACTTTATGACAGATACATAGATTATTACAAGCAAAATAATAATGGCTCTTCGTCCACCTTACAAGATGAGGTAAGAAAATGGAAAGGTAAATAAATAACTGGAAAGAATCAATGTTGGAGGTGTGGTTTGATTAATATTTAATAGCATAATATTTAATAAATTTATCCAAAAAAGTTTGAAATTCAAACTGAGAAAGTGCTCAGTTCAAACTAATGGTCTTAGGAAAGATAAGAATTCATCTCTTTTTTTTTTTAGCCTAACTATATAGATCAAGTAATATTAGACATTTTAGCTTTGATTGTTAACCAGTCTAGGAGAAAGACAAGTTACTGGGTGACTCACTACTGCGGTCTTGTAACAAGTTAATGTAAGATTAGTAATTAACAATAGCAAAGTGATAAACTTGATCATTTTATATTACTAAAATTTTTCTGCAACATACTATGCATGTAGAAGTCCCCATAGTATTTAGTTGAAGTTATTGCTATTTTTCATTGAGATTTACAAACGCTATGTTTTGTTCAATTTCGCAAATCAACTGATGAAATTTGAATAATCTGATTTGATGGGAAAAATATTTTTGCAAAAACTTCACAGTTTAATAACTTCTTTAACTTTATTTTATAATTTGTTTAAATTCTTAGGATTTCTTACTCTTGAGCAAGCAATATACAACTGGTCATGCATAAATATTTCTTTCTGGAGCCAAATTCCAACTTTTTGAAGCGTTTGGCCATAGTGATTTGTTTATAGTTCTTGCAAATGCAGGGTGAACTGGAAACCGGATTCTTGTATATAAAATCTTAAAGATATTCAAAAAACAATACTGCATTTTTATTAAACAAGTATTTATTACTTTAGTCATTAAATTGTTCTTAAAATAGTGGGACTATTTTGTATGTTAAATAATAAAACATTCTTCCAATAAATGAATGAAAATTTATTGTACTAAGCTATGCACCCTACTAAAACCAACTGTACTTTGTACCCCCTTACCGGTTTGCACTTCTCCCCAAAACGTGGTTTCGATCAGTCAATGTATGGCTATTTTAGAGGGTGTGATCGATGGACTAATGGAAGTCACAGAATTTTATGTATAGCTAAATAGTGGTCTTAGTGGTTAGTTTTTTGAATGGCTGACTATGAGCCATAGAGTTGAATGCAGAACACACCTGTAAAATAGAAGCCAGATGACAAAAGCAAAAAAATAAAAGATCTTGAAGAAGAGTTGCACAAAACTAAGCAATAAGCAAGCTGTTAATTAACATGATAGCACAGAAAAATGCAGGCAGTTCCAAAAGTCACAAAGAAAGATAAAAATTTAAATTGGATTTCATTTTTCAAATTTAATTAAAATTTTTAAACTCTTTCATGACTTTTGAGGCAATGTGCTGAAAGTGGATGCATGTTACTTAACTGAAAAATGTTTTCAAAAGAAGCACACAAGTTTTATGAAGTGAATAATGAAATTTTTGAAAATGACATGGTGAATTCTAAACTGGATTTTTTTTTTTTTAGAGTTATCTCCCTTATTTTATAAAATGGGTCAGACTGAAAACTTTTCAGCACCTATGAATGATAATTTTTAAAAAGCTGTTACATTAGATATTTCAAAGGCATTTGACAGGGTTTGCCATGCTGGTTTTCTTCACAAGTTGAATGGTTATGGTGTTTCTGGCCCTTTCTTTAATTTTATTCAATCTTTCTTATCAAACCACATAATGAAAGTTATCTTGAATGGCCTATCGTCTAGACCTTTTTGCATTAATATAGGTGTCCCCCAGGGTTCTATTCTTGGACCCACTCTGTTCATTATTCTCATCAACAACCTTGCTGATGTCATCAGTTCCTGATTCAGTATCTATGAAGACAACCTGATTATTTACTCTTATCTTAATTGTAAATCAATAAGGGTTCAATAAAATCCCTTTAGCAGCTGATCTTAAAAATGACTTTAAATCCGTTGTTAACTGGGGTAAGAAATGGCTTGTTAATTTTAATGCCTCTAAAATGAAGTTGTTTTGCATTAATCATTTTAGAGTACCTTTTTTGCCATCCACAGTATAGCTGATGCTAACCTGCAGGAGAACACCTCAATGTACCTTCTTGATCTCATGTTTTCTACTGACATGAAGTGGAATAATTATAATGAATCAATTTCAAAATCTGCTCCTAGGAAAGTTGCTTCACTATGTTACGCTAGACAATTTTTATCACCAGAATCTATCTTGCAGATTGTGAGTCTACTATTCATTCATGTATTGAATATTGTTGCCTTATATGGTGCTTCTGCAATGTCTCTAGAGATTCTTGAAAACATCCAAAGAACCACCATCAATATTACTGGTTCTGACCTGACATCATCTTGGCTTCAGTTACTTCCCCACGGATGTAACATGGCTTCTTTTTATGTCATCTATAAATATTTTCATGGCAATTGTTTTGCTGTGCTTTCCTTGTTGTTTCCTTTCACAAATTTAAGTGCAGTACTAGATTGGCAGCTAGGTCTCATGATTTTACTGTTAAAATTTCTAGTTGTATCCATAAGTCTTATAAGTTTCTTCTCCTACACTTCTTGCTTATGAAGCTATTCTGGGTTCTTGCTTTCCTGTCAACTATGATCTTGAATTGCAATGTCACTCATCATTTTCTGTCTCCTTGAATCCTAGTCTTTTATTGTTTTCTCTGTTTCGTTAATTCTCAGTAACCCCTTGCATCCTGGTGGCTTTATTGCTTTGCTTGGGGTGAAATGATTGAAAAAAATTTTTTTTTAAATTCCATTTGTTTAAGACTAGCCACCATGAAATATTAATGCATTCACAGTACCAAACAGTAAGATTTTCACTACTGTTAGGCATTAAATAAAGTTAACGAAGTCATGTCTCCTTTTTGAAATTCTAACCCCGTCTTCATTTTATCCTCTGAAATGCTAGTGTCTGAGCAATCTCTATTGTTCTATTCTTGGCTTACATATATAAAAAAACAAAAAAAAAACAAAGCCACCACTGATTGTATTATAGGGATGCAGTAGATAATTATCTTGTTTTTTACAGGACAAATTTATTAATATCCTAAGTGACCATGAAGGTCATGTGACAACAGCCTATGCTTAAGGAAAGTCAGTTGCTGTTTAGACCATGAGAGAGATGTAGCCAGTGGCAGTTAGGTCAGTCAGTGAAAGTCATGTATCCTAAATAAGTAATATAAAAGAAATCCTCTTGGCTGCCTATCTCTCACCTAGAAACATTATAAGTAAAACTTTCCATATATTTATCCTTTCAAAAACTGCTTGTGTTTTTCATGTTTTTGTTTTCTCTCTACGAGACAAATTGTAATAAATACAGATCTCTTTGTGGATGACATTAATGCTTTCAGGCCCAGTTTATTTTGTGAATTAATTTCTTTGAGTTATTTGAGCCCTTCCTTCTGTTGCATTATAGTATTAATAGATCATGGATATACTAATGCTTGATATGGGTCTTGGAGAGTGGAGAAAGCCAAGATATTTCTTCTCACTTTCCAAGCAACCTCTTTAGTGCTAAGTCTTTAGTTAATATCCACTGTATGTAAAGTATTCTCAGGTGGTACAATCCAACACTAAATGTAATTATTTTTACTATGACTAATTAGATAAATCTGGTTGCTAATTGCTCAGTTTCTAAACTAAGCAGTAATTTATCATTTTAAACATTCAAGAACTACTCTATGCTGTAAAGCTAATCTTTAGTGCAATTCTCTGCTTGTAAAATCTACATAATTTCACCAATTTCAAAGCTTTAAGGAATTATTATCATTATTAGGTTGATCTTATAGCAATCTTAAAAAGGTAGAAATAGGTTGGGTTGGGGGTATGTAAAACTCAGGCAAATATTCCATGCTTATAGAATCTCCTATTTGAATAGTCTTAAAATATGAACAATCTTGCAGAAGCCAAGACATTCAATAAGGATTAGATAAAAGATTTCTTATTATGTAAATCATATTTCCAATTAAGGAAGTATTACCATTACTACATGGTTAAAGGTTGTCCATGAGTTCATATAGCAGGGTTTTACAGCCTCATTTTCATCCTCTTCCATGAAAATGTCCTGAATAAGACATGAATCAACCAATCAACAGTTAGGACTATCAAAGATTAACCAATATCCTTGTGTTTAAACTGAACCCACTTTTTCCATATATATATATGTATATATATAATTTAAAACTATATTTTGGAAAGTAAAAATTTCACTGAAATATTTTGGAAAATTTCCAGGTTTTCATCTTAAATCAAAAGAATATGAACTTTAAGCAAAATAGTCACAATATATGGGAAAAAAAAGGTTTTAGTTTAAATTGATACTAGAGGGATATTGGTTAAAAACATAGTTGAGTACATGTAAAATGAAAACTTCTGCCTTTGTCAAGTGAATTCACCCAGGCAGCTGCAACTTATTTAGTAATTTGAAAATAAGTGGTATTATATATATATATATATATATATATAGGAAACTTAAATTTAAACTAAAGTTTATTTTCCATTAATTATAAACAAACAGAAATGATTCTTTATAAATTTATTTTTTTCTCTATATGGAAATGACGAGTGGGTGGAATTTCAATATGAATTTTGCATATTAGTAAGCTAAGAAAATAGTCTGCAATGCATTTCTACAAAAGCCTACATTTAATGCATTTCTACATGAAATCACAATATATTATGCAGTTTATAGCTTTTCAAAATTACTATAAAGAAGATATGAGCAAGATAAATTTAATGTTTTTCATGATGAATGTTAATATACAAGGGGTGTACAATGAACTTATATAACTTTTCTTTGCACTTCTTATTTCAAAATCGGTTCAAATGATCTTGCCTTCACTTTTATGATATTCATAGCATAAAGTTTCTCATGAAAACTTACTCAATTAAAAGCCTCTTTATGTAACTTAGTAAAAAAGAAACTGAATTAGAAACAAAATAGCTGACAAGATAATTCTTTTATGTAGTCAAAATAATTGAATTGCTTTTGCTTACATTAAAATCAGATCTTTTTTCCTTGATGTTACACAGTTTAACACAAGGCCACAAATACAGGGCAGCTAGTGATGATTTAACTCAGAGTAATGATCAAATAGATGAGCCTGCTAACCATTGCCCCACAAAGAGGTGATGGTTAGCAAATTTAATTATCATTCAGTTTTTCTCTAATTAAAGATAACATATGAATGAAAAGAACAGAACAATATATCTACATCTTCATGCAAACTATTTATAAAGACAAACATCCCAAACAAACAAACAAAAAGGTGAATTTGTCATCAATTATGATTAAAAAAATTGAAGAAACTAAATTAATTATCAGATATCTTCTTAGATAAGAAATCTAAAATGTTAATAATTTTAGACTTAAAAAAAAAAGTAATTTATCAATTTATTTCCTCTCAGCTGTTAAGCAGATTTTTGTCTAATTTCTGAGATGAGAAATTATTATTATTATTATTATGAACTGATTTATTTAGACTAATATCCTCATATTGATTATTATAATCACAAAGTTTCATTTATTTCTGAGATAAAGAATTATCATTATTATATGAGGTGGATGCTGAAACATTTTTGGTCTAATCAAGAAGACCTTAAAAACAAATTCTGATGTTTGGTTATTTTGGGAAGTTGGAACTTTTCAGTACCACTCATACATTGATCAATTTGAATTAGTTTCATCATCTCAGTTTTTAGTCATAATATTTTGGTCATGTTACCGTCTAACATTCTTCAGTTGTGTGTCATATTTGGTAACCTTTTGTTTATTTTTAAATATAAGTACCTTTACAAGAATTAACGGATGCTAGATATTCCCTGTCATGCACAGTGGAATGAAAGGTTCTACTCCACTGTAGATATCCCATAGCAGCCAATTATTGGACAACTGATGATGGCCAGAGGGTACTTGGTTGAAATATTGTATCTATAATAACATTGATATCAACCAGGATGAGAACAATAGTTTGAGATAATACAAGTATATCGACAGTTACTCATCTCTGAAATAAAATACTAAATTATGAAAAGTGGTGCAAACTCGCTATCATAACCAAATGTCAAACCCATCTGACATTGAATATGAAAAGCTCCAAAAACACACCACTAATATCCTTCGGATATAAGGGTTGATTAGACATGTGTTACTGTCATATGGTGGCTGTGAGTTCAATTCCTGGATCAGGTAGTGAAGCAATGTTTCATCAGGAACAAAAAGTAACTGATGTTACAGAGACAAAATATCATATAGAAATCCGATATCAACCAATTAAGAGACATCTGATGATGACCAGAGTGTACTTGGTTGAAATGTTGTGCCTATAATGACATCTATATCTTTTGTAATGCCCGTTTGCAAGATAGACTTTCATAGTAACACCTTTGAACAATACTCGGTCAGTACCGCTGGTTCCCATATATATATTTTTCTTTACCCATCACGTGATCTAATTATTTCAAGATGAGGTTGACCGTGCTTGCTCTCTAGCCATCCATGTTCAAACCCAAGTGTTGGCAGCAACACTTTATTCCTAGATGGCAATATCAACAAAGATGGGAATAATAGTTCAAAATAATACAAATATACCCCACTGTAGATTAAATAAAGTGCCAAGCTTGAAATTTCTCAAAAGTTAATGAATATGACAGCTATACCTGAAAAAGTCTAGCATGCATGTTGAAACTACAATAATTAAATGAATACATTATTTGGAAGAGATCAATATTTTACTAATATATGCAACATTATAACACTGGACTAAAAAGATAACCATGACATGCAGTAATTAGTAAAAGTTATTAGCTAATTTTTATTCTCCTTTGTAGTATGATAAAGTTATTCATATGATCTAATGAAGCTTTTTGGTTTAATATAATGGCTTCAACACATCTAACATTCCTTTTATTTGTATGCAAAAATAAATTATAATTTATGTAAGAAGTCTTCTCTTTAGAATTAATGGCAAATACAAAAAAAAAATGTACAACATTTTGTGGCTTATGACCATTTGGCTGTTTTGATAAATTCCATTATTTATTAATAGTACATTTTTTTAATACTAATGTCAATGTTCAAAAAAGAAACGAAACAAATACACAGCAACACAAAGAAAAGTAAGATAAAATAGCATCGCCTTAACCCATGTCCTCTAAGTCTCAGTTGAAATCGATGGTGCCTTTTTCTCTATGTGTGTGTATGTATATATATATATATATATATAAAAACTATAATTTTGGGAAGTTAAAATTTCACTGAAATATGTTGGAAAATTTCCAAGTTTTCATGTGAAACTAAGAAAATATACTTTTTAAGGAAAACGGTCAAAATATATGGGGGGGAAAAAAGAAGGCATCAGTTTAAACTGATGTTTCGAGGATATGAGTTAATTGTTATTACTATCATTTATTAACTGTTATAGTCACTCATAAAATGTAAACAAAACTTGCTAAAATGAGTAAAATTATTTGTTGAATTGTAATTAGCAAACTAATAAAAATCTTCCATTCAGAATATTTTTTTTAAAAATTGTTCATAATTACTGCACACAATTTGAAGTATAACAATAGGTCTTCATCACAGTAGAAAGTTTTACATTATAAAACACGCCAAATTAAAGAGATAAAATTTTTAAAAAAATCAAACATTTAAACAAAATACTTTCTGTAGTTTTGAGATGATTCATCATCAATTCAAAATTTTTTCTGATTGAATTTTTTTTTTTTTTTTTTCCTTATTACAATATTTCATCTTAGCCATTCTACAGCTTTCTGTAATTTTAAAGTGAGTCATCATCGCTTAAAAAGTTGTTCAAGATTATTGACTTTATTGTTGCTTTTGTTGTTTCCACAACAACATATCCCTTCCTACATATGAATTGTATACCTGAAGGCAGCCAGAGAATGATTGATTAAAAAGTTTTTGAACAACTTGTCCAAACAACTTTCACAGTCTGTATATATGTAATTAATTAATAGTATTTTTTGCTCTATGACTTGCTTTGGCAATTAGCTGGAGATTCATCTCCAGCTGTGCTGGTTGAATTCTACCAGCTATCCAACCCTGTGTATACGGGGGTCTACGGGGAATTTTGCTCGAGCCTACAGGCTCAGTTTTGCCCCACATTAAAAAACGGCTTTGCGCCACATTCTGCCTTGTGGGGAGGCAAGGTAAATAACCTTGCTCTATGAATTTATATATTTTAATTTTTCTAAATTTTGTGTTATCAAACATTTCTTTTTTTTCAAAAAGTAAACTTTTAAATGTACAATAATAGATAAAAGAGTGAAATGTTTAACATAGTTTGTAAATAAAGATTTTATTACAAACAAGGCAAATCTTAGAAATCAGAAGAAACATAATACAACTTTCTACCTACAAAGGATAAAATAGAGAAAGCAGCTTATTGCCAACTCTGAATTCAAAACTCTGAAGCTGTACAAAGATTGTTAGATATGAGATGCAGATACTATGACTGTAAAAACAACAATAAATCTCCAAATGTATGGATAATCCCACTGGAGTGAGCAGTTATTCAGAATGTTTTTGACATCAATGAGCATCCATCTCAGAGAAGGTGGATGGATAGAACAACTTTATATTAGAAAAAAAAGAAAAGAAAAAAAAAAAAGAGGAGCCTGGAACCACCTCTTAATTTTTGCTGTTCCCAGGGTGGTAGCACCTGTTAGGGTCCCAGCTAAAGGGCAAATAGTAAAAACAAAACACTATGAAAGCATAAAAATACAATTTTATAGAATGACCAACAATACATTTTATCTGTAGTTGAAGGCATACAATTACGTTTAAAATGTATTTAGCTGAAGCCATAAAATTGGGTTCAAAATATTCATAGTCAGCATTAAATAATCCATAGCTACTAAACAAAATCAACCAACCAATGTTAAAGAACTTTCATGACATTAATCCATATAATATCCTACAATTTCTTAAAGAAAGCAAACTGTATTACAAAATATAATTTTAACAAAACTACTGTAAAAAAAACAAAAAAAAAAACTCTGTAAAACAGAGTTTTGTAACAAACAAGCATCATGTGAGTCACACTGACATTCTGCTCTTCAAATAATACTTTTAGTGGGAATAAGATCACTTGTTTTTTATTGTTTAAAAAATAAACTACTGTATTTTCTTCTGTATAACATGACTTGAATATAATACAACCCTGTGTTTCTGAAGCTAAAAACAGGGAATGAGTTACATCCTTGAGTATAGTATGACCCCATAGTACAGCCATCCCTGTGTATATGTAAAGATGTTCAATTATGCTGATTCCCAAAGAACAAACATTGTTGTCATATCAAATATCTTTTGTAAAGAATTGTTATCAACACCTGCCTACTTTGTTTTTTATTATCTATTGGGCTGAGTTTATTTGCAATCTTGTGTTTCAACCAAGAGATTTTTTTTAAGCTGAAAATGTGTATTTTTGTATATGTTCCCCCTTTTTTGCCTTTAATTTTTTTTCAAAATGTTTTGTATTATGCACAATACCGTACATCTACTATTCTAAATCTCATAAAGACATTAATTAAAATGTATAAATCTTATTTAAATACTTTAGCAGAGGTACAAACAAGAAGGAAAGAATAGCAAAAACTTACATTACCGTAAAGTGGTAATATTGAAATACAGAAGATATTTAACCAATTCATTGATCCTCTCCATTAAGGATAAGACATGTGCACAGTGACTAAAAGTAAGCACCAAGGAATTAAAAGCTAATTAAAATTAAGCATAACAATTACTCCTTCTGCTTACAGAGAGATGGCTGGCAAGACTTAATATAAATAGATTACAACATTCAGATGAAAATCTGAGTGAGCCTTCTTCAATACCAAGAACACATCTCAGTTGAAAGATTTGGTAGATTGATGGCTGTTTAATAAATGTTTGGCTATTATTAAACCACTTAACACACCTATGTAAATTGCACTGTTGAATATATCCTTTATTTTTTTTTTTATTTTAACCTGGGTTTTTTGAGATTTTTTTTAATGACCACAGCTGATTGAATAAATGGTGGGACCAACCTGCTCTGTGTAAAAAAAAAATTTTCAGTTTTCATAAATCTGCACATGTTATTTGACAAATATTTTATTTTTCAGATGAAACAGAAACATCCAGTTACTAATCCTTACATGATTAATAGAGAAAATAAGGATTACCTGGGGATATTGGTCCGCAGGAAGTAGAAGGCTATTGAGCCGTCCAATGACCCAATCATGAAGATCGTAGAATTCATCCACTTCAATTTGGAGCCGGCTATTCTGAGTGTCACCTGTCTCATTCAACAACTGATCAGTCACATGTTTAAATCGCTTAAATTTGCTGGAATTTATCATTTGCTGCTCTTGGATTTTCTATAAGTAAAAAAAATTATTTATATATATATATATATATATATATATATATATATATATATATATATATATATATGAAGAAATATAGTCTTAAAGTGTGCTATATTTATGGGATAAAGTGCTCAATATCAGAGATAGAGTGTGTGTAAATATAAAATTAAAAAATAAAATCAATGAATTCTTCAGAAATTGCTTTGTTTATGTTTAGGATACAAAGCTGAGTAGTTATGACTTTCAAGAGAATCTGAAAGAATAAAATGTGCTTTGAAGTCAAATAGAACCTAGATATGTGGAGGGAACTGGTTAGGTTCTCAATTGCACATTAACCCTACAATAACACCCAGTCATGGGACTGATGATGACATTTATATAATTATAGTTCATTTATCAAGCAGACTTACAAATAAGACAGTATTTTCCAAAGAAAATTGTCTCTCATAAAATCCTTACCTTTAAGCATTCATTTTTGCCAGGAACATTGTCACTTTTCTCAAACTCTCTGATCCTTGAATCAACATCATTCAGCCAATCACAGAGGGCTTTGTGTAAGACGTGATACTCTTCCCATGATACTATATTCTTTTTTGTAATTTTGGTAATATTCTGTACTTTTCTGGACAATTCTTCCCATCGGTTATTAGCTTCCTGAACTTTTTTTTCCAAAGAACCATTGCTGTCTGTGCAACCTCCCTTTACCAAAATTTCATACTGCTTCTTCAGGTTTTCTAACTGGTTGATCTTTTCAGAAATCTTTCGCTGTATTTCCTGAAAATGAAAAAAAAAATCCTTGAACTGCAGAATCAAGAAATGGTCATGAGGATATTAGCCATTTCCATACAGGAAACATTCAACATTCATTAATTGAACAGCATTACTGCCTGTTAAAATGTATAAACATTTTTTTTCTTAAAACAATTTTTCAGGAAATGAAACTTCTTGAGTCCACTAAATGTTATTACTCTTTCAAGTACTGATGGGAGTTTCCTTCCTAACCTTTTGTCTAAAGTAGTGTGGAAACTTAACAGCTTGATTATATCATTATTTTCTCTTCTAGTTACAACTCTTCTAGTTGTTGCTGTTGGAAGTGTTCAAGTGATGTGGTTTTTGTTATTTGGTAAAGCTCTTTTTGATTTTGTAGTGCCAGTCTCTAGGATCTGATGAAGGATCATTTTCTTAAAGATTTAAATGATTCATTCTTTTGAAGCCATTTTTAATCATCAATATGAGGAGACAATTGTATATAGCTGAATAAACTATCAGCTTCATACGACATTGCTGAATGTGCTGAATGTCATGCATGAGAGTCAAGATTTTACAAGGCTATTTAAGACTTGAGTTTTCAGGTTAATATTTTGGTTTTGTAGCATCTTACTTTGGCAGACAAAAGAACGTAGCAAATTTTTCAATAGAGGTATAGCATTTAAGATAGACAAAAAAAATATCTTTTAGCATTGACATAATCAAAGAAGCAGAAAGTGATTATATTAAAAAATATAAGCAAATTTAAACTAATGCAAAACAGATACAACTAAAAAACATGAATCAGATTTAAAAAAAGCAATTGATCAATTGGTAATAAATAAGAAGTATGGGAAAATGATGGAAGGGTGCCAAGATTAGTAAATACACAGGGCCAGAGAAGGATAAAGAGAGAAAGTGACATAAAATAATAGAGAAAAATACAGCAGAATAGAGAAAGAAAGAGAGAAAGACAGTAAGTAAAAAAAATGGTAGAAAGTGATAGAGAGGGAGAGAAAGTAGCAGAGAGGGAGAGAAAGTAGCAGAGAGGGAGAGAAAGTAGCAGAGAGGGAGAGAAAGTAGCAGAGAGGGAGAGAAAGTAGCAGAGAGGGAGAGAAAGTAGCAGAGAGGGAGAGAAAGTAGCAGAGAGGGAGAGAGAGAAAACAAGAGGAAGTGGTAAAGAGGAAGAGAACAAGAGTGTAATGAGAGGAAATTGGACAAAGACAGAAATATGAGAGAGAAAGTGAAAATAATAAAGAAAACTCTCACACAAATATTATATATATATATATATATATATAAAACACACATGTACACTAAAATGAAAAAGAAATTGTAAAAAGAAAGAAAAGAAATTTTTGAATTTATAAAGAAAATAGGAAAAGAAATCATAAAATTTATTTTCTTTGTTTTGTGAAGGCAACAACAAAAAGATTTAATTCCTTTGACACAAACTTAAAATCTGATCACCATATTTTGCTGTGTCTAAGGCCCAACTCTACCCAACCACTCAAAAATTGGTTCAAAACATATCTCTGAGGTTTTACATGCAAAGTTGTGGTATCTGGTTGGCTAATGTTGATCTGGATGCTGTGGATTGCCAATACTTGTATCTAGCCTAACTCTATAATATTGTGATATTAAATGCAAATTGGAAAATATATTGAACCTACAATAAAATTGATGAAGAAAAAATATTAACCAATTAATCAATTCACTGATTATAAACTTTAAAAATTTCTTTTTTTAGTTAAAAAAAGAAAAAAAATAGACAAGTAAAAGAGAAAAGGAAAAGAGAAAAGGAAAAGAAAAAAGGAAAAGAAAAGAGAAAAGGAAAAGAAAAGAGAAAAGGAAAAGAAAAGAGAAAAGGAAAAGAAAAGAGAAAAGGAAAAGAAAAGAGAAAAGGAAAAGAAAAGAGAAAAGGAAAAGAAAAGAGAAAAGGAAAAGAAAAAAGAAAAGGAAAAGAAAAAAGAAAGAAAAGAAAAAAAGAAAAGAAAAAAGAAAGAAAAGAAAAAAGAAAGAAAAGAAAAAAGAAAGAAAAGAAAAAAGAAAGAAAAGAAAAAAGAAAGAAAAGAAAAAAGAAAGAAAAGAAAAAAGAAAGAAAAGAAAAAAGAAAGAAAAGAAAAAAGAAAGAAAAGAAAAAAGAAAAAAAGAAAAAAGAAAGAAAAGAAAAAAGAAAGAAAAGAAAAAAGAAAGAAAAGAAAAGAAAAAAAAAAGAAAAAAAAAAGAAAAGAAAAATGGATTCTTTATAAAAGGCAAAATATTAATTTTTTTTTAAAACTCATTTCCCACCAAGCAAAGTGGTAATGCCACTAGGATGCAGGGTTTACAGGGAGTGAATGAGAAGACTTTAGTGAGTAGAAGTGAGGAGAAGTGAGGAAAAAGACAATTCAGGAAGACAGAAGATGGTGACTGACATTGCATTTAAATTTATGAATACTGTAAGTGACAGGGAAGCAAAAAATTTGAAGAGAATTCCCCAGACAAGAAAAAAATTAGAATAGAACTGATGGTTGCATTTAGCTAGTTCAACAGTGAGACACAGTTACCAATTTAGTAGCATGCTTAAATTCATGAAGTTGAGGTACTAAGGAGAAAAACTCATCAGAATAATGGCCAATAAAATATTTGAAAAGACAGAATGAAACTATGCCATGCTGGTGAAATGTGATTGAAGTCCAGATGCCAGGTCAGGATTGATTACATTACAGATCCTTCTTTGAATTTTGTCAATAATCTCGAGATATATAATAGAAGCACCAGGCCAGATATGGTAGCAGTAATCAATGCATGGACGAATGATAGATTTATAAATGTACAAGTTGTATAAAATAGGTAATCAGCTTTGCTTATAAAGTTAAAATTGGTATTCTGTAGATGTAACTATGAAAGAATATGAATAAGCAGTTGGGGTAAAAACAGAAAGAATAGTGAATATTGATAATACCATCTCTTTGAAATTCCAAAGCTTAATATTTTGGGATGCATCAAGAGCAGATATATATTTGGCAGTGCGTTGTTCAGAGAGAATTCATTCAAAAGCAATGAAATAAAAGTTTTGCTCTTAAAAATTTAAATAAGAAAACCGAGAACAACAGATGCTCATTACAACTTTCATAAAAAGAAAATACAAAAACAACAGAGAAGGACAAATATAAAAAAAGACTTATTTACAAACCAAAAACTTCTGCATTTCTTATCTAAAGTAATTCCAGGACATTCGTCTTTGATTCTATTTCTGTGTGTTGATTACAGTCATGAATAACTTTGAAGCAATGACTTTTTTTTTCCTCCAGTCAAGACAAACATAAATAGAATCAGTTTTGTTGGCTGCAGTAGTCTTTTGTTTTTTAACACTTGTGACATATAAATTTTTCACAAATGGCTAATCATGTTTTGCTTATCAAAAGAATGCTAATGAAAATGTTTGTGTGCATATACACACACATGGGTATACAGAGGACATGTTCATACACAAATGATGTGAGAGAAAGAGTTACAAACATGTGTGCACATATTGTATGTAGATAAATAGGTTGAATATGTATTCATTTAAGTAAAGAGTAACTGTTTATACCCAAACATGTGGATGTTAATATATTTGCCTGCACATGATCTTCTGAGAGTCTATTTGTAAATAATTGTTTACATTAGGTAAAGAGAAAATGAAAGAAAAATGAGTACAAATTACAAGAGTAAAAAATGTTCTTTTGTACTAATACATAATTAAATCTCTGTTTAGTAATACAGATGTAATTGTTATCAGCATAAAAATAAAACTGATGAGTTGATTTCAAATTCCCACCCAGTTTGTTGCATTCACTTTTGAAAATTCATCTCTTCTCCCCACCAGCTATAAGTTAAATAGCAGAGTAGACTTGGCTCTCCAGCTTTGAGTGGTAAACATATTAACGAGAAGGAAAACTTTCAATTTCAAGCCATGGAGAAAGCAGCAGAAAAACACTCTACTACATTTCCCAAGAAGTCACTGCAGTTCATAAATGGTGCAGAAAAGGAATCGCTAGTGAGTCATGATGACCTATGTTCTGAAGTGATAAATCATTAAAAAAAGAAAATAACCCACCACAAGTTACAAAGTGTACCACCAATCTTGAAGAAAGACAATTCTAAAGGCAAAATTTTGGAGAAGACAATAGGGAAACCACTCCACTATCTTTCCCAAGAATGTATACCAATTCACTAATAATAAAGAAAGGAATCTACAGGAAGTCATAATTGTAGAAAAAAAAAGTGATGAGAGAGGGGTCAGAGAGTGCAGTGTGCCATTTGCCGGCAAAACCAGCTGTTCTTCTTCGCCGCTGGTCGCCTCAAAGAAATGAATTGCAAGACTCCTTTTCTCGGCCGTTACACCGGGCAGTCATGAAACAGACACCCAAATCAGACGCGCCTACTTCAACTGCCTCTTCGTCCGCCAGTCAATTTGCACGTCCAACTCTGTTGCACGAAGTCCGCCGAATGACTCGCCTTCTGCTGTGCCGCTGGCGCCTCGCCTTTTTATGCTAGTCCAACACTGCTGAAATTTGCATGTGTACTGGTATAATCTCGTTTCGGACGAGACCGGCGTGCATAAATCGCGTCTTCGACAGCGGCCATGTTTCTTCTCGGCTTTAAAATGCAAGCAAGACACATTCTCACACGTTTCGAGCTACGAGGTAAGTCATCTGAAGGGACATTGCATTAAAAAAAGAAAAAGAAAATGGCCCACCACTTGTAACAAAGTGTAACACCAGCCAAAAAAGGAGGACAATTCTGAATGCAAACCATAGAGAAAGTAAGGGGAAACCACCCAACTATATGTCCAAAGAATGTCTAGCAATTCACAGATAATAAAGAAAAGGAATCTATGGAGAGTCATGATTGCCTATATCCTGAAGGGACAGGAAATGTAAAAAAAAAGTGTGGGGAGTGGGGAAATAGTAATATACAATTTCTACTGATCATTCATATTCAATGCCCTTCTCTATGCCTCACGGGCAACTATGGAGTTGTACTCTAGATAATGTTTCAGATACAACATCCATTGTAGTTTCTACTGATTCCCATTTCCCCAGCAGTACAAAAAGCCTGGGTAGGTAGATATGGGTGACAGATTATTACCCATGCAGTAGGTACCCACCTCTTTATGTTGCTGAAATGATCCAGTGAAAATATAAGTACCGACATACATGGTCCCAGCAATGTCACAGGAGTTGCCAGAATGTTACCGAATTCAGCCTCAAGCTATCTTAGGGATTTTTCCTCAGGGTTGACTCCTGAAGCCTTCCTCATGTTTGCATAGCATAGTGGTTATCAGCATGGAAAGTGGGATCAGTGAATTAAGTTCAAATCCTGATCAAGTGTGTTGCATTTACTTTTGCACAAATAGGAATTGATTTTTGTTTCACTCAGCCAGGAGTGAAACAAAAGAGAAGGCAGAGTACTCTAGCTTTCAGTCTAGAAGAAGGACATTTCAGAATTTAAAACCTCTGCTTTACAGCTATGCCCACTCATGAGAAAGGTTATCCAATACACTTTACTTTCTTTTTTTTTTTTTTAATCAACTTGCTCTAGGCAAGGCAATAATGCCACAAATATGCAAGGGTGTACTGGAGATGAAATAGAATAAAAAAGACTTTAGAAGGAATCCTAGGCAGGAAACAAAGACTAAACTTCTATTCTTGTTCAAAAAACTGGAGAGGCGTGTGAACTGGGTGATAGGCAAAGCTATCTACTCCTCTATTAAAACATTGAATTTCTTACCTGATAATACCTATGTTGACTGTTCTTGCTTTCAGGTGAGGATTCATCATATTTCTGTAATGCCTTCTCAGTATCATTAAGCCAAGCAGAGAAGTCTTTGTAGAGAGTCATAAAACATTGCAACTGCTTACCAGTTTCCTTAATGCTGAAAGAAAAAAAAAGAAAAAAAGAAGCCCAAACATCAGTGATGAGACTATCAAAGTTGAATATTATGTTAACATTTTAGGAGGTGGTTTGCTGAATCACCTATCCATTTCATTATGAATCATTCTGACATACCATAAGAGATCTTTCAAGATACACACTCCAATATACCATTGTAAAATTATATATGTGTGGTAAAGGAGATTAACTTTAAGGACTAGAAAAAAAAAATGTAACTATTAAATGGAAAATATATGGAAATATATTGTATTTTTGAAATATATGTTATGTTTGATAGTATCAGTTGATGGTCATAAAGAGATTGGCAATGGGAAAAGAGGAAGGATGTGACAGGACTGAGTGCCTTTTCATTTGCCCAGGAATTAAATTTCCTTGTAAAAAAAGGAGATTCATTCCCCCAAATTTTTCAATAACAATTTTTATCTCTTAATGAACACACAGCTCAAAATTGTTAGACAGTAGCAAGCAAAAGAATTCGAAGTCTTTCTCTTTTTTCTTCACTGATGAGTAAGGTCGGGAAGGTTTCTTTACTAAGGACAATAAAAGTAGGACAATACAGACCATATGGATTGTACTATTCAACACTACGAGAAAAAAAACTTTCTCCCAGTGAAAAAAATATTTGATTTGTTTTTAAATAAGAGAGAGTCCAATTTTAGTATATTGGTTTCAAGTAACCTGGAGAAACTAACATAGTGGCAAAACTGATTTGGTCCACAACATAAAAATGATAGTGGTCACCAAACACAATTTTGATTGTTTTTTTTTGTGACTTATCAACCTTTTGCAGGGTTTTTTTTTTAAGGTAGAAAATATTTTTGATTATAAGAATTTTTGGGATATGAGTTAGTTACTGATACAAGTCATACTAATTAACCCATAGTTAGTGGGGAGAATTCACACCTTTCCCAAGGATATTTGCACATAAGTGAATATAATGAACACAGCTGGAATTGGAACTCAACTCTCTGATCTCCAAGCTGTTATCCATTACACCACCTACAACATCCAAGCTCACAATGCCTGGTATTCCTGAGTGGTTAACCATCCAGGTAGTGATCAGGCTCAATGTTGCTTAACTTTGATGATTGTATGAGAACTAGTGTTTCAACATGATATGGCCATAAGCCTTTCCTTTTGAGCCACATACTTAAACACATATGTCACAGCATTTGGCAGCCTTAACTCTATGTCAAATCACTTTCTAATGATAGAATTCATATTATAATTATTTACAAGTGCTAATTATCACTAACCTTCCCAAAATCTTTCTCTGCACTAATGAACCATTTACTGAATTAAACAGACAAATTTGAGGGTACAAACTCTTCTCTCACTTTTATTCTGTGAATCTTAGAATATATAAGGTGAATGAAATCATCCTTATTCAATCAGTTCCTTTGACTCTTATCATTGGAACTGTGAAGTGATACAAAGGAGATAATCTCACTCCATCATTGATTATTAGGTATATTAGCAGACAAACCCATGTGATTAAAAGCTTTTTGTTGGTCTGTAACATATTACATTACAATAAACATTTCACACAACTGTCCTTATCTCACAAGACATTCTATCTAAAAAGTCTAGGTTTATTAACTGCTAGTTATTTCCCTTAGTTTCCTTAGTAAGAAAACTAGATGAATAATCAGGGAAGAATTCTTGGAAATTTAATGATAGTTAATACTTGCAAATGATTAATATAAAAATGGGGGTGTGGTGGATCACCAGAATCAACTTCAAAGATGAGTATTTCTTGCCTAAAATGAGGTCACCAGATTTGGTTAGTTTTGAAAATCCAGCATTTTAACATTTGATACTTGACTACTTTTAAAATAAGCTTGTGCAGAAATATCTAAACTAACAGTTGTATACAACCACTTTTTCAGGTCAATGATTAAAAATGGCTTCAAGTGAGTGAAGCCTGTAGGTCTTAGCAAGGACCATCCTTCTTCAAACCTCATGGGGAGGTGCTGCAGAATCCCAAACCACATCACTTAAGGACTTTCAACAGCAGCAACAACTAAAATGGATATAACATGTAATTTGAAGAAAGAATAATGGTGTAATCAAATTGTTGTAAACAAAAAGTTAAGATGGAAGCAACCATCATTCCTAGAAAGAGTGATAACAGCTACTGGACTTGGGAAACCTGTTATCCTGAAAAATTGTTTTGATAGAAAGATTTGATAATTTCCAACTCTCACTAGCTGCTTGTTTGATGAATACAGAATGTTTCCTTACTAGGAAACAATATTACCATTGTGTGATATAAGATCCTGAATTGAATTTCCTTATAAGCAAATCCGGTTAAAAACCTAATTCTTGCAATCAGGAACAGGATGAAATGTTTGAAGAATTTGATTCCCAAGATAGAATTAAAGGCACAAAAAGATACAAGTAAATTAAAATTACATATTGTCATGTCGTGTGAAAACAATTCATTGTCAGGGTTGCCAAACTGAGCTACATCTGAAAGCCCAATGTTAGTAAATTTTGAATCATTCCAACTTTTAGGGATATTTTTTAAAAACAATCTGGGATAATTTGTATTGGAAAAGATGAGAAAAAAATGTCAATTTGCAATTTACTATCACTGGGCTTTCAAATGTTACTCAATTTGGTAACTGAACACAGGTCAGAAAGGAATTATATCTTACCTTGATTCTCTCTCTGAAGACAATTTACAAATGACTTGCCAACGTTTTTCTAAAGTATTCTTTGTATTATTCAATGCAGCCGATTCCTTATCAGTACGACAAGCATCTGAATCATGCAGAAGGACCTCACAGAGGTTAAGAACTGAAGACACACCAGCACTATGACGCTCAATGTCCTTTTGCATATCCTACAAAAGAAATAAAAACAGCTGTGATAATTACCAAAAATTATTTTAAGCACATTAAAACCATGAAAAACAAACATGGCCTAAAAATTACATAAACCGGAACCAAAAACTCAGTGATATTCAATATTGATCATTTTACATATCTGGAATACCAAATGGCTTCTAATTTCATGATCAAGTTTCTACAATGGTAAAACTAAAGGTGGGCTTACCTTATGATGCTTCAGGTGTTTCTCTATTTCTTTATAATCACATTCAGTGTAGACCAGAGGTGCATGTAGTTTATCCTCCATTTGCTGTAACCATTTTCTCAAATTGTCAGTGTCACAGTCAAACTGTTGCATTGCTTGTAACGTCTCTTTAAGTTTGTGCTTCCTGGTAATGTGAACAAGTTTTGGTTGCTTATAGTACAAGTCTTTAAAACAGTGTAAACAATTGCTTTATAATTAGAAACATTTTTCTTTTGCTGTTTATTCAGATCAAATAACTTGGCCTAGGCAAAACTTAAGATATTGGACATAAACTTGCAACCTTTTCTCAGGCCCTTGCAGGAAATGGTTAATTTTTAACTAGCATAACCTACTGTGTTTTTGACATTCAGGAGGAGAACATTAATTCTTATCGTATATAATTATTAATAGAGTGATATTTTCTAAAATGTTGTAATGAATTATATTATGCAGTGATTTTCTTGGACAAGTGTCATCTTGGTTATTATCACAATGTTCTGGCTGTTGTATCCATTTTTGTATGGATGGCATGATATTTAATGGCAAGGAAAGTAGAATCAGAGTTCATTGCATTCACTTTCACACTAATGCTCTTGGGAGAGGCTTTTCATTTCTTCTTCTGAGGGCACAATGTGGAAATGTCATCGTGATAGCAACCAATACAAAAACACTAGTTTGAGTAAATCTGTGCATAATAATAATAATTCTTAGACGGTTACTAATTATGCTAGACATCTGAAGAAATTCAGTGTGTATGATGACTGAAACATTGTGATGTTGACAACCAAGATGAAGATAATAGTCCAAGTAAATTTGCATATAATAATAATATTAATAATAATTCCTGTTTTCAAATAAACATCTTTATAATAAGGAGTTCATAAATAATATGCAGGTTGAGAATTCTTTATCCAAAATTCAAAAATCCAAAACATCTCCAAAATCTGAAAGTTGTTTTTAGGTGTTAACATGACTTGCTACAAAAGGAAAATTTTAGAAAGCATTGGTAAGATTCCTAGGTGATGTGCAGTTGTAAGTGATCTCATCTGCCTTGAGGGTGTATATGTAGCCTATATTGGTGCAGTTTTTCTAGCAGATGTCACACCAAAACCTTTGTTTGTGGATTACTTACCAGGCGTTTTGTGCATAGTACAGATATTATTCAAAAAGTCTTGCATTTATATATTTTTTGTAAGTAGTGATCATATTTTTTTGGACACGTACAGAAAGTACAAAACATTAATTCTATGTGAAATCTTGATTCCAACACTTAAAAATCTGTGTGAGCATTACAAGACTATCATCATTACCTGTATCTGTATGTACACAAAATTTATTAAATTTTATATAAAACTACTTTCAGGGTATATGCATGAGCTGCGTTATGAAATGTAAAGAGATATTGTGTTTATGATTGAATTCCTTTCCGAAGCTGCCTCATTTTATAGATGCTATATACAGATTAAATAGCCTGTATTCCAAACTCTGAAATAATCTGAAAACTGAAGCACTTCCAGTCCCAAGAATTTCGGATAAAGGATTCTCGATCTGTATAGTATTAAATAATAATATAATGATGTGCATAATAATTCCTAGGTATATTATAACCATCGAGAATACTAGTCTGACCAAATCAGCCTATAATGATGCCTTTTTTTTTCTGTTCGTTTCTTTGTTTCTCTGCCATGCGAAAACAGATACATAAAATTAACAAATGAATCCTGCCCTGCCTTGAACACTGAGGGTAAGCAGGCAACTGATATATCCATTAAGCCATTGTTCTGTTGCTTGAGCAGATTGGTTAAGTGTACAGAGTAAAATCAATGAATACGGTTCTAATGGAAAGTTTGTAGAATCTGAATATTATGCACAAAATGAATACAGTTCTGTTGTTTGTCTCTATATGTGTGTGAATACTCATGATGGTTGGAAAGTGAAGTGCTAGTGGGAGTCATTTTTATTCTTCCTCAATTTTTTTTGCTATACTATGTTTAACTACTAACTCTTACAGTTTTGCAAAATCCAGTGTTACTTCAAAAGTTATTTTTAGTTGATGCCCATGTTAGAAATAGACACCCTGTTTTTTGTTTTCATTTTAAACAGTTTGTATTATATCTACCAGCCCCAAAACTTAAGAAAATGTACTCTCATGCCAGGGTTTGAACATGCATTCCCCTTTGTATGAGAAACCACCATCTGATCTGGCATGCTTTAGATCACTCAACCACAGAGAGAATCATAATCTAGCAAGGTTCTATTTGCCCTTTTTAAAGAATGCACACTCCCCAAGATTTTAACAAAAGCCTATATCTGCTAGATTTCATATCTGAAATGTATACTGAGTAATTTCTAAAGAATTAATGGATTTATTTTTAATCCAACATTTGTATAGCTTCAAAACATTATATTTAGTAGATGAGCATGTTTGAAATAGATACCCTGTTTTTTTTTAAATGGTGTGTATTGCATCTACTGGCCTGCATACTCTAGAAAACTTACTAAAGAAATTGTGCACGCAAAGGCTGATAGACATAATACATACTATTTAAAAAAAAGGATTTCTAATTCAAATATCGGTATCTACTAAACATACTGTTTGAAGTAATAAAATGGCAGAATAAAAAAAAGTCTATTCTTTTGAATACCCAGTATATAGGAAAAAAAAGCAAGAAAGTTGCCAGTGGCTAAATACTGGTTAATATAAATACCATACTTTCCATTATTCACTATAATTTGTCAAGTAGTTATTACGTTAAACAGGGATGGATCTGGTGTTGATCTTGCATTGATAACCTCAATCATCAGAGTCATGTGATTTTTGGAGGGTTATTCTTTGGGGGGGGGGGGGGAGTCTATCTTATATGATACTAGCAATATAACCCATCTTCGACCGGGTCTTTCATTACTGGGAATTTTTGCTGTTCAAGTTTAAAGTCAACCCACCTGAAAATCAATATTAGTAACAACATTTGGATGCAACTGAGGCACATCCCAAATGGGAGGTTAGCAATTTGAATGGGGTGGGGTTGGGGTTGGTTGTAGGCAGCTCTGAAAAGGGAACTATATAATAATAAATAATATTATTGTAATGATTTAAATTATCTATTTTTATTAAAGTTTTTATGAAAGAAGATATATATCCAAGACCAGACAGTAAATAGTAAAATGTTACTGAGAGTTATAATGGACAGGAAGTAATGGAGAGCCATTGTTGCCAACAATTTGGACTCAAAACTGGCACTGAAGAATTATCTATCAAACAAAAAAAATTTCATCAAAATCAGATGAAAACTGTGGAAATGCATAAACATCTGATCACACACACACATTTTGAGAATTATAGATATAGATAGATAAAATATAGTATATTCCATGTTTATTGGCAGTTCAGCATCAGGTTTTATTTATTTTTAGGTGAAAGTATTTAAGATGAGTACAGAAAGTATTATACACAAGGTAGGTAGGTATGAACAATTGCATTAAAATGTGTTATAGTATGCTCCAAATTAAATCTCTTCCTGATTCACTCTACATCAAAACCTGTCAGCTGGATACAAACACTACAAACACAAAATAAAACCATTGCTCTCTGTGCAGGGATTTGAAGCACTGTATCCAGCTCGCAAAAAAGTCCCCCTCAAATATAAAATACAATTTAAATGTTGGTGCCAATCACAAATGTTGCTGCTAAAGCAAAAGCATGACAAAAAAATGTTGAGTCATGTATCCACCCTGACTGCTTAAAAGGACCTGCTCATGACAAAGCATTAGCCCTGGGTCACCTGACCTGACACAAGGTTCACCACCAGGCCTATACACTACTGACTCCTCCATCCTCCACAAAGAGACATTCTACCTTAATCATTTATACTGGCAATACAGAGAATTTGATTTTAACATCTTGCATCTCATTTTCTTTTTACCTCACTGACAGTACTTTGTTGGTTTTGGTTTATTCTCTTGTAATCATACACATTGTATATAACAAATGTAAATAGAGGTACATAAAGAAAGTAAAACTGACTAAAATACAATACTAGTTAAAATTGGTCCCATAATCATAAAATTGTTACAATCTTCATCTTAATAACAAGTAGGGAATGAAAGATCAAAATGTCTTCAGCAGAATTCAGTTATTTGAAAACTTTCCAGGATCATGAAATGGACAATTACAGTGAACTAGAAAAGAAAGTAAAGTAAAAAAAATACACCTACCTGTTACTAACAATGGCTTGTAGGTGCTGCCACTTCTGCTCAACTTGTTGAGATCGAAGTGCAATATCTGAACTATGCACTTCACTGCTGCACTTCTGAAGTGCTTCTCCTTGGTGTATTAGGCTGTCCTTCTCTTGTTCTTTTGCATTTAATTCACATTCATATTCCTGTGGACAAAACATCAAATTTAAATGGCTTGGAAGGGATGCCATGTTTACTTTGTACAGATTCTGTCTCTGATTAAACTTATTTCTGCATTTTTTTGTTAATGAATTTTAAAATAAAGTGATTTTAAAACAGGGGGCTTTAATGTTATAGATGTATCTGTTTTTTTTTAAAGAGTGTGTGGGAGGGAGGACTTTTATGTTATAGGCATATTTCAATTGAAAAAAATGATTTAAAAAACAGAGGTATTGATGTTATAGGTATATTTCTGTTTTGTTAGGTGATTTTTTTAAAATATAGAGGGTCTTTAATGTTGTAGGCATATTTCATCTTAAAAAAATGGGGAGGTTTGATGTTAAGAGTATTTCATGTTTTTTTTTAAAAAGTGATTTGAAAAAAGTGGGCATAGATATTATAGGTATATATAAGAAATTAATGAGTGAAAAAGTGAGTAATTTGATCTTATATAATTTCTTCTTTTTTTTTAAACAAAACTTGATTTTCAGAAAAGGAGAATTGATGTAGATATATTTCAGGCATTTTAAAAAAGTGATTTTTAAAAAAGTTGGATTTGATATTAAAAATATAACAGTTTTTTTAAGTGATTTTAAAGATGACAATTTTAAAACAGTGTATTTGATATTATAGATATCTCTCAATTTCTCAGAAAAATACTTTTAAAGATGACGAAAAGGGATTAAAAAATGGATCTTCATTGTAATAGATATAATTTTTTTTTTTTTAAAGAAGTGATTTTAAAGATAAGAAAATGCATTTTTTTTCAAAATCAGGCTTTGATGCTGTAGATATATCTCAGCTTGTAAAACAGAAAAAAAAAATCACTTATAAAAAATTGATTCTCTTCCATAAAGTCACAAGAGAAATCACAAGTTATTAACAGTGTTCTTTAACATGTTTCTAAAAAAAATGGATAAATATCAAATGTTAACAAATTTGTCTGAGTTAAGAATGTGATTTTCTTTTCCTTTGAGTTGTATGTTTACTTATTAATCCAAATAAATTTAGTATTCATGTGGAAATGCAATACTTCTGTACAAAGATGCATCCATATTGTTTTATATATATATATATATATATAAAATGAAAGACAGTATTAGTTTATAAATGTTATTTCAAAAGTTCATTCAAAACCATGATAAAGACAAAACAAAACAAAAAAGAAAAAAAGCCAAAATAAAAAATCACTTCATGTGTTAAGTTGGTTACATCACCATTTTCCTAAACCAGAATAAATTTAAGTTTCTCAAAAGAGCGCATGATAACGACAATGTTAACATATTTTGTATATCCATGCGAAAATAGTCAAGATGTAAAATGTTCAAAATCCTGATAGTTTTTTGTTTTCATTGGTTTCATAGCTGGAAAACTGTTAAATTCCTGAGTAGGATAGAAAACTGAAAACAATATAAATGACAGTTGCAGGAAGAGAACCGAGTTTATTCTGGATATCAATTCCTGTAAGTGTTGTTTCATTAGTATCAAGAGAATGTGCACATGTTTCCATTTGGTGTTACTGCTTACAGATAGTGGGTTGCCAAAATAAACACCACACGTTATTTAAAAAATGTTGTTATCCATTTTGAATTTAAAAGGATAAAAATCCAGTTTGGTTGAAAGATTTTAAAAACAAATACAAGAGAAAAGTCCTTTGGTTATTTTTATTAAGTGAAATATAAGTTTAAAGTTACCTGTACATTTGTATATAAAAAAAAATAAATGAAAAAAATTCTGATTGGTTTCTTTTTGGTCATAAACTGTCTGCTAATGTTAAAGAAAAATCTTTTATCAAATTTAGCATTTTGTCTTGTATCAGTTAAAATTTTGGAATTTTTTAGGAAATATTAAAAAAAAAGTCAAGTTCTTAATGAAGACTTTAGCATCTTTGGTAAAGGTCATAAAACAATTTAGAGTTTGTTCAACAAAGACAAATACATTTTCTGTTTGGTTAAAGCTTAAAAAAAAAAGAAGACAGGTTTTCATGGCCTTCACCATGAACTTAGCACAGGTAATCACTGCAGGTGGTTTGTTCCACTACTAGATTTTGGTATCCAAAAATATGCTGTGTGAGTCAATAAGACAATCAAGTTCACCTTTGTGAAAGCTGATTGTTTACTTGTAAGGTGCCAACTAAATATACATTACTTTCTTTTTTTCTATATGGTGGTTCCATAAACACACAAACATGATTGTTTTATTTAAAAAATGGAAAGCAGGTTAATATTACTGACTTCTTAATGTGAGTATGTGCATATATATGTATATATATATATATATGGAGAGAAAGTTGTGTATTTGGACAGAAATCTCTATAATCCATGTTTCCTTAAAAATGACTGACAAGGTACTAGGTTAATTGTTTTTTAATTGTAATTTTCTTGTGTACATACAAGAGATTTATTTTTCAAACTTAGTGTGTGTAGAAATTGACCCTCTCTCTCTCTATATATATATATATATATAATTGGGAAGCTGAAGGTAACATCAATCAGCTAAGTGACAAACCTTTTATTTATATTAATTCTCTCTCTCTCTCTCTCTATATATATATATATATATATATATATATATATATATATATATAAAGTAAACAGTACTTCCATTGTTAAAAAGCAAATTGCAGGCATTCACTAATTATAAAAATATATGATTTGGTATGTTTATAATAATATTACAATATTATTATAATAAGTGTATAACAATAATGTGTGTGTTGAGAGAAATAAACATTTTTACACATTATAAACAAAAGTTGAAAGACTTTGTCTTTCAATATCTACTCTCTTGTTCTTCAAAATATTAGAAATTGAAATAACTATGCCTGTTTGCCCAAATACAGACAAACACACACACACACATATATATATATATATATATATAAGTGAACATTGAAGTCAACACTCAGCGGCGACAGGCTGTTTCATGCTAGACGCAATCATCGGGCCACGAATGTTGGATTTTTTTCTCAACTATTTATATATATAGGTCAGTGGTGCACTGTGGGTAATCCATTCTGGTGGTTATACTGGCAGGAGTGGCTTATTTATTTATTTATTTATTTGGGTTAATTTATTTTACTTGTTTTTATTTTCATTTTTTATTTTATATATTTATTCTTTTCGGTTTTCAATGTTTTATTAACGTACTAAAAAATTTGGGGGGGATTTGTTTAGGTCACTTATTTAATAGTCTGTTTTAGTCTGGGAAGATAAAGCTATTTATTCATCCAATTTTTGGATTGATTGCTGTAGTCTATTCTTCTATTTTGGCGGGGGACAGTTTTTAATTTGTTCATTATTTTATTTATTTATTTGGATTGATTATTTTTACTTACTTTTGCTTATTTATGTTTATTTTTATTAGTTCTAATGGTTATTTTAGTAGGAGTGATTTGTTAATTTATTTATTTGGATTCATTTTTACTTATTTTTTATTTTGCATATTTTTATTTACTCTATTCAGTTTTCGATTATTTTTTCATTGTTATATAGCAGTTGTAGCTATTTCTCATCCAATTTTTGGATTGATTGTTGTAGTCTATTCTAAAGGTTGTTGGTTTGTTAATTTGTTTATTGTTTACTTTATTTATTTGGAGTGATTATTTTTACTTGCATTTTATGTATTTATTTTTTATTTGTTCTATTTTGTCTATTCTAATGGGAGTGGTTTGTTAATTTGTTTATTATTTGCTTGGGTTAATTTATTTTACTTGTTTTTTATATTATTTTGTTTATTTTTATTTATTCTTTTCAGTTTTCGATTTTTAAGATGAGCTCAGATCATTTATTTAGTAATGTTTTTGGTCTGGGAAAGTAATAATAGCTATTTTTTCCTCCAGGCAAAGTTTGCAGGTTTTGGATTGATTGTTGTAGGCTGATGATCTTTTCCTTATTTTCCATGATATTTTTGGTGTGATTTGGGTTTTGTTTTTAATTTCCCAGATATACTTAGAAAGCATTGTGCTGTTGATGTATTTACTATTTGTGAAAGATGTTTTGTGTGCATTGTGTCTAGCATCAAACAGCCTGTCACCTCTGAGTTTTGACTTTTATATTTATATTTACATACGCTCTATCTCTGATATTGAGCACTTTATCCCATAAATATAGCACACTTTAAAATATATATATATATATATATATATATATATGTATGTGTGTGTGTGTGTTAATATCCCTGTTACTTTAAACAGTGAAGTTAATGTCAACTATGCTTCCAAACTGAAATGTGTATACCCAATAAAAATAACCTAAATAATAGTGAAATAATGTTGGATTAAAAATCCATTATATATATATATTTTAAAGAAAAACACCACTTTAAGGCTCCATGTAATAATTTATTTCATCATAGCTCTTTTAAAGGATGTTTGATCATCACATTCGACTATATATATATATAGATAATCATTTGTTTTAGTCAACCCATTTCTGGCTTAATTACTACATTCATTTTATGGAGTTGAAGTTCGATATCAGCTGATTCTTTTAGAAACTGAAAAAATTTCTTACTGAAATGCATTGAAAAAATTCATCACATGATGCACATACTAAGAACATATCACATATTTCCAACCTACACATACAATTTCTTAAAGTCATCAACTAAAGAATTGGAAAAGGTAACCATTAAAAAAGCCAGAAATGTTGAATTCATCTCCACCAAAAGAATGTTGGAACAAAGCCAGAAATAGCATGACTACAACAATAAAACAAATCTGTAACAACCTATATATATATATATATATATGTGTGTGTGTGTATGGGTAATAATCTGTAGGTATATGAATCCTATTAATAAAAAGATCAAAACTGATTCACATAGCAAGCTCATTGTTTTATTAAAACAGAGGATATAAATTATATACAATTAAGATCATAAGCTTGAAGTAATTTTAATTCCTATTGTATGTGATTTATATATATATATATATATATATATATATATATATATTACTAATGCTCTTCTCAGCCAATACAAAGCCCAAGAGCCACTCAAGATAGAGAGTTACTGTGTAGTCTTGTATGAGTGTAACGGCAAAGTTCTTGGGCTGTGCAGGAAAGATAATGGCTAACTCTAAATTTGAAGAAGTTAAGATTTAATTTGTGAATAAAGTTGGAGACATTATAAGTATAGAGTGGAAGTAGACATTAGTAGGAACCAGAAACCCAATCCTAAACAGGAAACAAGTGATAAACTGCTACACCTGTTCAAAAGACTGAGGAGGAGGGTGAACTGAACAATAGGTGAACCTGCCTACTTCTATTGTGAGAAGAAAAAATATATAGGTTACTGTGTGGACATATATTAGCATAGGAAAGAACAAGTGTGAGGAGTATAGAACTGAAGAAGTTCAAATGACTGGAGAAGAGTGTGAACTGGATGATAGGTGAACTTATCTATTGGTGATGGAGGAGAGGGAATAAAATTAAATAGTGAATAAAATTTCAGAGTTCAGGTGCAGACGTTAGGAGGACAGAGTTGAAATATACTTTAGAAGGAACCGGAAACCGAATCCTAAATAGAAAACAAGGGATAAACCTCTACTCCTGTTCAATAGAATGGGGAGGAGTGTAAACTGGATGATAGGTATAAGATCTCTCTCTATATATATATATATGTAAAATGGTCAGCTACTTGTTTCTGAGTATGCCTGTTTGCTAGAGCAGCTGGCGAATCCCTGTTACAGATCCCTGCTAGGTGCACATTTTTGTTTGTCCAACACCCACCAAGCAGATAATCTGGTGTGATCAACAGTTTGAACAAGCCCTGTACACTCAAGCCCTTGTTCATGATGACTTGTGACTTTGTGCTGACATATATATGCTTATATACCATGTGTAACAGCTTAATTGTCCATCCTACAAAATGTTTAATATCTAAAAAAACACTAAACCAATTGAGTTTCTTTTTTCCAGGTTTTCAGATAAGACGATTAGCCATTATGACACCATTTGTCAAAAGAATCACTGAAAAACCCTCCGAGTTATTCAGCTAGAAAGAGAACAGTTTAAATGTGTTTTGTGTCAGCACCACTATGTCTTCCTGAGCAATGGTGAGAGGAAAAAGATTATTCAGGCCTCCAGTATTGGTTTTTTCTCCATGCAAACAAATAAAATCAATTATGAGTATAGCAATTAAGTTCTTAAATGTTTGTAGAAGCAAAGATATATATATATATATATATATATATATATATAAAAAAAATAATAATAAATAAATAGTGAAATGCAAAAGTTGCTTTCATTGCATGGAGAAAAAAGCTTGTGAACTTCAAATTAATATAGAATGATAAATAACACAGTAAAATGAACAGTAAAAATGTTTTGAATTTACAGAAATACATATACACAGACAATTTAACCCCCTGAAGATGGTCTTGGATGAAATTGAAAGTACTTGGGAAATAAAAATTATTTGAAAGAAAATTTGTGGACTTGAAAGGATTAAAACAAAAATAAACAGACATAGTATGTCTAAATTATTTAACCAAACCTGTTTGAATGAAAATATATATATATATGTATATATATATGCTTACATATATATCTACATATGGAGCTTTATCAACTTGCATAAAAATATATGTGTATTTAACCATTATATAACTGTGATGTTTTGACACCTCAGAGTAAGTAATTGGTTAGCAAGGTCTATCTGGTTAATTATTGCTAACTTTTTACTATTAACTATTCCTAGTGACTTATGGTAATATCATATTGAAACACTGGTCATCTGAGTAAGTTAATGCTTAGCAAGGTCTGTCTGGTTAATTATTACTAATGGAATATGGCTATATCACATTGAAACACCAGTGTGTGTGTGTGTGTTTATATATATATATATATATATATATATATACACTGTATATACTCAAGTATCATGTGACATTTGAAGCTAATTTTAAGTGGTTTGTATATAAGATATAAAATTAGCGTAGGTACTGCTGGCTCTGGCTATGCCATTGACCAAATTATATATTCATTTACTGTAGTCAAAAACAGCAGTATTTAAAATAAAAATCATGAGTTACACAAGTATATACTGTGTGTGTGTGCATATATATATATATATATATGCATATATGTGTTTGTGCATGTGGTAATTTGAACATATGCTTTCTGGCCATAAGACCCAGACGATCATGGCTCTCCAGAATTTTCTGTACTTTATAACTCTTACTAAAGACTGATCAGGGATACTAGGTGCTGTAATTTTGGATGTGTGTGATGTAATGGATAATGTCTTGGAATGAAAAGTCATAGAGTTGAGTTCAAATTCCAGTTGGGTTCAATACATTCACTTACATGCAAATACCCTTGGGAAAAGTATGAATCCACCCCTTCTCTACCCATTTATGGTTTAAATACTAAAACAAGTATTTGAAAGTTATTATCATCTCCAAAAATGGTTAATAGAATATTTATTTGCAAAAACAAAAGAATTATTCTTATAACCTAAACATATACTTTTGCTTTAAATAACCTACAAAAGGTTGATAAGGCATAAAAATGAATGAATCAATTTTTTGAGTTTTTTTTATTTTTTTTTACTATCTCTCCTAGCCCTCTTTAAGTGTCTTTCCTTTCTGATTCTAAATATGTGTCCTTTTTGTTTCCATTTTCCTTAAAATTTCATCTTTGTCCACATGTTCAGTCCATGGTATTCTCAGCATCCTCTTTAGAACTAGATTTCTGTTGTCTCATGTAACAAATAAAATTAAATGTTCACTCAACTGTCCCTACTCAGAGACTTTTGGAAATTACATCAGCTTATCAGTTATCATGATAGTAAAATAGAATTCTGCTGTCAAGCCCACCACCCCACTCCCCGACAAGTGGATGCAATTTCCATAAAACTCAGAGTAGGACAGTAAGTAAACAATTAATTTAATTTTTTTTTTTTTTAATATTATTGTATTTCTTGACATTGAGTACTTTAATTACAAAACCAGCTTGCTTTAAAAGACTTATCTTCCAGTCCCTCGAAAGACTATTTCAACTCTATACATCTAATGTCTCCACTCTAAACATTTTTATTTACATTTTTTCATTAATGGGAGTAGATAGGTTTGCTTATCATCCAGTTCACACTCCTCCCTGGTTTTTTGAACAGGAGTAAAGGTTTTCTCCTTGTTTCCTGTTTAAGATTTCCAATTCTCTCTAATGTCTTTTCTTTCTTTCACTTTGGGTGGCCTCTTGCATCTTGGTGGCATTATCACCTTGTTTGGGTAGGTGCCTCTTACATTGTGACCCTCTACCTCTAGTGTCTCTTGGGCCTTGTACAGGATGAACATCATTGTCAAAAAAAATATCCGGGTTCAATTTCTTTTTTGTTTCTTTTTCAAAATGCAATCTTTGTTATTGTCATTCATGCATGTAAAATTCTAACAGTTCCTTTACATTATTTATATTCAGACGATTGTCCTCATCTTTGTTGTTGTCAGCACATTTAGTCCGTTGTGTCGTCCAGCCTTCCTCAGGTGTAGAACAAACATGAGGACAATAGTCCAAATATAAATAGAATAAATAATAACTCCTCATCCCAGAACTTTAGATAAAAAGTAACTTGTATGTTGTCTTTAAAAAGCCTTGTCTGAAAATCCAACACCTACACATTGTGTGTAAATAAATAAATATATGAGATTTAAGGTGGCATAAAAAGTTTATCACTATAGAAAAAAAAAAGTGAAAAGAGTTCAAATGAAAAGCATGAACCCATTTCTCTCTGTGCAGTTTCTCTCTGCTAGATATTTTTTTTCTTTTTCTTTTTGGAGGTGTGTGTGTGTGTGTGCAATGGTGGTTAACAACTGCCTATGTATAGCTTTTTAATGCTTTTAAAGATTACATCAACTTGACAAAGTGGGGGTGATGGGCGATGAGATGTAAGTTAGCAGAGAAGAAAGTTAATAGCAGACAGAGAGATTAGAATTTAGTAGGTAAAATAAATAAATAAATAACAACAGACAATTTACAGCTCAAACAGGATATTAAGACACTTTCTTATCAAATAGGTCACTGAACTACACTGACTGGACCACTACACTCCACCTGCCCAAGGCACCGTTACTCTTCCTCATCCTTTTGTCCTTTCCAACCTTCCCCGCCTAATTCCTTTTGGGTGTGGCAGAGTAAATAATTCTGTTGCTCGAGGGAGTTAATTTTGGCCAAAGGAAAAAAGAATTGCTGCAAAAGATTACATGCTAAAAATAAAAATGAGGAAAAAGAAAAACAGTAAGAAAAAGTGACAGTTGCATAGCAAGTGTTAGCAAGCTTATCTTGCAAGCCATTGCTAGTAAGTTAAATCTTCACTGGATATTTCCACAATTATAAAGTTGTTCTAGATTGAGCTATAATAATAAAATAGTACCTGCCTTAGTGATGGGTAACAAGATAGTTTTGGGTCTTTTAGACCAACCTGCATCCAACTATTGCTACTATTTTTACTTGGATTATTGAGATTAATAAAAACTTGTTTTCAATGATTTTTATATTAAAGTAGCCATTTAAACAGCCTCACTCCCTCTTTTAAATTTCATCAATTGAATATTACACCTAACCAACAAAGCAATCTATAGGAAACAATGTTTCATTGTAAACAATTGTAAAGGTAAGGAAACTAAGAAACATATAGAAAGCTTGAAGGAGAAATCCTTCCCAATCCTGTGGAAGGTGTCAAGCATATGCCTGGTCTTCAAGAATATGGGTGAAGGATTTTCTCCCTCCCAGTATAGAACCATCAGTCTACTCAATATCATCAATAAACTTTTCAAGGCTATAATCAATAAGAAGGTCGTTGAGCACTTAGAAAAGAACAAACACTTCAGTGATAAGCAGTACAGGTTTCAATTAGCCTGATGCATTGCTGATGTCCTAACTACAATTACTTGCAGAATTAGTGAGGCTCTTCATGACAAAGACACATTAAGAACCATAGCATTAGATATCTTGAAGGCCTTCAAAACGGTGTGGCAATAAGGTTTGCTATACAAGCTCTCTAGCTATGGGATAACTGGAAGGGTCTTCTTAATTATAAAATCCTTCCTAACAGGAACCCTGAAGGTAGTTATTAATGACCAGTCCACTGGGATACTGGCAGTCAGTGCAGGTATCCTCCAAGGGTCACTTATCAGACCAACCCATTTTTTTTATTTACATTAATGATCTGCCTAAAAATATACTCAGATCATTTGTAAACATCTATGCTGATGATACAACTATATATGGGCACACCTCTAAAACTTTTGATCAGAGTTTGGCAGCTGATCTCTCATCTGATCAAGCATTGAGTGGGTGAAAAATTGGCTGATTACATTCAATGTCTCCAAAAACCGAACTAGTTACATTCTGTCATCACTGACTGAACCACGAACAACTGCTGTTTACGATGAATGGATGTTTCCTCAGAAAGGAATGGTGCCTTGAAAAACTACTGGGCCACAAACTCACACTTGACCTCAAGTGGGACTCATACATATGATCCATTATAAAAGATGCAGGTAAAATGGTTGGCTCTTTGTGCTATTCTCTATCTTTACAAGAGACAGACCAGGCCAGAAAATGGAGTACTATTGTCATATGTGGGCAGGAGCTGTCCGGACCTCACTCTCCAGCTTTGGTAGAATCCAAAAGCATCTCTGAGCCCTTGTGGGTGATGAATTATTTCCTACCATTCTCAACCATCTTCTGTATGTCATGTCCCCTCAGGACGTTGGCAATCATGGCTTGCCACAAATTCTTGTCATTTGTAGCTCTTAATAAATTTTGTCTTTTTGCTATATCTCCTAAACCTTTTTTTCTATCCATTTACACAAGCTTGCCAGGTAGGTCATGCATTTTTTCCCTCTGTCCTTTTTGCCTTTAATATGTCCTGTGAGTATCAAATTTTCCTATCCCTCTTTCCTCATTATATACCCTAAAATTTCAACTCTCCCTTTCTGATGTTAAGTATTAGTGTCCATTTAGTGTTTCTATTTTCTCTAAAATTTTGTTGCTGTTCAGTCCATGGTATTCTCAGAACCCTTCTGTAGAACCACATTTCTTTTGCTTCAAGTCTCTTCCTCAGCTATGAGGAGATTGTCTAGCATTTATTGCCATATAGGATGACTGATATTACATAGCAGTTCAGTACTCTTTTCTTTGTTTCTAATGAAATTTTTCAGTCATATGTTCTTATATATACTGATTTTAACTATTCCCACCAAAAGCAGTCTGGGAAGGAGGCTAAAGTGATCTTTTTCATCAGAGTGAAAGGGGTCTCTTTGGCATCCACTCTAGGAGGATGTCAGTGATCATAGAATGAAGTTGATATTTAAATCATTAAATGAAAAGGCTTTGGATTTTATATAACAGTCTTGTTTTTTACTTTAAAAAGTAATCTTAAGTTTTTGTAGGATTTTGTTATTTTTGAGTTAGTGTAAAATCTTAGTATACCAGAAGATGGCTAACAGATGTTTGGTTTTGCCCAAGGGTAACCTAGAACAAAATTGGACTTCAACCAGTTGGAATTTGCAAAACAAGGAACAAGAAGGTAGAAGGTGTTGAAAAGTTTTTGGCCTAATTCTGATGTTTGCTCAGTTTGGTCAGATTTTGGTGACTGGAAAAGACTGAAAGTTTTCAGCACTCCTTCATCTACCAAAATGGTTAAATTGTGAATATCAACAAAATAGACTGGACAATAGTGTAGAAATCATGAATAGGGATTAAATTTGAAGAATTTGTATGGACTTTATCAAGGCAAATTGCATCTGAGTTTGCCTTTATAAAGTCCCTCAGAAGACGAAACACGTTGGCCGAGAATAGTTTTTCCTCTTGTATTTTTATTCATTTGTTCCTTCACAGATACACTATCTGAAAATAATTTACACAAACACATATATAATGATTGCATAAGTAGAGGAACTGCCTGTCACAATGTGCTTGGGTGTGTCATGTGATGAAAATAGTATTAATAAAATTCAATAGGACTTTTATTCAACCAAATTGTGCTAGAAATGTAATACTTCAGTCTATGTTCTCATTGTGAACATTCAGAATTCCTTGGTTTGACAAGTACACAAGCATCTAAATGCTCTCATTTTTGACTTTGAATAAAAACAGGTTAGTCAAGACTGGTAACTGAGATGCAATTTTCTCTTTTGTGTGTGTGTGTGTGTGTGTGTGTATATATATATATATATATATATATCCAGTGTAAGCAGGTTAATACCAATGTCCAGACATTATATTTTTTAAAAAGTGCTCAATACAGAGTAGAGTTTATTAACTTGTACAGCCAACTGAAATCCAACACCGAACTTCGAACTCATCATAGGCCCGACGTTTGACTGGTTAATTGAGGTTGTCCCCACCCAACCACCTCCATCAGCATATTAGAAATTTAGGTCCTTTTTTAAAAATTTTTCCCACCCCTCTCCATCGAGGGTATTGCTACTTTTAAACCATAAAATAATCATCTATTCTCCAGTTGAGCAATACCGCCTGAGGAGACACATACAATATCAAAACATGATTGCATTTATGTAGTGGTTTATAACATGTCTTTGTTATAACTGTTAATGAATACATATATATGACTCAAGAAACAGCAGCACATTTTTATATATATAGTGCTCAGTATTAAAAGTATTAAAATAATATTAAAAATATAGTATTAATACTATATAAAAAAAAAGATTACATAACTTTTAAATATCAATTTTCTTTGTTGTTTTCCCTGATTTATAAGTTTCATGGTTAATTTTCGTTCTTCAAGTGGTTCTAGTTTTAAACGATATTTCCATTTTTTTCAATTTCTTAACTCTAAAAAATTTAATTCACTTTCTTAATTTAATTAATAAATTCAACATTCTTTTACACTCACATGTTGATGAACTTTTGCTTACATCTTCATTTTTTCAGCTGTAGATTTTTATTCCAGTTGTAAATTTTTCTTTTCAAAATTAAATTTTTCTTTGAAATTACATTTTTTTAACGGTTTATATAGAAGATATATTATTAATTAAATTGTGATTATTGTTAATTTGTATTATTAATTAATATTTTATTTGATTTATTATGTTATATTAAAGTAACAAAGTAAATATTTGTTAATATATTGGCATTGACCCATTATCTCATTCTTCTTATTTAATAATTTAATTTGATTATTAAAAGTTAATATTGATAATTTTTATTCTAAACACTGTCTACAATTCCTATTGGTAATATTACAAGGGTGTACTTTTTTTATAATTTCCCATTTAACTATAGTAAGTATATTATTTATAATAGGAATTGTAGACAGTGTTTAGAAGAAAAATTATCAATATTAACTTTTAATAATCAAATTAAATTATTAAATAAGAAGAATGAGATAATGGGCCTATGTAAAAATTCATGAAAATTGACATGTAAAAAATGAATGGAAAAAGATGCAAAAAAAATTGTAAATATTTAAAACTAGATCTCCCTGAAGAATGGAAATTAACCAAGAAACTTTGAAGCCAGGGAAAACAACAACAAAAATTGATATTTAAAAGTCATCTTTATATATTAGGTTGGTGCAAAAATAATGTCATTTTCTCACATATATTAGAACGTCAAAAAACAACATTATTTTTGCACCAACCTAATATATTGCCTTACTTGGGGTAAAACAGAGTTATAATTTGGATCAGAGTCCCTGACCACTGTTTGGTATTTGTTAATATAAAAAATTCAATTCACTTTCTTAATTTAAATTAAATTTTAGAAAGAGATACCTACCTTTTCAAATTTTGCCAGCATTGTCTCTATGTTGTGCCCATTCATGGTACGGACTTTGTCTTCCATTTGTTCACACCAAGTGCAGAATTTATTGACATCAGTGCTGTACTGTGGCCACATTTCAAGTTTTCTCTTTACTTGCAGAATGCGTACATCCAGTTGTACACACAGTTCTGTCCATTGCTTATGCCAAAGCTTCATCCGTTGCTGAAGGAGACTGACATCCTCAGGTTGGACAATATGGTTCAACTGATTTACATTGACAAACAGCACCTGATACTTGTCCTCGTAGATTGAACAGGACACCTGCAAATCCTAAAGAATAAAAAAAACAGAGATCTATATTTACTCTTCTGACAACCAAAAGTGTTCAGGTTAAATTTAAGAAATTCTTGACGTAATTTGTTTATTTACTTGTTTATTATCGATATTTATATGGTTCAACCACATCCATGACCATTAGTTTGTGAATATACTGCTGGAGGTTTTCAATTTGGTTTAAAACCATAGTTTCTTTCTTACTAATGCTTGCCCAATACAAAGCTAAAGAGTCACTAAAGGTAGAGTATTACGGAATAAGATGTATGATGTTAACATAAGAGGAGTAAGTAGAAAGTGAAAGTTTATGAGGATATGCAGGATAGATAATGATTGATCCTAGAAGATGTTATGACTGTAGTGCTTGGGAAGAATCCGTACAGGAGACTGTTCCACAAATTAGTAGTTCTTGGGGAAAAAGCTGTCTGAATGAAACTTCCTTCCTTCCTTCAAATGAAATACAAAGGAAGCGAAGATGATTAAGTCCTGTAGCCATAGCAAGATGGGCGTTAGCTGTAAAGGTTTGAATTAGTTTGAATCATAATTTAGTGGTTTATAAACAAATTTAGAAAAACTGACAGTGACCACAATTTAAAATTGGATCAAATCACTCAAAATTTTGATAATTTTCATTGTTTGTTTTAGCATGAATTAAATGTGTTTATTATTATCTGAAAAATATTTTTGATACAACCAATTAGAAAACACAAATAATTTTCATTTGTCACAGAGTAATTTATATTATATATATATATACATACATATATACATACATATATATATATATATATATATATATATATATATATATATATATATATATTAAATATTCAGGAAATTTCCTTCCACCCTTTAATTTATATTGTGAACATTCTAGGACAATGAATTTCATTAGAATATTTAATAAAAGGAGGGTTTAAAATAGGGATATCCCAGTTGGATTTTTTCCCAGAACTAATAATAATTAGTCCAGTCAAATGCAATGTATTGTATGACTGATACAATTTGAACCTTACTGAAATTAATTAAGGAATATTTTTATTTTGAGGGAAAGGTGTTGATTTCAATGGGGATGACTGCAGAACACTTGTCCCTACCCTTTTATAGGCAAAAGCATGCAAATGCATGCCAGGATTTTTTTCTTAGCCAATAGGCCAGTTGGTAGTTTGGCATGACTCAGTCCAGATCTGTTGTCTCGAATTTAGAATGCTATATTTGTTTGTCTGAACTTGCTTTTGTGTGTCAATGCCAATTTTTAGTTTGGGAACTTTTTGCCTTATTACTGTTAATTTTCCTTGCAAATAATGCTTGCTTGATATTATTTCATTTTTGCCCTCTTCTTTTTTTCTTTTTATTACAAACTTTGTTAATTGTTTGTTGGACAGTTCTGTTCTTTATTTTGCATTTAACCATGGCTACTCACTTCACAAGAGAGCATTTATAAAGGATTTCTCCCTCCTCCACAAAAAAAAAAAAAAATTTTTTAGAATGGATGTATTTTAAAATAACTAACATCCTTGATTAAGTAAGTAGTGAAAATTTTATTGAAATCCAATATTTAGTAGATTTAAAACAAAAAACAAAAAAAGCTATATTTGATTAAAATCTTTTTTTAATGCAAATTATTATATTTTTCCTTCCAGATAAACAACTTTTCAAAAACGTCTTTGCTTCTATAAAGTATATGAAAATAATTTTTTTAACAGAATTTTATCCATTAATAATGGCAGAAAGAGATTGATAGTAAATTTACTTTTAAACAAATGTGGGACATTTCTTTTTGCTTCAGATGTCAATTTCCCATCAAAATCTTTTGTTCATACCTATAAATTAATGACTGCCAAATCCCTATCATTGAACCATCAAACCTGTCAAGTGAGAAAAACCTTAGGAAGTTTGGTTTAGCCTATAGTGTTATCTACAGTAAATTAAAAGTGAGTATACATATAGATGACTCAGGTTTTAAACTTATGAGAGGGCATCTGAAATTTCTGAAATGGTTGAATATCATGTTAGTCTTCTAGAGTTTGTTAACTCATAGTTTCTTATAGCTTGGTTTTAAAAGAGTTTTTTTTAACAGTAGCAGGAAGGCAGTACATGGACACTTACAAAATATTTATTTTATTCATTGTGATACTTTCAATTTACATAGGTGGCATAAAATTAACAACTATTAAAAAACAAAAAAATCTTTCAAATGTACAATGCAGGAAATAAACAAAAGTAACAATGGAAAAAGTATTCGGACACATTTTATATTTTAATACACTGTATTGCTCTATTTTCCATTACTGCTAGGATACATTTTACTTTCTTTTGAAATGTTGGCCTATTCTTCCTTGCAAACAACATTCAAATTGTTAATGTTTCAAGCTTCAATAAAATTTCTAATTGGATTAAAAGTCAACAGACTGAAGCATCTCTATATTGTTAAGAAAAAATAAGCCTGAGTTTCTTTAGCTGAATGCTTCAGGTTGTTATCTTGATGAAAAGTTCAACCTTTTTTAGCCAAAGCATTTGCACAAAAGAGAACAAATTAGCTTTCAAAATAATCCAACACATAATCTTATTTTTGGTTCTTTCAAACATGTGATATGCCCCAATACTGTTGAAATGATACTTCTACCCCTGCACTTTACTGTGGGAATAGTGTTTTTTTTTTAGTTTCTTTTTATCATCAACATATCCATGTCTCCATGAGTTGTGGCCAAAAAGTTCTATTTTCATTTTGACCAACCAAAGAACATTCTTCCAAAAATTAGGCCTTTCTAAATGTTTATGAGCAAACTCATCTGAAAATCCTAGTGCTCACCCCACCACCAATAAAAGTGTTTTTCATGGAATGTTAAAATATTCTTGTCTTGTTCATTAATAATAAATATTTTAGTAACCAATTTTCCAGTTCTATTTAAATCATCTAAAATCTTCTTTCAATTTACTATTGTTCAAGTCGCTTATGAAGAAACTTTCCATGGAGCACCAGTTCAAGGAAGGTTTTTGGTGGTGCCAGATTTCTTCAATTTCAAAATAAATCAATCCAATGGTACTGACAGGGATATTAACATATCAATGGCCTTGTCGCTCAAACATTCATTCTTTTGTTTGGTTGACAGTTTTTTTGTTTGTTTTTTACTTTTCTAATACTTTAACTATGACAATCTGATTACAAGAATGTATAGTTAATGACAACTGTGACAACATCATGTGCATGCCAACTATTGTTAGAACATTTCAAAATTTTCTTTACAAGGGAAAAAGATCTGCATTTCTTTTTATGATAATTGTTTAATGAGGTACAAATATTTTTTTCCACAATTACTTTTATTTGTAATTTTATTCTGCATTGTATATTTGAAAATAAGCTTTCCTTAGTCATTGTCAATTTTATATTGCGATGTTTAGGTGGTGTAATGGATAGAGGCTCAGAATGAGAATTTGGAGAGCCAAGTTCACATTCCAGTCAGGTTCTTTACATTCACTTACACACAAATACCCTTTCCCAAGAATATGTATCCATCTCTTCCCCTCACCTATGGTTTAGATAGTAGTCTGGAAAATTAATTTAATTCTCAAGAAATTGTTAATGCAATATTCGCTTGCAATATGAAAATTATTTTTACAATACAAAATGTTTCAGCTTTAAATAACCTACAATGAATTGATAAGATAAAAAAAAAAAAACTTATATCAAAATACCTCACATGTGTAAATTTAAAGTAAGTGTGTGCTGGGGGGGGGGGTGATCAAACAAAAAGAGAAAGAAAGAAAAAAGGAAGAGAAAAGAGTCTACTGGATGGTAATTGTTGAAATTGCAGAAAGATGGATTGAAAAGTTAAGAAAATTAAAAATGAAATGCTTTGAAAAATCATGTTTTGAGATAATTCCAAAGAGAATTGAACCCAGATTTAACTAGACAAAATTCAGTAAGATTGAATAAACCCAAGACTGCCTGTCCTTCCCTATATTCCACCAATAAGAAAGAGACAATTAAGATGTCAGATAAATTAAAACATGTTGTCGATAGGTGGTCAGTGAAATAGCATTCATGATTCTCCTGGATCAGATAAAATAAAAAAATGTTTCAAATCAACCACCCAGAAAAAAAGAACCTCACACATTCATCATTATATTTTCAGCGATATTCGTTTGGAGAAAATTTTATATCGAAATATTAATTCGGATTCCCTTGGATACAAGCGGTAAGAAAAAAATTAATTACTATTTTGAGTGACCATGGACAAAAAAGCCTGTGTGGTCAGTATAGACGGAGAAAAGATAAACTTTCATTTTAAGGAGAGTGGAAATAATTTTTTTTCTTTTTCCAATTCTTGAGTGGTCTGGTCAATCGAAAAATCATAGCATGGGACAAGCTGATAGGTAAGAACTAATGACCCTTTTGTCTTCATTGCATCATCTGGAAGTTGGATTTATCACTACAGCCCCAGGAAGCCGAGCTGAGGTTGGCTGTTGAGAAAGTGGGAGAAGGAATGAAAGGTGAAGGAAGAAAGAAAAGGGAGAGATTAGCACTGCCTATATAGAGTGATGGCATGAGGCAAAGTGTAAAGAGAGTAGGAGTTAAGGGGTGGCTTGATTCCTCTACAACTCTCAAAAGGGGGCTAGACCACCTCAAATTTGGAAAACCACTTGAGTAAATGTATTTTTATATATGGAAAATTAGGAAAGGTTGATACTTAGGGTAGAAGACAAACAAACCCAGACCCTAGTCAACCCCACTCCTGCCAGACACATGACTCCGTATAACCTGGATATTTTGGAGACACTTAATAGTGAAGATAACAGGAGACAACAAGAAGAGAGAAACACTGGAATCTCCATCATTCGCCAATACCTCCTGACCAAAGACCTTGTGCCAGACATGAAGACAAGAACTTAGAAATTTAAGTTACTGCAAAAACAAGCTGAAGACTCTAGAGGGGATCCCAGTGTCATTTGATTATAACAAGTGGAAAGGGTTAAAACTGCTGTATACAAGAAATCATATATAAACCAAATTGTTACATTTTTAGACTGAGTTAATTCTTTATTCCAAAGGATTCTTATTTTTGTGTAGCTCCCAAATGATCAAACTGTCTTCAGTCCAAGTTTGCTTCATCAACGATCTTCACACCCTTTGAGATCAAAAACATAACATAGTAGATGAGTGAATGGTCATGAACAGACAGACGCCAGCTCAGTCGAGTGCTCGACTGAGCTGGCGTCTGTCTGTCTGTTCTGGAACTGCGCCACAAACATGGTACCAGCGACAAAACAAGTCACACGCTAATGAGTGTAGAGTCATCTAAATGGTAACCATGTCAGTCTGAAGGAACTTGAAGATCAATGACTGGGTGATATAGTTGGTTACTGCTTCCTAGGGCTGGTGACAGGGGTGTTGCACATTTAGTTACCATTGATAAGAGTCAACGCCAGGCGTTACAAATGTAAACCTCACAAGTATATTAAATATTTTGCAAGTGTCCAAACATTTCTTTTCTTTGCACTGTATACAGGTTTGGATTATCCTATAGGCTGGTTTAAGCTGCAGCCTAGGGCCTCAAGCCGGATTATCCTTTTCATCTTAAGGCCCCTCAAGCTTGGAGAAACTTCAAAGTTTTCTAGATGTTATAACTTCTAAAGAGTTTCATAAATTGAAATTATATCAATATGACAAACACATTTATTGATTGTTTTATTGTTATAATACTGGTTATATAAAATCTATTTTTTTTTAATTATGGTTGTGTTGAAATATATGCTAATTTGGTTTGAAGTAAATAGTAAAATAGTGGTATTTTTTAAAGAATATATTTATTGACAAACAAAAGATAGTTATTCTAGTTTATTTAAAGAATTTGCAATAATTTTACTTCAAGCTATGTAAATGTCGCTAAAATATATCACAAGTAAAAATATTCAAGACGTGTGCAGGCAAGTTAGAGTGACTCCATCTGAGTGGGAAGAGGGGCATAATTCCATTAGCCTTGGAGCCCCAAAACGTCATAATCAGACCTTCACCGTATATAGTGAGAAATACAGCATTTCTTTTTACATGGAACATTAGGAAGTTCATAGAAAGTGTACAATAATCAAAAAGATTACAGAATTAACCAACTCAAAAATTAATTTATCAAGGAAAGTTTTTTAAAAAAGTTACTTTACCTGACACCTGTGGAGTTCAGCTTCCAGGTCCTCATAAGATGTGGGCAGTACTTTCCCACTTACGTTATGCATGTCCCTCAGCCAAGCCAACAGTTCCTCCACTTGCTTATCACACAACTCCCACTGTTTGACAGCAGTTTGTAATTTGGATGTCTGCAAGTCAAGAGCCCCAATGACAGATGCACGTTTGTCTTGGAGGTTTTTCAATCGGAATAACAGTTTAGTCTCTGGTTCACCACTCGTATATTGAAGTAATTTCTGGCTGACATCAAGAATGGAGTTATAACGGTCATCTTGCATTTTGAATTCATTCTCAATATTCTGCAATAAATAAAATAAAAACTTGGATGAAAAAAAATAACAGCTTATAGTTTTTATGATTTTGAATAAATATGTTTGTCCAGAAAGTAGTCAGTTATTTTGAATATCTCAAGAACGAATTGATGCAACTAGGCAACCAATCAAAGGTGGATATTGTGGAAAGAACTGCACCAAATAACAGAAATCACATCACTTGAGGACTTAACGAAAATGGGTAGCACATGTAACTCAGAGAAACTAATGACATAATCAAGATGTTGACATTCAACACAACTTCAAACAAAAGGTTAGGAAGGAAACCCCTGTCAATACTGGAAAGAGCAATAACAGTTGACTTGAGAAACCTATTTTCCTGAAAAATTATTTTGATAAAAAGATTTTAACCAAAAGCAGTATGGGCTGCTCAGTCAATGAATATTGAATATTTCCTTATAAGGAAACAGACAATGTTGTCATTACCATGAACTGGCACTTTCTTTTTGGGTGACTCAGTCATCAGTAAGATGCTAGCGAACAAACTTGTATTTATTTTTTAAATGTCATGTCCTTTTAAGATAAAGGTGATTATTACTCTTTGCAATTTCTTTTTACTATTATCTGTGAATTAGCATAGATTCTTGGAAAAAATAGTGGAGTCATTTCTCATTGCCTTCTCTATGGTTTTGCATTAAAAGTTGTCATTCTCCTACACTGACTGTCACCCAAGGCTAGAAAGTCTCATTAATCTACTATTTAACCCTTACCTGGTGGGGATTAGAGATAGATTCATGTCTTTGGAATAGATTGTCAAATACACATTTCTTTGGACATTTCATTAATTCTGACTTCATATCAGAAGTTACATGAGACTGGTTTTTAAGGGCAAAAGAATCATTTTTACTGTTATTATAACCTGTTTTTATTGAAGTCTTGAAATGTTATCTAAATGGTACTTCAACAAGTCCTTTACTATTTTTTAATGCTATATCCCTTCAGGACAGAGTGATCATGGTTCTCCATAGCATCCGTTTGTGAATTTCCATGATTTCTTGCCTTTTCTCTGAATTCAAGGTAGTCATTCTTCTAGGCTGGATACCATCGAAGGCGAGACAGTCTAGTCTACTCTACTATGTAAACTATAACTAGCAAGGAAGAGAGATTGATTCATATATTTGCCAAGGGAATTTGATCTTTACTGGTGGCCTTGTGCCAAGTTAAGCTTAAATAAATGCCTAATAAATTATACAGCTTAAGTGTCATCATGAGATCAGTAAGTGAAATATTTTTACAATATTTACATTGTTTGGACTACTGTCCTTGTCTTTATTGTCATATTCACAATGTTTTAGCCATTGTACACTCTGACTTTCTTCAGGTGATATATGCTGGAATTTGAACCAAACTCTTTATTTAGTCCACTGGTGTAGATTGTTCTATTTCTACGTGCCATACCTTTTGTGGATATCTCAGTTTCAGTTAATTCCCTTTAGTAACAACTCTCCAAGTTTTTGTTCATATCTGCTGTGGCCAGGTATTGAACTCACAACTCTTTGGGTCAAGTCACTGGATTACATCAACCAACATTTTTATCCACTTGGGGATACATGACCCAGTGGATAAAAGCATTGGAGACACATAAACTCATCTCAGAAGTATAGACAGAAATGTTTTTAATTAAGATGAAAGAGTTTCTCTTTTTTTTTCTTCTTTTTTTTTTTTTTATTTACCTTCACTTTTTCCATGATGTTTAGTTTGCATCTCATTGAAGCCATATCAATATCAAGCGCTCGCAGTATGGATTCTTTATCTTCAAGCCATCGGTCAAACCAGAGGATCTGGTCATTGAAATTCTTCCAGGTGCTTATCAAGTTGTCCACTGTTGTTTTCCTCTGATTAATGCGTTTTACAACATTCTGCCATTGCATCGAAAGACGCTTGAGGTTGTGTTCAAAATCAGAGTCAGTTGCATCTCCAACTGTTTGCATTTTCTGACCATCAGCAATTATTGCATGAAGAAGTTGTTGCTTGTTTGTTAGTTCTGATGTTAAAGTCTAGATAAATAAAGAGAGAACAAAAAAACAAGTGAAAAATAAGAAGGTTTTGTACTAAAAACTTGTTTTTGTTTTTTTTAAATCATTTCACCCCAAGAAAGGCAGGAATGCCACTAATATGCAGGGGTTTACAGAGAATGAAAATGCGAGAAAAGACTGAGTTTAGGGAGGATTGAGGAAAGGACAAAAGATGAATGGGATTCAGAAGACAGAAGATAGCAATTGATGTTGCATTTAAATTTTTGAAGATTGCATTTATCAGGGAAGCAAGTAAACAAAATGGAGTTCCACAGGCAAAAAGTATGAGAAAAGAAACTGGTAGAGTAGAAGTGGTGGTTGCATTTAACTATTTTAACCGTAAACAGGTGGGACCTAGATGCCAATCTAGTAGCATGCTTAAATTCATGTAGTCTGGGCACCAGTGAAAGGCTTGTCAGAATGTCATATCTAATCACTTAAATGGCAGTGTATACTGGATAATTTCTTTAAAAATTAAGAAAAGAAAGTGACAAGAGTTGTGATTTTATTAATGTATGTTGCAATGCAATGAAGTTCAAGAGATAAAATGATCTGAAGAAAAACAAAGGCCAGCTTAGGCAAAATCAGTTTTGAGACTAAAGCATTAAATGTAAAAATAAGTAATAAAATCGGAGTATAAAGAAATAAAACTTATTTTATTTGGATAGGTTGGGCTGATAACGCAATGTATCATGAATTTCCCAGTGACTGGTCTTTTCAAAAACACTGGATTGTGTTGAAATCAAGACACAAAAAAAAAAAAAAAAAAAAAAAAAAAATGGATTCCACCAGAAGCAGCCATTTCCAGGGCAAAGAAAACAGTGGTATTTATATGGAGCATGGATGAGCTTATGCTACTGAGAAATCAGCCAATCAGATACAAGGTTCATCTGAGGGCCAATTACATCAGCTTTGCACAGCATAGTAGTTAGTTGGAGGCTGAGATTTGTCCACTGATGACTACACCATCCTAACATTGACATGTTGAAAAAGTAATCAAGGTCAAATTGACACCAAGACCAGGTTAACATCAATATTGAAAAATGATCAAGGTGTCATACATGTCTCATCCCAGATCATATGAGAACAGATATTACTCTCAGTGACTTTCAGAGAAATCAGGTATAGGGGTGATCTCTCAAATTATTTCTGCAATGCTGAATTCTGACTTGTGTATTCGCCAAGCTGTATCTAGGTTGCAGATGTAGGAAAGAAGCAGCTTACAGGAAATATATAAACATCCACCCAGTAGTTAATGGGGAGATTAATTGCAGGCTATAATGTAAGGTTTATGTTTTGGGTGAGTAGAATAAGATATAATATTAAATCTGAGAGATCAAGTCTTGCGTTACACTCAGCACGATAATATCATTATAAAAATAAGAATAAAAGAAAAAACAAGATCAAGGACAGCAATTAATTATGAAGACTATTTTTTACAAATCTAAATACTTCACCTGGTATTTCTTTTGCTGGTTGAGGAGTTCTTCAAAACTTCCTCCAATATCTTCAGCAAGGAGATTTTCAATCTCTGCCAAGTGTGACATCCAGGCAGTACACTTTTCCGTAAAGTTCTGATGCAGCAGTACGCTGTCTTGCAGACAGTGGCAATGTTGAAGAACACAGGACTGCAGCTGGTACCACTTGTGGTTTAAGTCTTGCAACTGTTGCACCTTTTCTGTGTCAAGTGCCATTCGATAGCCAAGCTCATTGAGACTGTCAAGTGAAGTCGCATTGACATTAAACTCAACGAGAAGCTCTTTGAACTGGATTAAGGTTTCTCTGGGCAGAGCCTCTTCTGCTGACAAAGATTGCACTTCCTGAATGTTCGTGTTCTGTAGAATTGTCTCAGCTCTTTGCAGGAAAGAACTGATGTTCTCCAAAGACTGCTCAAAGTTTTTTAGCTGCAGCCTAATGTCAGTCATCTGTTGATGGAATCGGTCAGCTGAGTGCCTAAGTAGAAGAAGCCTTTCCTCCAAAGTGGCTTGTTGAGAAGTTATATTCACCACAGATACTGTATCCAAGTTGGGTCCCATGTCATCACTCAACTGGTATAACTCAGATAGTTTTGATTGGAAGATGTCTAATTTATCTTGGAGATCCTAGATAAGAAGAAAAGAGTTTAAACAATTTAAAGTTAACCAATTTAAAAAGTCAGAGAGAAAATCTTAGGAAAGAATTAAAATAATGTTTTCCAGATGTTCTGCCAAATGAACTGGGTCAGTGTGCAAAATTCAAAAAAGATTTTCCATGTAAAAAAAAAAAAAAGTTTGACACCAGTATTTAAGCTGAAACAGAGCATACCATTTGCAGCATTGGAACAAGTCACTGAAGAGTTGGACAAACTCAAAAGAATTGGTGTAATAGAAAAAAAAAATGAACCATTCTAAATGGGCTGCACCAGCAGTGTATGTAAAGAAAAAAAAAGTAAAATTCATGTTTGTGTGAATTTCTTGACAGGATTAAACATTTATTTAGAAACATATAACTACCCATTACCAAGTCTAGAGGAAATTTTTTCAAAGTTAAATGCTAGAAGAATATTTTCCAAGCTGGGTCTCTCTGAAGCTTATTTACAAATTCAGATTGAAAATGAATGTTCAGCATTAACGACCATACATACACACAGAGGATTATACAAGTTTAACTGGCTTCATTTTGGTTTAAAAGTGGCACCAGCTATTTTTCAATAAGCTATGGATACCATGCTTGCAGACTGTGATTTCAAAGTGGCGTATCTTGACGACATTTTAATCAAAAATGTATCGAAAGAACAACATGTTAGGAATGGGAAAAAAATTGGATTAACTAAGAGAGTACAGATTCAAGCTCAGTAAAGAAAAATGTCAACTGTTTTTGCCCAAAATCAAATACCTTGATCAAATTATTGATAAAAATGGTTGTCAACCAGATCTGTCAAGGGCAAGTACAATTAAAAATGTGCATCCACCAACAAATGTGACTATGTTACAAGCTTTTCTAGGACTGGCTAGTTACTATCAAATATATGTACATAATATGCATAATTGGAGAGCTCCATTGAACGATCTACTTAAAAAAGGAGTAAAGTGCAACTGGAATGATAATTGTCAAAAGGCATTTGATGAAATAAAAAAAAAAGACTTAGATTTATCATTAGCACACTATGATCCAAAAGCAGAAATTATAATGGCATCAGATGCTAGTGAGTACGGTATTGGAGCAGTGATTTTACACAAATACGATGGCAGTAAAATGAAAGCCTTTGCTCATGCTTCGCACTCGCTTCTACCAGCAGAGAAAAATTGCAGCCAGATAGAAAAAGAGGCTCTAGCAATTATATTTGCTGTGAAGAAATTTCATAAATTTATTCATGAAAGAAATGTTAGGTTGCAAACAGACCACAGCCCTCTATTAACAATATATGGTTCAAAGAAAGGAATACCTATACATGCAGCTAATATACTACAATACTGAGGGACCATGTTATTAAACTCTGATTTTACAATGGAGTACCAACCATCTAAAAAATTAGGACAGGTGGCTGGATTATCAAGATTAATACCTAAAAATGTGGAACCATTTGAGGACACAATCATTGCGGCACTAAAAAATGAAATGGAAATAAAAAATATTTACCCAGAAAGAAATAAAAGAAAAAGCAGAAAATGACATCTTTATTGTGAAAATAAAAAATTAATTGAAAGAAAGTAACAAAGAACAAAATCCAGACTTAATTCTTACATGTTATCCAGTGGTGTAGTAATGTTCAGGCAACGGGTTTGTAACATCCTGTGTGTTACAGAAGTGAATATTGAAGGATTTTCATAGTGGACATTCTGATATTTCAAGAATGAAATCTCTGATGAGAAGTTTCATATATTGGACAAGAATGGACCAAGATATTGAAAAAAAATAGTGAAAGCTAGCAGAGGTGTGCTCTGACAGCAAAACTACCTATCACAAAGATAGAACCTTGGCCAAAGACAGAAATAATGTGATCAAGACTGCATATGGATTTTGCAGGTCCTATGAATAGATCACATTATCTTGTGGTAGATGATAGTTTCATTAAATAGTCAGAAATTTATAAGTGCAAAAATCCAGCATCTTCAGTGACAGTGAATTTCTTGCATGAACTGTTTGCGAGATATGACATACCATAGTCTCTGATAACAGAATGCCATTCACAGGTAAAGAATTTAAAGATTTATGTAACATGTTTTACATTGTACATATTATGACCCCGCCATATCACCCAAAGTCAAACAGACAACCAGAATGGTTTGTGGGAATATTCAAAAGAGTGTTGAAGAAAGCAAGTCTTGAGAAAGTAAATGAGGAAACATTTAAAATTTTCTGAGAGTTTACCATGTAACATCCAACCCCAATACACCATCAAGCATGTTGCCAGTTGAATTAATGTTTGCTAGAAAAGTAAAATCAGTATTCGACAAGTTATTACCATGTCGAAAAACAAAAACTTATGACAAAAACAACACCAAAAGTTTTAAGGTCGACGATAAAATGTTCTTTAGAGCATATAAGGATGGCAAGGAAATGTGGGAAAATGGCATAATATCAGCAAGAATCAGAAAGTTGATTTACATGGTAAAATGGAAAAGATTTAAATATAAAAGACACATTAATGGAAGAACTGATAAAAATGCTATATGGGGTTTTCAAATGTGCCAGCACCACAACAAGTCGTGGAACTTAAAAGGACAAGTTCAAGAAAATGAAAGTGTACTGAAAAACTGGAAGTGGATCCAAGATGGAAATGCTACAAAGTCAAGGATGTTGGCAAATTCTCCAGAAAGAGGAGGGGGAGATACTAATACTAATCAAAAAATAAAATGTATTAATCTCAAAAGGTGGGGGATGTTGTGGAGTAAATAATAAACCCCCGGTGACTATATGAACTAGCCCATAACTATAAAGAGCTTCAGGTCAAAGGTAAGAAAAAGAAGCTGTTTCGAGTCAGTCTTCAGACTAATTAATACAAGCATCATGGCAAGTTATCAAAACATTACTTATATTATAAGCACATTATAGCATGTACCAATAACCATTATGCCATCTACTCATCCTCTCAAAAAAAGAAGAATACCAACCTGTATTTCTTTCCAATACCTTTCAACCTGATTGTTGTCATAGTTAAATACCATATCATCTAAGGATTTCTCCATACGAGCAAGTTCCTCACTGAAAGCCTGGTATTTTTCATTGTAGATTTTCAAGCGTTCAACAAGATATTCCAGAAGTTCAATATGTTCTTTAAGCTGAAGAGTTAAAGTCTTCCATCTAAAAAAAAAATAAATGACAAAGTTTTATATAACTTTAATTCAATACTAATAAAACTAGAGCATTGCCTGTCATATGACAGTGTTTTAATGTTGCAAATACACTTTTGGCTGTAGAGGTAATATCAGGTTTCAATATTTTTTGCTTATCCATACTTCAGCTGTCTCATGAAACACTAATCAGTATAATGAGGCTTTCATCACATATGCGCAAACTGACAATACTCGACCTTTAGACTGAGTCAACAGATAAGTAATACCTGCTGTATATTTTGTGCATTACACTGGTACATATATATATATATATGCACCAGTGTAATATATATGTGCGTATGTGGAGAGAGAAAGATGTTAATTGTATACAAAAGTTCCCATTACATTTCTGCATATACAGTAGAAAACTTGTTTTTACTGAAATCTTTTGCACACTCCTAATGAAGATATCTACTGAAACTGAAATGCCAAAAATTAAGGTCAGCAGACCATTAATTATTGAAGTGTTTCTAATATTCTTTTATTTTTTATCTGGTTTTCTGTGAATGATCTTGAAGAATAATCTTTTGTAGCAGTTTTTGCTACTTAGTAACTCTGATAATGCTGTCAAACTTTTGTCTAACGTTATATTTTATTTCAGATTAGTCACTGCTTTTAAATGGAATGTCAAGTAGACAAGAATGAGCATTTTCGACATCTTTTTGCTTTTAATCAAGCTGCCAAAGCTGCTTGAGACATTTGTGCTGTGTATGGAGATGACCAATCGAATGTGACAGAAATGGTTTTCCTGATTCATGGAGGGGAACTTCAAATTCATAGACTCTCTGCATTCTGGCCGACCTGTTCAATTTGATGAGAATCAATTTCATGTACTGATTAAAGAAGGGTCACGAAGGAATTGACTCAGAAGATGGCAACCTCTAATGTTATTGTTGCTAGTCATCTTCACACAATGGGTAAGGTTCAGAAACACGATACATAGGTGCCATTTTGATGGAGAGAAACATATGCCAGTACTCCTCCATTGCTGCCAGTTTAGTTGCTTAACACCAGGATACTTATGGAAACAAAGTGAGCGTGTTTAGGAAGTTCTGCCACACCCACCATATTCTCCTGATTTAGCCTCTTCAGACTATCACCTTTTTTGGTCGTTTTCTATAAATTTGAGGAGTATTTCTTTCAACAAAGCTGTGAAGCCTAAAACATAGCTTGATGAATTTTTTTTAGTCAAAACCTAGTGATTTTTATTGTCGAGGCATTGAACAGTTAGGGGATCATTGGCAGGAGGTCATAAACAATGAAGTGGAATACATTGTTGAATGATTCATCAGAACTATTAATAAATAATAAGTATTAAGATAAATCATATGTTTTCCCTCCCAACTGTTTTAGAAATTAACTCAGCCAGATGATGTATATGTGATATAATAGTTAAAGAGGTAGTGTGGCTGTATCAGCAATAGGGCATGAACAAGGTTTAATACTGTTTGACTGCAGAATGATAATTGGAACCAGAAAGATAAAAGCACACCATCTCCGAGTTGGCAGCTGCTCAGATTTTTCTTGGACAAAAGTAGCAAGGATATACAAGGAACATATGAATTCCAATCAGATATCAGGGATGTGTTAAAACTGCAGGCACCCACAAATGATCCAAGAATGGGATCTCCAGTGACAGAAAAATATGGTAATCATACAATGCAAAGAAATATTTTATCAATGTATATATTATTAGTATATCTACTAATACTGATCAGCCCAAAGCAGTGCACAATATATATTGCAATCCATGGGTTTTTGACATGACTTGTTATTGCATATCACATTAAGAGAGAGAAAGAACACCACCACTGGAAAATTGACACTATGTTGTCTGATCTGATAAGTCATGTTTCTTGCACTTTCAGGTAGATGGAGTTCTTGAGTGTCAGTAGAGTTTTGTGCAAGCTGACAATAACTCTTTAATAATGGACATCACCATTTTGGTGTCAATTGGAGACTCTGTAGTACTAAGTTAAATGACGCCCCCTGCACACAATAAAAGTTTGTTGCATTGTGTATGCTGATATGTGTCTATACTGACTTGGAAATAGCACTGAATTCTAGTTAGTTTATAACACAAACACTACTAATGGATATTTCAAGGTGTCTTAAAAATGTATATAAACATTGACAACAAGCAATTTACATTTTGAGGGAGGCCACAGAATAGATCGACCAACTCATTATGATAATAACAGATGTAATAAAGAATGAGTTCAATAGTCCAAGCAATACTTGAAATTAAATTTACATGATAAACAAGACCACATATTCTTGAAGAAAGTGAAGGATTCATACCTGTTTTGAATATTACTGGTGTTTTTCTGAATGTCCTGTTTTATAGGAGTCTCACAGACCTGACAAAGTTCAGTGGATAATTTTGTCAGATGTTCCATTTTCTTTGATTCTTGTTGGATCTCTTCAGACTGGACCTATCAGAAAAGAAAATAAGAATAACTAAAATAAAAACAAATCAAATTGAGATATGGAAGAAGCCATTATTACCATCGAGTACACTTTATGAATACCAATCTCAGAATGACAACTAGATATGGCCATGTCCATTTTGAGCAAAAATTTTGAACATTTTGCTGTTCCTTGTGCAATGTCTGTTGAAAATGTTTATGCCCATAATCCTATTGAAAATGGTAATTTAAGATCCCTATAAAATGAATATGTCCATTACAAAAATAACTGTACCAAACCTGAACTATACACCACTTAGGCATTTCTTAAATAGTTTGGATATAACTTTTAGCTGTCAGCTCTCAACATTTGACACATCGTATGTAAGTAAGCATTTCTGATGGCATAAATAATGAAACCGTTCATTTGCGGATGGTAGTATCAATGAAATTTATATGTATTTTAGCCGAACAAAATTTAAAAAAATATTATGCCATTTTTAGTAGTATTAGGTCTACTTCAAAACAACAACTAACCTAGCAATGTACACATGCATATAATCAAGTTAACCAATTTATTTAGCTGGGTTTGTAATATAAAATGGTAAATTTATAATTTTAATGGGATGGATGTACTTGGTGTAGGGATATCAGCTGCTCAGCATCAGGCTAGAAGGCAATGAGAAAAAGTCTCCAAAACATGTCTATTAAATATTATATTGGGAAGGTAATAAAGTATATTTTGACTTTGTTCAACAGTGCAGTGTAACAGACAGAAATGTTTTTTTTATAACCAAAAATTTTGATGTAATTTTTTTAAACTTTGATCTCTGCTCAGTATCCAGGCTTTTGTAGCAGAATTTTATGTGGGGGATAAAATTCAATCTAGCAGTTGCACATCTCAAGAACTTGTCCTGCATGCAATTTAATGACTTGTAGGGAAAAAAAAAATCCATGACTGCAATCAAGTACGATGTGCGTCATTTTTCTTTTGGACAGGCCAACATGTGGAACATTATTCATTCAGGTAAGCATTTCTTGCCATATTCTTCTGGCTGGCTTTTGCACTTTTCATTTCTTTTTGAGGATGTTCATTCATGTGTTCATGTCAGTCTTTGGCCACCATTCCTCATTGTTGAAATCTATTGTTTGAAAGGGATCATGTCTTTTTCTCTCCTATAAAAAAATCAGACTTCAGGATGTTTTTTTCATTAAAATACATGAGTGGGTGATCAGTCGTTTTTTAGATACCAACCACAAGGAAACAGGAACAATGGATAAATACCTGGTTTCACTACAAAATGACATTGAGCTGAAGCCAAAATTTAAAAAATTATATCAAGCCTTCAAACCCCCACCTTGTTAATTGATTATTGCACAAAGTGTTTAGATTCTTCGGTTCATATAGGACTTCCAACTGTAAAGACTATCATCTAACGGTATTGTTGGGGTTCATCTGGTGCAGTGGTTTCTAAACTTTTTCTAGTTGATACCCACTTCCCTCCCCAACCACTTCTCTAATGCTCCATTCCCACACTTAGACAAAATACTTCTTTCTTTGTATTAGGTATACAATAGATTCAAAACATCTTGCACTCTATACACAAGTATATATGCATTTCACCAAATAAAAGTTAAACAAGTAAACCAATTTATTTAACTGTTTTAGCAATATGAAAAGATAATTTGTTTTTTAATAGGCTGGGTGTATTTGGTACAAGGAAATCAGCTTTCTAACATCAGGCTGCAAAGTCTGAGATTTCTTCATTCAGTAATTTTCAGTGAGTTTCTTTTTCTTGGAAAAAATCTAGGTGACTGCACTGTGAAAAAAATAAAAGAAAAAATTAGTACTTGCTCTACTGTCAACCATACCAACTTTTTTAAATCCCACTACTACCCCCTTTTTCCCTTACTGCCCTTAGTGGTCAGTACTGCCCCAGGGAGGCAGTACTGACCACTTTGTGAAACCATAAGGGAAATTGCCAAACACATTTATTTGCTGACATCATAAGATTCCATAACTTATTTTTTGTGTATTGGAAAGGTAATATCTATGGGACTTCTCCTCAGTAAGTTATTTTTCAGACATGTGAATACCTTCATTGAGTGGAAGCTGGAATAGATGTTGAATATCAAAATTAACTTACCTTCATCTTTGAAAGTTGCATCTTGATTGAATAATAATTTCCAGGTATAAAATTACTGTGGTTGCTTAAATAATACTCAAGCTTTGCCAGCAAGTCTAAAATGAAAGCTTTCTCTGTGGAGAACTCATTCCATTTCTCCAAGACATCCTGGAGATGTTTCATTTGTTGTTGGAGGTGCTTGCAAACTGCTTGCCATTTCTTTTGCATACTATCAACTTTTTCTTTAACAATTTTTTGACTTCCTGTAGGTGCTAATTCCAATTCCAGTAACTGATTTCCAAGAGCCTTCAAGTGGTCAATATCTGATTCCTTGGCAACAGCTTTTTCTTGTAGTATCTGTCAAAAGGAGAAATAAATTAAATCATAGATAATGAATAATAATTTACAGCAGGAGTAGTATTGTTGCCAAGTCCATAAAAAAATAAAAATTAATTATAATGTCAACTAAAATAATTATGACAATTATAATTAATTCTAAACCAATGAGAATTGACTCAAATTTTGTTCTCTACACACATGCACAACATTCTTCCTATCAGACAAGCACTTCACATGCACAGGTTGTTAACACATGTGTCAACAAAAATTTCAGTTCCTTTTCAGGCCATTACAGTATCATTTATCTTTTAGTACTAAAAAAATATCCATGGTAAGAAAACCCCATACACTTCTTGTATTTTTCAAATAAATAATCTGGACACTCATTATAAAAAAAACATAGGAGAAAGACTGCATACATTTTACTTATTCTTTATTATTTCATTCTGTTGGATTCTGATTCATATTTGATTTACATTTGACCTCCAACTCACAATTTTACTCAGTATTACTGTCTCGTTTCTCTAACACCATATAACCAGCAGATAATAAATAATACTAATTTTGTTGTTTCCACATCTTGCTGTTTCTCATTTTTATGAATATTTTTTTGTATACATAAATGTTTATAATTATTTACTCGGCGTTATAAAACTCCACTACACTGCCTGGACAAATAAGTAAAATCATTTTTGTATGTCTTTTAAAAGGAAAGTTCTTTATAGGCATAATAAAGAAAAGTAACAATTCTTAAAGTAATCTACAATTTTCTTAAATTCTAATCATGTGTCAGTTGTATACCACTTTTGTGTTATTGGAAGTATTTAGCCCTGTTGAACAATTGAGATTCCTCATCACCAATATTGTATGTCACTTCAATGTTAGTCTTGTGGTTACTTAGTAACTTACTCTCCTCATCAGTAACATCTTAATACAACACCCTCACTGTCTTTGTAGGTTCCTTTATATACTGTCCTACTAGTCACCATGAGTCTTTTTCTTTATACTAACAATATCATTAACTAAATTTTATTGAGTCATGAAACACTTAAAAAAAAAAAGTAAATAAATATTTCAACAGTTTTCCAGAATATGAAAAGGAAAGCAAAAATTAGGTAGGTAATTTGTTTAAATTGAGAGAATCTAGCAGACATAATTTTGAAAGATTGAGAAAATTTGGCAGATATAATTTTGTAAGATGAGTAAAACATTTATCACAATTCTAGTATTTATTGTTGGAAACATTATATTTGAATTTCTGAGACAATTACCATTATTCCAGATTAGATTATTATTATTGTTTGCCGTTTAAACAGTTTCAAACAAGGCATCTGTAAATTAAAACAAAGTCTAGATAACTCTTTAAAAGTCAGATATTGATTTGACACTGTGTTTGTATCATATACAGGATCCCCTTCTAAAATGATAAAAGAAATCCATATTTTTAGATTCTGGTAACTGATGGGGCTTAAGATCTAATGAATGCTAATTTACAAAAATTAATCCATACTTCCCATAAACTTTTTAATAAGCAGACCAGTCAATTTTTTTTAGTGTGATACTGTGACAAAGGCAATAAAGTAAAGATACAGATGTTAGTTATGAAAAAATCCTTTTAGAATTTACAGTCTACATTATATTATTCATAAAGAGTTTGTTATTCCTTTTATGAAAAACAAATAACTAAAACATTGCAATAGAAACAGTAAGCCTACAAAGTTGATATTCAAGTTTCTAAGAAAATATTGGTTAACCAGAATGATGTCCAATAACTTCTCACCTGACATTCTTTGAGAGTATGTTTAACATTGACCTCCATTCCAATTATATCTCTCTTTTTAATTTTTTCCTCCATATCTGAAAACCAATTGGCAAGGTTCTTCTGGAACTGGTCAAATTCTTCCCATTTGTCTTCAAATAAAGACAGACCATTAAGTTGGCTATTGAGCTGTTCTTCAACTTTGGCCCAATCTTGTTGCAGTTTGGATAATCGCCTGGCAAAATCTTTTTTCTCTTCCAGTGCACTAGCAGAATCATCATCATCATCATTTGGCTTCAGCACACACTGGTTAACAAAATCCATGGTTAATGCTTTGTTCTCCATCTCAATTTTGAATTTCTAGAAAATAGAAGTTAAAATAACTAATTTTACAGCAGTAGAAAATTGTTTATATACTCAAATTTATCAATTTACACACAAACACAACAAAATACTTATCATAAAATAATAGCTATTAAGTGGGTTTCATAGAATATTATTATATATGTGAGTTTTATTTATTTCAGTAACCAAATGTTATAATATAGAGAAGGCTGTAATGAATTGTCCCCTGCACAGACTCAACACCTCGTTTTCTAAATCAGATACAAATATACTCATGCTTACATCTGATTTATATGTATCAAAAAATATTTGAGCCATAACATCTGTCTTGCATGAGGTGTCATTCAAAATGTCTTTGACTTAACTCTGTTACATGAATGGTGCCACTCTACTGCCAGCAGCTTGGCTCTGAGCTAAGCAATAGTAGTAGGAGGGTAGACTTTGTTCAACTGCCCCACATATTTTTAGTGCATTCAATTCTTATTGGATCCAACACCTTGGCCTTATGCCAGACTAAGGTAGGTTTGATAAATATCTATATCTACCTACACATTTTTTTTACTTTTTATAGTTATTTGATACACATTTTATGAGTATAATATTCATATATATTTTTGTGAGTTAAGACCTTTCTGTAAATTAGGATTTCACATTGACAGAAATTTGTTGTTAAACACTCCCAGCTGAAAATGACTATGTTCTGTATGCCATCAAAGCATGCATATATATATATATGTGCAGGTATGCAGAAAAATAGGAAAGAACACGTTAGGTAAATAATCCGGAGTTCCTTAGTATTTTTTCTTTTATTATTAAAAAGACAGTGCTCCATACAGAAGTAGAGCTTATATTATAATATTTTTTAAAAAAATATGATTCCTTCGCTACATAAGAGTTCTCATGTTTCAAAAATGAGAGCTGAGACCCCCTAATATAATTTTAGAAATTAAGTTGAATTAAGGTGTCTGGCTCTCGCTTTTGAAACTTGAGAACTCTTATGTAGCGAAGGAATCATATTTTAAAAAAAAAATATTATAATATATATATATATATATATATATATATATCTATATCTGAGATGAGGTATTATAATTATTTACACTATTTACATTGTTTGGACATATTCACAACATTTCGGTCATTATACATTCCAGCCTCCTTCAGGTGATTGGAATTTCAAACTGAACATTTTATTTCATCCACTAGGATAGACTGTTCTAGTTTCATGTGTCATGTCTCTTCTGGGTGTCTCAGTATCAATTATCTCCCTTTAACTCAATTCTCCAGGTTTTTTTTTTTGTTCACCTCTGCTGTAGCCAGCTATTGAATTCACAATTCTTTGGGTTAAGTCACTGGATTCAATCAAGGACCACATGGCCCAGTGGATAAAAGTGTTGTTTGAAGTAATCTAGTGACTTGGATTATTTCAACCAATGCTTTTATTCACTTGGAGAGAGGAGTTAAAGAAGATAACTGATACCGAGAAATCCAGAAGAGGCATGGCATGTTGAACTAGAACAATCTACCCTGGTAGACAAAAGAAAAGGTTCAGTTTGAAATTCCAATCACCTGAAGACGACCAGAGCATACAACAGCTGAAATGTTGTGAATATGGCAACAAAGATGAGAATAACAATCCAAACAATGTAAATAGTATATCAACCATTTGCCTTTGCATGGAGTATTGCTGCCATATATGGTGTGGAGCCCCACCTGTTTGCCTCAGGGTTCTTGATAAGATCCAGAGACAGCTATGCAATATAATTGGCCCTGATCTGGCATCTCATCTGCAGTCGCTCTCTCACAGATGTGCCGTTGCCTCTCTCCGTCTTTTTTACAAATACTTTCATGGTAATTGTTCCGATGAGCTGTCTGCGCTTGTTCCCAGACTTCATGAATTTAAGCGTACTATGAGGCTGGCATCCCGCTCTCACCCTTTCACTGTTGAAACTGTTAAATGTAGCCGTATCTTCTACCCCAATAGCTTCATATCTCGCACCTTTCGCCTGTGGAACTCCCTTCCCTATTCCTGTTTCCCTGATAGCTATAATCTTCAACTATTCAAATGTAATGTCAACTGACATCTCCAGTTGCCTTGATCTATCCACTATCCTTCTCCTCATCCTTTCCTCTATCACTCCTATCTGCTCTCGCTCCAAATCCTCTGTAACCCCTTGCATGCTAGTAGCTCCCCGCCTTGCTTGGGGTGAAATGCTTAAAAAAAAAAAAAAATCTCTATATCTATAAATCTCAAAATGTGTGTGTGTATGCGCATGATCGGATGTTGTTTATGCATTTCCACAGTTTACATCCGATTTCAATGAATTTTTTTTGGTTTGACATAATTTTTCACTTCCAGTCCATTATAACTTTCAGCAAGGTTTTACTATTTACTATCTGTTCTTGGATATATATCTTTCAGAAAAACTTTAATAAAAATAAATAGTTTAAATTATTACAATAATATTTATTATTATACAGTTCCCTTTTCAGGTCCACCCCCATCTAGGGATGTGCCTCAGTTGCACCCAATTGTTGTTGCTAATATTGATTTTTGGGTGGACTGACTTTAAACTTAAACTGATCCAATTGAATGGAAAAAATTCCCAGTAATGAAAGACCCAGTCAAAGACAGGTTATACTGCTAGTATATATATATATATATATATATATATGTATGTATGTATATGGATGTGTGGGCCGTGTCGTAAATAATGCTTTGGAATGAGAAACTGGTGAGTCAAGTTTGTTACATACTTACAGGCAAATACTTTTGGGAAAGGTATGAATCCATCTCTCCACCCCAAGCTATGGGTTAAATACCATGGCAGACTGGATTCTCTAGCTATAGTTAACAAACAGTCTAGGAGAAGGATAACTGTATTCAAAACTATAATCAGACTTAACTTGTCAGCAGTGGTTATACTCGTCTAACAAGTCAACACCAATCACACACACACACACACACACACACACACACACATATATATATATATGTATATATATATATATATATATATATATATATATATATATATATATATATATATGTATGTATGTATGTATGTATGTATATTTAAAGACATTTTTATGTTTAACGTTCTTTTTATAGATACAAGTATTTAAGTAAATGCTCTGTTTATAATAAACAGTATTAAATAACATTTACCGGCCTGAATGTCCGAGAAATTTTTATAGAAAATATTCATCCTCTTAAAATTTCTATGAAAATTTCTCGGACATTCAGGCCGGTAAATGTTATTTAATACTGTTTATTATAAACAGAGCATTTACTTAAATACTTGTATCTATAAAAAGAATGTTAAACATAAAATGTCTTTAAATAATTGTCGGACTTTGTCCATTTCATAATATATATATATATATATATATATATATGTGTGTGTGTGTGTGTGTGTGTGTTTAGGGAGCATATTTTCATTCAAGCAGGTTTGGTTAAATAATTTAGATGGATTATGTCTATTTATTTTAGTTTTAATCCTTTCAAATCCACAAATTAATTTCTTGGTGGCTGTAGAAAATCGATCAAGCAAAATAGCAAAATTTTCTTTCTAATAATTTTTATTTTCCAAAGTACTTTCAATCTCATCTGAGACCATCTTCAAGGAGTTAAGGTTTTTGTACTCAGTGTCACCTCAGAAAATTAAAGGACCTAGGAGACCTGAAGGTTGACTTAAAAAGTGCCTCCAAAAACACCAAGCACAGGATCAGTCCTCCAAGAATGTTTGGTTGGTACCCCAAAATAAACAATGAAGTGATCCAAGATAAACTTAGGATATCAAAACACAAGTTAAAAGGAGCCCCAAAGGTTTACCTAGAAGGTGTCCTCAAAGCCACCAAGTGTAAAATTTGGCTTCAAAGGATATCAGTGGGACACAAGGAAGCAAACCCAGTTGAACTTAGGATTTATGCACACAAGTTAATGAGATGACAGGAATTTATATAATTGCTCAACCTATGAAGGGAGAGATAGAATCCTTCACAACCTTGCAAGAAGATCAAACATTTGAAGAACGACTCAAAACAACAACTCCTCAGTTTGGCCAATGTTAATTTGATTTAGTCCAGGAATGAATAAATAATTTTTTATGTTTAAAACATTTAGTCTAATATTCTTATCAGTTAACAGTAATGTTAGACTTACCTTATATTTATTAAGCATGGGGCCAATTTTATTCATTTTGTTGATCGGTTTCTTCTTGTCTTCCTTAAAGACGTTTTGCAGCTTATTAATAAACGTGATCAGTTCATTCAGGGCCTGTCTTGAGGGCAAAAGTTCCATCTGTGCTTGGTGTAATGTCTGTTCAGCTCGGCCAATGTCATGCTTGAGTTCTGCCCATTGTTCTTCAATTTGGTCCACATTAATGTTCATCTTTGCAGCAATGGCAGGATGACTGCTCTGCAGTCTGGAGCCAATGAAAATCAATTTGTTCTTTCCAACAGCTTCGCTGTCGATATCTTTTCGAAATTCCTAAAAACAAATATCAGATATGTTATAAACACTCATCACATTTTTCTTTAGTGTTGATATCTTCAACTCTTATTATTACAAATACAACCATCTTTGGAAGCTTTCACTCTATCGAGACTATTTTATTAACAACTAAGAAAGTAGTATGCCTAAACACTTATTACTAGCAGAACTTGAAAATGATTGTTTTACTGATTTGAATTTTCTGAGGGGACGTAATTCTTAATTTAATGAGTTATTTTTTGCATTTTTCACAACTACAAAATACTCATAAAAATTCTACTATTGTCTCATTAAATAATTGATCTTAAACTTTAACAGAATATTGTAATAATAATCATAATTATTAACTCTGGTCATTATTTAAAGAAGTAAGAGGGTACAAATGAAAAAAAAATCAAAAACAAGATTTTACTGTATATTTAATGAAAACATTTTATAAACTTCTTTATTAACACAAAAGCATAGTACACATGAAAGCATAACAGTTCAAACACAATATTATAATTTCTGAGCAAGTTTCAGTAAAAACTAAACAAAAAATCACATGCGGATGGGCCATGGTGTACACACTGACATGTGTCCTAATATCTTCTCTTTGCCCATAGGAACTCAAATTCAAGCTTTCAAGTAGAAATATATATATATATATATATATAATATAAAAAGCTCAAACTATATATATATATATATATATATATATAGACCTCTAATATTATCTCTCTCTCTCTCTCTCTCTATATATATATATATATATATATATATATATAAAGAAATATAGTCTTAAAGTGTGCTATATTTATGGGATAAAGTGCTCAATATCAGAGATAGAGCGTGTGTAAATATAAAAGTGAACATAGAAGTCAACACTTAGAGGCGACAGTCTGTTCCATGCTAGTGCAATCGTCAGGCATGAGTTGCCTGACGATTGCACTAGCATGAAACAGACTGTCGCCTCTAAGTGTTCACTTTTATTTATATATATATATATATATATATTGACCTCTAATATTATTTATCTATATCTATATATATATATATTGACCACTAATATATATATATATATATATTAATAAATATAGATTTTTTTCTCCGCTGGTAGCACGATTGAGTTTCATACACAATGCAATCTTCATTGTGCTACCAGTGTGGAAAAAATACATATTACATTGAGCACTATTTTACTAACACCATATAATGTATGAAGACTGCTACTTGAAGAAATCCGAGAATAGTGGTTGAAACATTGAGTATAGCATCCAAGAATAACCTGTTCATCCAAATGGCAAAGCATATAACAATTCCTTAAGAATTCCAATAAAAGGAATTGTACTAAAATGGATGATGGAAAACAAACAATATTTTGTAACTTGTGTATAATTAGTACTACTGGATATTTATTATGAACACTGTAAAAAAATATTAACATACCAAAAAATAAAAATGCTGGTCTTATCCACTGAGCTGTACAATTCTTTAGTAATGTGTTTGGTGAAAATTAAATGAATAAAAATATATTTACCAATAATTTCTCCATTTTGTTGCGGATAACAGAAATGTTTGAAGCATCATCTTCCTGCAGATTCCTGAGAGTAGCTAGATTAATTTTACTTCTTTCCAACCATGTTGACCAGATGGCCATTTGATTTTTGTACTGTTCAATTTTGTCATAGACTTCTTCAAGCCTGGTAAAAAAAAATAAAAATAAAAAAATAAATATTTCCAAATCTATAGCAAGTTTACCAACAACATCAAAATAAGAGCAGATACAAAATTCATATTAAATACCTTACTATTATTAAATTTTCACATAAGTAATTAAATATATTTTTCTTCAATTATTACAGTTGTAATTTGCCCTTTCTCAAAGTATTACCATAAAGACCTGGCGTCAACAGTGCAAAGAGAATAAATTATTAAGAAATATGCATATTAAAAAAAAATGATTGTACTATAATTAAAACTTAATTTTATTATGACTATATTTTAGAAAATAAAGACACAAAAATAACTGGGAGTAGACAAATATGGGTCATTTATATTTGAGTTTGTAAGCATTTATGTAGTTCAAGAATAGGTAAATACTGGTTGTTTATATTTGAGTTTATAAGCATTTATTTGGTAGGTGGCCTCTTTTATAGGATGCAGTTGACATATTCTAGGCCCTGTTGACAGAGCAAACCATCAAATATACGACCATCAGTAGGTAATAGGGATAGATGATGTATTGCATTTGGAAGAACATCAGCTGCATGGTTGCCCCGCAGCATTTTAACTGTGTCCAGGTTTGAGTTGTGAGTGATTAATTATTTTCCACCCTACTAGCCCTTGCTCACAGTCAAAACATTGCTAGCTTCTTGCTACTCTGTTGCTATTTTCATAGCAAATGCTGAAAGAAAACTACATTTCTTAGTTCCACCAGTTCAGACCTTCACAGCTAGGAACTGCCATGGCATCTACATACGTTTGACCCATCCTCATTCCCTTTATAAACCATTAGCAAATATAAATAATTCTTTTTAATCACCTTGTCCATCATGCTATACTGATTGCCAAAGTAATTAAGAGCTGAGTAAACCTCAAAGACACTAATATTTTCCTAACACTGAACAAAAAGAGTACTGAGAGCTTTTGCATCAATGTAGCATATACATTTTTTTTTTATTATTAACTAATTCTCTTACCTTTTAGAGAGTTCAGAAGTGAAAAAATGCAACTGGCTCCATTCATTAGCTAATGTTGTAACTTGAGCTTCCAAAGATGCACTGTTTACATTATGCAATATCTGTTTTCCCTGGTCCAGAGCTTGGAACACATCTGGAGTCAATTGTTCCTGGGTCTCTTGGCAGTTTTTGATGATATCCTTGGCAACTGACAAATTCACACCACTGTCTAGATCAGCAGATAAAGAATGACAGCGCTTATTCATTTCTTTGATCTGCAACATGATCTTGTCAAATTGAGTGTTGAAGTCATTCCACTGGTTAACATAAGAGCTAAGCTGCTGACCGTGGAGATTTGCTAAGCCTTGAACATGGTCAGTGCAATCACTGAGTCTTGAATGTTCAGATCTGTATTGTTCACGGACACCCTCACTACAAATTTTCACCAGTGAATCAAGCATAACTTGGTAACTCTCCATGTCACTGAAAAAATCCTGGAGAAATAAATTATGTAAAGTTAACAAATTGTAGATTTTACATAACAATGAAGTGACAATGACAAGCATGCACAAAATGATATGGCTTCAATGAAACCCATTTGAAGAACATAGTAAATCATTCACCAAAAGAAAATACAACCAAGAACTGTGGGTACAACATTCCATGTAGTTGTGGCAAAGTGTCACATGTGCGGCAAAAGAAATAAGATAAAAAGAAGTCAAGGGAATGACAGAAGATCAAGTTTTATAGTAAACACAAAAATGTTTTATTTTAATTTTACTTATTAAGTTAGTGGCTAAAAAGGAAAAAATAAAGGCTTACCAGCAAGAAGTTAGAACTACTTCTAAATAATTTGCTTGGTTTTGTCATATGGTATAGTTTGCTTGTCAGATCAGCAAATGGTAGTAAACTGCTCTGAAGCAGATTTGTACAACCGACTTCACTAGCCAACTTGCTTAATTTTGGTGCCAACCAATGAATACGAACACCTAGATGAAAGATCTCCACTTATAATGTCATCTGACCATATCAAAGAGTTCTTTGAAGTCTTTTATCTAAATGACCCAGAACTCAGAAGTTTCATTCATAAAAACTGATTCTTTTACCGCAGAGAGTATAAGAATAAGACCAGATGCTTCCTAAAAATTAGACTTGAGGAATACCAAAAATGTGTAATCTGTGGAGATACTTGAATATCAAATATGGATGGAAAGAGAAGGAGTATAACAATCTTTATAGAATTAAATCAAAATAATAAACAAGAGATAGCACTAGAAAGTTGAAGGAATCTGTAGATGTGCAAGGATAATTTGTTCAGTAGACTGAGCATAAACTTTATTAGCTCATGGGATACATTAATCAGGAGAGAGCAAGTAATGAATTTGAGATTCCATAAGTTGGAAATGTTGGTGAAATTCACTGGAAAGTCATAGATTCACTAGATAAGTTAGAAGATAATCCAAAGAATACACAGTACAAACATGAGAATAAAATTCCAGAACAGATATTGTGAGAATGGAAGATATTTGGCTGAAATATTTTGGTAAAATATCTAAAAGGTGCCTGGCATAGAACTCTGATTAGCAAGATTTCCAAAAAAGCGCTCATTGAGTAAATTGACTTCTGTGACCTTGTGGAAAAAGTCTTCTTTTTCTGTACTATGTCTCTCTGGAAAATGGGTGATGATGACACTCCACAACTTCCTCCCCATTGTAGCTCTTAGTAACAGGTGCCGTTTCTTCCCAATCTCTGTTCTGCTATCCTTTTACACAAGCTTGTTAGGTAGGTTTCTGTTTTCCTCTGTCTCTTTTTTCTTCAGTATGAACATTGAGTGTTAAATTCTCCAAGTTCTCTTTCCTCATTAAGTGTCCTAGAAATTTTAACTATCTCTTTCTGATTCTAAGTACCCTTTCATTTCCATTTTCCTTAAGACTTCCTTGCTACTCACATGTTCAGCCCATGGGATTCTCAGCATCTTTCTGTAGAAGAACATTTCTGTTGCTTAAAGTCTCTTCTTCATCTGTTATGAAATTGTCCAGCATTCACTGCCATATAGGAGGACTGATATTCATCATCATCATCCTTCAACCTCCGTATGGTTGGTCGGCACTCCATTGACAATCCCTTTCCACAATATTTGGTCCTGTATTGCTATCCCCAGATCCTCAATATCCAACCCTGAGTCTCAAACTTTGGTGTCTGGGAAAGTCAATTTTTGTGAGAAGGCAATTCCAATAGGAGTTAGGATGAGATGATTTCCCTGTCTGCTCAGTGCCAATGGCCGGCAAGCCAATATTACCTAACAGTTCAGCAATGTTTTCTTTGATTCTAAGGAAATTTTTTGGTTTCTTAATATTTAGTTTTGGAAGGCATCTTTCACTATTCTAATGTGCCTTTGGATTATGGTGTTATATCTTCTGTCAAAACACTTCTCAAATTTTAACACTTGCTTGATAAGGTACTAAGTTCAGTAAATATCTAAGGTTGTCTGGCAAATAGTGCTTGTTGAGCAAGATGGTCGGAATGCCATTGCTCCCAATTGAATGCTTGTATATGAATATGCCAAAGAGAGAGACAGACAGACAATAGATGGAGGTAAAACTTATTTTACCTTATAGGTTCCGAGCTGCTGCTTCAAATGGTCAAAGTCTCGCACAGTCACCTTCTTTATTTTTAATTTGTTTTCAGCCGTGGTAAGAAAATCTGAATAATCTTTCAGGATTTTCTCATATTCAGTTTGAATGGCTGAAATCTTCAAAAAGTTGGCTTTCTTATCCATGATCTGAAATGAGCATAAAATAAGTAATTTACTGAAAGCAAATAATTATAGTTTAAAAAAAAAAGTAAAATAATCTACTGTATTTGAAAATATATATGATCCCCACAATGATTTATATTTAATAAATGGGACCAGTTTACTGTTACAATACACTGATATCTTATCAAAAAAAAGTACTACATATATTCTAGTATAGTGCAAGTTTTTATAATGAATTTTAGTGTTACTATAATATGATATCTACCGAGACATTTGCAACCTACCGCAAATGACAATGCACTTTATCAAAGCCTACAGCAATGAATTCCTCAAACTACATGCAGTGTTATTTTAACCTAAAGAGTGGGATATTTACCTAATTTGTATTCATAAATGAGGTATTTATGTAATTCCATTACAAAATAAACAAGCTAATGTCGGACAAAATAATATCAACTGAAGATGAAGTGGTGTTCTTTTTAACATTTAGTGTCAGGGTTTTTAACATATTTCATACTTCCAACAGTTGGTAAATTTTATACCATAGTAGAAAATGAATAGTAGATATCATACTATAGTAAAAAATGGATGGTAGATATCATACTACAGTAGAAAATGAATAGAAGATATCATACTATAGTAGAAAACGAATAGTAGATATCATACTATAGTAGAAAATGAATAGTAGATATCATACTATAGTAGAAAACGAATAGTAGATATCATACTATAGTAGAAAACGAATAGAAGATATCATACTATAGTAGAAAACGAATAGAAGATATCATACTACAGTAGAAAACGGATGGTAGATATCATACTATAGTAGAAAATGGATGGTAGATATCATACTATAGTAGAAAATGAATAGTAGATATCATACTATAGTAGAAAATGTATGGTAGATATCATACTATAGTAGAAAATGGATGGTAGATATCATGCTATAGTAGAAAATGGATGGTAGATATCATGCTATAGTAGAAAATGGATGGTAGATATCATGCTATAGTAGAAAATGGATGGTAGATATCATGCTATAGTAGAAAATGAATAGAAGATGATATACTATAGTAGAAAACGAATAGTAGATATCATACTATAGTAGAAAATGGATGGTAGATATCATACTAAGAAGCATCTGAATTTTCATGCAAAAAATTATGGGGTTACATTATACACAGGTAATATGTTAAGAACCATGTATTTTCAGTGACTGGTTGCACTATACACAGGTACATTTTTTCTGGAGGAGTTAAAATTCATGCAAAAAATTCTAGGGCTGCACTATATACGAGTATATACAATACATAGTGCAACAAGTAAAATAAAACCATTCATGCGAACAACTTTGTACTAGTCATTTACTGCTTTTTACCGTCAATTTGTTCTGTTACACAGGAGGTTCTGATATAGTGAAATTTATCCTGAATGTCCAATTGATTAGGTTTCACAACTGAACTGGTTAATACTAAAGCATTATGAAGTCAGGTTACTGTTATTTGATATCATCTAGGTAAACATTAGCCCAACAGATAACTCACTTTTATATGGGACAGAGGAGATATTTTTAAACTATTTTGGGAGACAAAAAAGTGGTTCATCATCTATTCCAGCTGCACCAAATAATGGAAACTACATCACTTGAGGACTTTCAACAGCAGCAATAACTAAAATGGATAGCACATGTAATTGGAAGAGAAAATAATGTTAATCAAGATACTGATGTTCAACACTACCATAATCAAAAGGTTAGGAAAAAAAGCCCCCATTATTACTGGAAAGAGTGATAACAGTTACTGAACTTGAGGAACTCATTTTCCTGAGATTTTATAAATTTTAACCAAAAGTAGCACTGGGTGTTTGGTTAATAAATGCTGAATGTTTCTTTGTAAGGAAACAGCTAATATTACCAATACCATCAATTAAGGTGATTTGTTTAATGAAACAAAGAAAAAGCAAAATAGTCATGATCATAAAAACAGTTTCCAAAATAGGATTTGAACCCCAAAAGTATTTTAAGCCCTTTGATAAAGTACAACACAAGGAAACAAATTAAAGTACCAGCTATGAAAAAACAGGATTATTTTTCAAGCATTGTAAAGTACTGGCTGATAAATGTCAAATTATGGTGGCATAAGATTGCTGACTTTTAAGACAAATCATATTAAAACTTATTTAACTGGAATTAAAAAAAAACTCTTTTGTTCCAATAATCTCAATAAAAGTCTGAAACCCAAAACACATTATTCATACAGTTATTTCTTGCATATGTAAATTAAATATACTTGTAAAATCTGTAATACTCAGATGAATAATGTTGATGTTTTACTGAAATTAAATTCTTAAACTGATTTTTATAAATATTTCAAATTGACATCATACCTCTTACAACTTTTGACAAGAGTAATATATTGACAAATAAAAACGAAAAAAACAATGATGTCGCCAAATTTTCTTTTTATCATTTTACCCCAAGCAAAGTGATAATGCCATTAAGGCAAAAGGAAAGAGGATGAGAAAACTTTAGTGAGGAGAAAGGACAATAAAAGAACAAGATTCAGGAAGACAGAGAAAAAACTGAAACTTGTTCTTAACAAAAAAACAAAACAGATAGCAATTGGTATTGCATTAAAATCTTTGAAGATTGTAGGTGGCAGGGAAGCAAGAAACCACAAAGGAATTCCACAGGTAAGAAGTGTGAGAAAAGAGGCTATATGCTTAAATTCATGCAATTGAGATACCAAAGAGAAAAGCTCATCAGAACAAACAGCTAGATAATATTTACAGAAAAGACAGACAGAAGTCATGTTACAGTGGTGGGGAAAGTGACTGTAGTTGAGATTTCAGGATCAGGATCTTAAAAGGTGAAAATTATTTCTTGCTATGCTGAAATCATTTTCAGGAAGTATGACACAACAAGGGACGTGTGTGGAGTATAACAGACATCAGTGTGAAATATGGAGTCAACAAATCAAATTCAGATTTCAGCCTAGCATGTTGTTTTCACTTTCATATAAATACCCTTACGAAAGGCACGAATCCATCTTCTTCCCTCAGCTATAGGTTAACAGTTTTACAGAATGTGAAGGCCAGGGCCACAATGGTCAGCAATTGGCAAGAGTGCCTCATAGGCATGGTATTCTGACAGTGATGTATTTAATTTAATTTCAAACAGAGCATCAAGCTTATGCCTCTATTTACGATAATAAAATAGTAAAGAATTGAAAATTGTGATTAACTTCACAAATGGCCATATGGCGTTGAAACACAGGTTCCCGAAAGTTAAACAATGTTGAGCCTGTCAGCTCCTAGATAGGTGACCACTTGGAAGTATCAGGTGCTGTAAGTTTGGATATACAGAATGTGTAATGGATAATGATTCAGAATTGTTAATTGGAGAGCCAAGTTCCAATTCCAGCTGGGTTTGTTATATTCACTTCCACTCAAATAATCTTGGTATGAACCCACATCTTCTCCTCCTAGCTATAGGTTAATTAGTAAAGCTTCTATCACTAAAGTATTATTATCTCCCCCACCAAGAATTAAAAAATCTAAAAACATATCTGGCTTTATATAACCTGCAAAGTGTTGATAAGCCATTGAAAACAAAAACAAAAAAAATAGCAATTTTTGAAAGATTTTATGATGTTAAATGAATCATTTTTTCCAATAGATTTTCACTTTTTAAAACAACCAGGTTTTGAATTGTGGCAACTATTCAGTTAGGTTGGTCAATATTTTTCATAGGTCAATAAAAGTCTTACAACAGAAAGAGATGTATTCAGTGACCATAATAAGTGTTGTAGCATACCTATGGACGATAATGGGTATGTTCCCATTCACATAAATACAGTAGTAAATACTGTATGTTGGTCTGCAGTTGGAGATTCATAGTGGAATTCACTTGACTTACTTCTAGCAGTTGACTACTACTTCTACACGCTGCTGGTGAATCTTATGTGTTGTTTGTGTCCTAAGTATTATCGTTCATTACCAACCTTTGTTTGATTGTTCTATTCAGTAACCTTCCCTAGGTTACAACTATAAGGTTTTAAATATTCAAAAGTAATAAAATCAGTTTCTAATTTTATGGATATCAAATCTTGTCATGAGTCTTGCACATGTACTGCAGCCATAGCAACTATGATATGACGAGGGCAAGATCCCTTTTTAAGTTAATTTTAGAGTTTTCCTTCTCCTAGATTGGTTGCCACCTCAAGGTAAGAGAGCTCAGTCAGCTCTGCTATTTAGCCCATAGCTGGAGTGTGGGGAAGAGATTAATTCATACTTTTTCCCTAAAGGTATTTGTTCATAATTGAATGTAATGAATTCAGACAGAAATCAAATTTGGCTCAGCAATTTGTTAACTGTTATACTATCAGTACATACACTACATAAAATCTGCAAGCATTAAAAAGTTATTAAATGTTATGGGTTTGTAGATCCGAATAAAATGACTGATGAGAGTACCTTGTTACACGGTGCACTCCTCAAATCTCAAGCTATTTCACTTCTGCTAGGTTTCATGTCAATTAACTGCAACTTTCTTTGTTTGAAGACGGAACAGAATTTATAACTGATTTTGTGGTTTATGCAAATAGGAGAATTTGCTGAGACTTGCCAGGAAGCATAATAAATATTCTTGGTATGGGCCTGACCATGATTTTGAGTCATGCATTGAAAAAGACAATGGCATTAGGATATATATATATATATATATATATATATATATATTTTTTTTTTTTTTTGATTTAAAGTGACATTTATTGCAAGTGTAAATAAAACTTCTCCGGAGTGCAAACAAAACATGCATGTACAGGAGAAGTAGCATAACACTGACATTCAATCTTTTACAATGTTGTGTAATGAACCTATACAATCTGAAAATTTCATCTACAGTAACTAATACCAGGTTTAAGAATGGTCTCATTTTTCTTGTCAGATACAAATTTTCTTTATTCACAGAAAACAAAAGTGGAGACGTTTTTTTTATTTGAATTATTTGGTTCTAAGTTTTGGAAAACAGAGACAAAAACTAAAGATAGTCAGTTGCATCTTGAGAACTTAATTCATTCTCCTATTGGAACAATTAACAATTTGCGGATCAACATAGTTTGAATAAGCTTTAAAAAAAACTTTTAAAAAAAACTTAGAGAGAACACATTAGTGCAAAATCAAATGTTTTCTTTTAATAGGAAAAATAATCTGAGGAAGAATATAACTATTAATTATTTATTCATTGAGTTTTTAATGCCTGACCATATCAACTTTGTGAGTTGAATTGTCTTCTTTCACTCTCAATAGATTAATTTTTTTTCCATCCAATGTGTGATGTGTTTTAGTATATTTTTGGTTTTATAAATTACTAGCAGTCTTCGCAAAGTAAGATATATTTGCTACTTGAAATCTTTGAAACAAAAATTTTAAATGAACATTTCATTCATAAATTGGTTGTAAACACAAAAGAAAACATTTATATTTATTCAGGTAGCTAAAGATTAGAATTTTAGCCTTTTTAATTTCAAACAGAGCAACAAGCTTGTGCTTCTATTTACGATAATAAAATAGTAAAGAATTGAAAATTGTGATTAACTTCACAAATGGCCATATGGCGTTGAAACACAGATTCCCGTATGATCATCAAAGTTAAACAATGTTGAGCCTGTCAGCTCCTAGATAGGTGACCACTTGGAAGTATAAGGTGCTGTAAGTTTGGATATACAGAAGGTGTAATGGATAAGAGCAAAGAGATCCCTTATTTGCTTTGGTGATTGAGATGAAACTGCCTCTTGTGAAGTTTGGTCCCAATGCTTATCACTTTCTGTAAGGCCAAGTTGAATGCAGGCCTGTCTGTATGTCTCAAGAATATTTCCATTGGTTGTTTTCAAATTTTGAAATGATCTTTGACCCCTGACATTACGAAGAAGTTGTGGAAGAAAGAAGCATTCAGAATATGACAATTAAAAATAGATTTGTTTATAATTTTTGTTTAAAAAGGTACAGAAATTTTAATATGTCCAAAATTGCAAGTATCTTGTTAAAAAAGTAAACCTTAATTTGATATTGTAAAATATTGCAGTAATTATTGAAAAACCTACAGGTATTTGTCAAAAAGAAAAAGTAAATAAATAAATGCATGTTCTCTTTTTATGGCAGATTTGCAAAAATTTTGGCAGACTTAGAATATTTTTTAACCAAAGTTGTCATTCAAATTACAGCTCTTTCAAAGTATTTTCACAGATATAATAGGAAACACACCAAAAAGCAACAAAAAAGTTTCCATTTGAAGTAAGTTCAGTGGAAATTAATATCAAGAAGAAAAAAATAGATATTAGACATTTAACTGGTAATTGTGAATGGATTTCTAATTAAAATTAAAAGAGGAGGACAATCATTTAACAGAAGATATTTTAAGCGGTTTATGCAAATTAGTCATTAGCCTATTTGTGTTAAAACTTTTTAAAAATAAATAAATTAAAAAGGAAGCATTTTTATATTTTCTTTGGTGGGGGATACATTTGTGTATGAAATATTGTTTGCTTTTTTGACTTGTTCTACTTAATCAGAAAAAGTCCATTTTGGTATAATGTAGTTTGTCAAATTTCCACACTGTAACTTTTGTAAAAAAAGTAGCTAATTATGGATGCTAGATATACAAACTGATAAATGTTTACCTTAGAAAAATAACCTGGTAATTTTTCTATGAAAAATTGTTTTTCTATGGGATTAATTTTCACGATTTATGAAATATTGAAGGGGTTGTGGACATTTAATATATTTGTTCAAAGAATATGACTGTAAAGACAGAAGAAATTAATTGGTCAGGTGTAGGGGGCAGGCTTGTTAAGGAAAGTTTTACAAATGGATGCCAACTTGTTGAAGTCCAAGTAAAATGCAAATTTCAAACACATTTCTGCACTATATAAGACAATATTCCTAAACAGAACTATTGAAAATCAAAACAATCCTTGAATAAAAGCACAGTAACGAAAGTTAATTAATGAAATATACTTTTTAAAAATTAATATGCAAATTAATTAAACCTGAAAAGTGATATTGCCTAGAAGTTGATAATATATAATACATATATTGAGCTTTTAGTAGAGTAGGGGCTTTTAACCCCAGAATTCATGGGAGAATTGAGATTCAATTTTGCATTTATTCATATAGAAGGACATGTAATATGGGAATTATGAAATTATTTTTGCTTGTCTTAACTCTTTATTTTACTTAAAAACATGTACACCAGCATTAAAATAAGGTCACTTTTATACTGAAAGTATATGCACAATAAATCTGCAAAAATAAACCTGTAAGCATCCATAATTTACCTGATTGATAAATACTGAATATATAGAAAAGTGGACACTGAGGGACAATGCCAAGTGGTGACGGTCTATTTCATGCTTGAAATGCAAGGCCTGACAATTATATTCAAGCATGAAACAGACTTTCACCACTTGGTGTTGAACTCGGTGTCCACTTTTATATTGATGTATGCACTATCTCTGCTATTGAACACTTTTACCTATAAATATAGCATGCCTTAAAAGTGTATATATATATATATATATATATATATATACGGGTCGGGTTTCGATCCTAGCTAGAGGCAACCGGACATCTAGCCACACTGATGAGCTGTGAAACAGCGAAACAGTCTGTCTGTGGATGACAAAAATATATATATATATAGATACGAAAAAACTGATATAGATATATACATATGAATAGCCCGAGAAACATATACATATGAATAGTCCGAGGTACATACATAGATACATATGAATAGTCCGAGGTACATACATAGATACGTATGAATAGTCCGAGGTACATACATAGATACATATGAATAGTCCGAGGTACATACATAGATACATATGAATAGTCCGAGGTACATACATAGATACATATGAATAGTCCGAGGTACATACATACGAACATGCCGCGATACATATGAACAGGCTGATATAGATAGATGCATATGAATGTACTTACCTGTCTTTTAGCATTCATAAATACAAACTGGAGATTGGTGAATTCACTGACCACCCAATTTGGAATGATTGGATCAAGATTTTCATCTGAGGATTTGAACAGACTGGTCTCCAGTTCTTTCAGCTGACTTTCCATATCCTGGAAAAATAATAATTTAGCCAAAGTTTTGTTTAGAATATACCTTTGTTAAAAAAATATTGAGGGTACTGAAAAGATCTCAACCTTTCCTGCTTCCTAAAATCAATATTCTAATGTTTGATCACTGAAATACTGATTTTTTGGAAAAGGAATCAAGCCAAGAACTTTTCAGCACCAGCTTATACATATTTAATTTTATGGTTAGTTCTTTTCATGCTGCCTCATAATTTAAACACAGTATACCTCACTATCAAGTACCTCACCTTAGAAAAGTAAGACATTTCAAGTTTCACTGAGTGCCCCACTTACGTGGCCTTGTACCAGACGATGCTGAATGACTAGAGAGTCAAAGCATAATGTCGGGTTTATCAAAACTGCCTTATAGGCCATTATTACTGTCATCAATCCTCATTGGGCATTCCACACTTAAGGCCATGTGCCTATTTAATAATATAAACCTTCTTGGTTGCTTAGTTACATGTTTTCTACTAGAGATCTTTTTGAGCCCAGGTAAAAGATAGAATTCCATACTTTCTAACTTTTGAAGCAGCTAGGTCCCTGCAGCTTAGAAGATTGGCACTACACAATCTTCCTACCCATATCTATCTAAACTCGGTATTTTTCCTCAGAAAGCTGATTAAATGCCAATAGAATTTAAACATACTAAACAATAAAGAAACTTTTGGAAGCATATTTGTAATCAATATTTCATTAACAAATGAAAATGTATTGTCAGTATGGACATTTTGATTAAAAGATATTAACACAAAAAGTTGAGTCAGCCAGTCAAGTACAAATTCTGGCCTAGTCTATTGCGCACACTTTTGCACAAGTGCCTTTGGGAAAAGCATGAATCTATTCTTTCTTTCCTCAGCTATAGATTAAGTAGCAGGGTAGACTGTGTTTTCTAGCCTTGGGTGATAGCCAGTCTAGGAGAAGGTTAACTCTGAAATTCTCCACCTTGGAGAGGATAACAAGAAACCACTCCATTATGTTTCCCAAGTAAGTATGGCAGTTCCCAGATTCTATGGGGAGTCATGATTGCCTATGTCCTGAAAGGACATGGCATTAAACAATAGAAAAATAAATAGTCTGACACTAGTTACAAAGTACATCACCAGCTAGCAGAAGAATTGTATTAACTATGTTTGTCTAATTTTAGAAAAACAAAGCAAAAAAAAAAAAGAAAACTTGGGCATGGTATTAAAAAAAAAAAACAATGTTAATGCCAGTCAAGTCACAGTCACTACTATCACCTGCTGTTTTACAAACAACAAAAACTGAACTGAGTTTTTACAAACACAATATGGAGACTATCAATTGAAGATTCAGGGTGTTAATGCAGGAAACCAATGTTGGAATTAGCGTTTTATTCCTACCATTGATTTCTTTAAATGGAAAGCTTGTTCCACTGAACTCTCCCTGACATCAGTGACAGAAATTCAGGGTCAGTCTCCAATCTTATCCAATCAGCCAATACCAAACCCAAAATGACAAAATAACAAGACTAGCATTAGTCATTGTGATTTGAACAAACTACTGTGGGTGGTTTAACAGCTCAGTGCAGAAAGTAGAATCAGTGAGTTCAAATTCCAACTTATGCCCTTGAAAAAGACATAAATATATTTTTTTTCCACCTAGTTAAGAGTTAAATATCAGGGTAGACTGTACTCTCTAGCCTTGGATGGCAACCAGTCTAAGAGTTCAACCCTGAATTCTCTACTTTGGAAAACCTAACAAGAAACCACACTATCTTTCCCAATAATGCATGGCAATTTACAGATAATAAAGAAAAAGGGTTTGTAGAGAGCCTAGGATTGCCTACATCATGAAGGGACATGGCATTTAAAAGCAAACAGCTTCTTACTACTTTATTTATGACAGCTACCAGTCTGTAACAATCTCTAAAATAATTTTCTCAGGGGTGGTAATTCTTAACATTGTGAGTTCAATACATTTTGTTTTGTCTGGACTATCTCTCTTGTCTTTTATTGCTTTTTTTGTTACCATGCTTAAGTCGCTGTGCACTTATTGCCTACTATCTCTAATACAATCAGGTAAGTATAGAATTCAATACTAAATTGGAGCCACGGATCAGAAAAGAAATGCTCATTTTGAAATCATAAAAATGTGCAGAAACACTGGATGACACAAAACAATGAAAGCTGAGAAAACGTGTCAACAGAAACAATGCAATTAAAAGAGTTAGACATCAAAGAAGTTTAGTTGACATCTTTCAATAATTCTTAAAAGATGAATGGAAGCAGGTACACTGGCATGCTTTTTGACTTGAACTGTTTCTCTGAGGCTTAACTGTGTCATCACAATGTGTGTTAAGGGCATAGTCACAAAAAATTATTTACCAATCAGTTTCTTCCCTTTTGGCCATTTTACCTCCTACTTTTTATTCAAGGGTATTTTTTGATATCGCTTTTGAAAAAGAAGCTGCAAAATTCTTTACCTCTATTTGTCCAATAACAGCATTGAATGATTCCTCTGTGTCTGGTGTACTGACATTGTTTCCCAAGGAAATCACTTCATTCCTTAATTTGGTAATCTTTTCCTGCAAACAAAGATAACATTTTAGTGACACAATTAGAATTAATCAAGTAAGTATACAGACAAACAATATAATACAAATCCAAATATTAGCATGGCACTAATTACTAATATATAAAACAACACAAAAGTAAAATACATTTTAAACTGTCAAAACATGAAGAGAAATTAACAACACCTAAAAGAAACCCCCTTGAAAATGGCTAAAGAAATGGTCGAAAGTGCTTGGGACAACATGGAAAATTTTTGTACTTCCATGAAGCAGAAAATGTAAGAACGCTGGAAAAACTAAATAAAAAAATTAATGAAACATTCCTTGTCTGTGATATTTAATGAAAGATTTTTAAAAGAAGTATTACTGCTGAAATATAAATATAATTATATACATTTTTTTTAATTCAGAGTTTTCTTTCACCTATACCAGTTGCCACCCAAGGCTATAGAACCCAGTCTATCCTACTATTTATGCATAGCTGGGGGGAGAAGAGTTGGATTCATACTTTTCTCAAGGGTATTAGCACGTAAATGAGTGAACTTGACTGAAATTTGAACTTGGCAATATGATTTCTCAATTCGAGCCTTAATCCTTATATATAAAATAAATACTAAAGATTTTTTTTCTCTATCTTCTTCTGTCAAGTGGTTTTATGGTAATTAGTTTTCAGTGGTTTTATCAATAAATACTGTTTCGTGTCATTTCCTCTTTAGCCAGATTACCCTGAAGATCCGTTTAGGTGAAACCTAGGTAGATTGTTCCTGGGTCTTTAGGATTTATTTTATTTATCACAGCTCTACTTAGTGTATTGAACACTCTACGTTTTAGCTTTATTAGTCGCTTGAGTTTTTTCTTTGGACTAAAAACTTAAGGGACTGGATGATTTATATCGCCCTGTTTCTTTTTCTTTTTTAATTTTTTCCTCAGATACCAGTTTGTTTTGATAGACTTACAAGTTGTGCTATCCGAGGTTTTTTCCAAGCAAGTATTACTATTAGTATAATAAAATAAATAAATATATATATATATATATATATACACACACACACACACACAGGGTGTGATAGGTAAACTGTTGACATTTTATATTTTTAATTTTGCATATACACATTGTTTGTTTTTGGTTTTGTTGACTGCACAGTATAGCAGGATCAGTTGGGTAGTGCCTGTGAGAAAAAGAGCACCATGATGCAATTCACTCCGCCAGAATTTTGGAATACTGGAAGCTCCAATATGAACATTTCAGAGTGTCTGTCAATCTGAGGACAGTGTCGAGGATTCAGAATGAGTTGGATGAGTCTAATGGTGATTACAAAGGTGTTTGGAGTGATCAATAGTGATGGTGACATTATGCCTCCATTCATTTCCCACAGGGCCTCAGACTCAACACAGAGGCCTACATCAAGTGCCTTGAGGAGGTAGTGCTGCCCTGGGTCAAGCAGGTGGCTGCTGGAAGACCCTACATCTGGCAACAGGATTCTGCATCATGCCACACAAACAGTAGAACCCAATCATGGCTCTCGGACAATATCTGTGAACACGTCATTCTTACATCTGGCCACCTAACTCCCCAGACTGTCATCCTCTTGATTATTATGTGTGGGGTGCAGTTGAGTGAGAGGCCAACAAAACTCTATGTAACACCAAAGATGAACTGAAGGCAAAGATTACGGCAACATTCCCCAACTTAAACAAGGAGACTGTCCAGAAAAGATGCAGGAGATTCCGAAGTTGTCTGGAGAGTATGGCTGAAGCCAATGGCATTTTTATTGAATAAATTTACTCTTTACTATTTCAAGATATTTTTGTATAATTTTGGTGATTATATCTATTAAACTGAGATTTATTTTAAATTAATTTAGATGACAATTTATCCATCACACACACACACTATATATATATATATATATATATATATATATATATATAATCTATAAAAATCCTCTATCAGAAATGATCTCATAATTATAATTATATTGAATTTTATTTTGTTGTTGCAGTATAATTAGAAATTTATGAGATCATTTTTGATAGATGATTATTATAGATTCAGACACATTTAGTTTTAGATTCTAAAAAATAGAGTTTAACCTAATATCAAGAAATGGTAATGAATTGTTTGTTTCTATTTCATAAATTCAATTTTATGTTCAGTATCATTTTCTTTATGATCAGATAATATTGTTTTGTGAAGATATACTAATAAACATCATTGCTATATTGGAAATATCTTTAGGCAAAATGATTTTGAAAATGACCAGTTTCTAGAAAAAGAAAAAAAATGTTAGTCTGAATCTATCTTGATAGATATGCAGAAACGGAGAAACACGTTTATATATTTATACACATGATATATTTCTTGCCTGGGTTAATATGCATTGTATCATCATGTCTTAATATTCTAATGTGATATTGTTCAAGTTTCAGTTGAGACAGTTTGTGTTTATTTTGTATTCATATCTAGCAAAAGCATTTTAGCGACACTGATTATGGGTACAGCAGGGCAAAAACACTCTTTAGCCATGTAATAAGCAGTTAAATTAAAATTACTAAGTCTGACAGAACAAAAAAAACAGGAATCACAAACCATGGTAAAGGAAGAGGAAGAATGGTTGTAGGGGCTGGCACCTCCCACCCCCCAGTAAAATACCATGCATTACTGAAACCATAGATATGGAACCTACAGGAAAAAATGATCATATATATATATATATATATATTATATACACACACACACACTAATAATAAATATACATTTTGTTACTTCCTTACCATTTGGTTCAACTCTGAGTTTCATGCACCAAGCAAAATTGTTGCCTTGTGCATGAAACTCAGAGTTATACCAAACATTGAGAAACAAAATGTATATTTATTATTAGTAACAAATTTTAGCTCTGTTATTATACATCAAGCACTATTTTATTACCACCAGCACTCACTGTGCACTATTTTATATATATGTTTTACCTCATAATGCTTCCAGGTGTTCATATCATCCGCATGAATTTCAATCTGAGATGTAAGCAGCAACATTCGGTCCTTGACTTGGGTCAAAGTGTCATTCATCAAAGTCGTGTCATTTTCTGACAATTCCTGGTTCAATCTTTCAGTTATTGGTGGCAACAAAGATTTCATTCTTTCTTGGAAATCATTAATGTTCTTGCGAATAGCCTGAAAATAACAGAATACAATTCTAGAAAACAAAAAAAGACTTCAATGCTTCTATACATACACCAATATGTAAAAATATCCCACATAGCTTTTAACCAATACTTTATGAGAGGTATATGATTATGAAAAATAAATCACCTGTCTCAACCTGCTAACACCCACAATTTTGACAATGACCTCACAAAAACTTACTGCATTCTCTTTCAGCTTCTGTTGGATTCCTTTCTTTGGTGGCACTGTAAAAAGGCAGGTTTCAAAATGATCTAGCCAATCAGAAATGGTCACCAGTGCTTTCTTCAGTTCTTCACCAATGACGAAAATTTTTGGATCCTTAACTGGCAGAATCTGGGTTTTCTTCCAACAGTCATTTAAGTCGTCCAGTGCCTTCTCCACGTAACGAGTTTGGGTGGCAGACTTTTCATCTTTCATGGCATCACCACCATTGTACAGGTAACGTGCTGAAGAAAAGTGCTGTGACAAGACAAAGGAAAAATAAACAATGAAGCCAAATAATTTCTGTATTTATACATACATACAAAGAAAAACACTACACATACCACATATTTCTCTTTATCCCTGCACATATATATGTCAATTTCTCTTTATCCCTGAATTATCACATATATATGTCAATTTCTTTTTATCCCTGAATTATCACATATGTCAATTTCTCTTTATCCCTGAATTATCACATATATGTCAATTTCTCTTTATCCCTGAATTATCACATATATATGTCAATTTCTCTTTATCCCTGAATTATCACATATATATGTCAATTTCTCTTTATCCCTGAATTATCACATATATATGTCAATTTCTCTTTATCCCTGAATTATCACATATATATGTCAATTTCTCTTTATCCCTGAATTATCACATATATATGTCAATTTCTCTTTATCCCTGAATTATCACATATATATGTCAATTTCTCTTTATCCCTGAATTATCACATATGTCAATATCTCTTTATCCCTGAATTATCACATATATATGTCAATTTCTCTTTATCCATGCACATATATATGTCAATTTGGGAGCTTCACAAAAGTGGATTTCTATTAGGTTGAGTCATAAATAATTTTTTTTAACCAAATGTAATGACAAAAGTACCATCCTAACTAACCATTCCTTAAATATATCATTACAGGTGATGAAAAGTAGGTTACATACAATAATTTTCAATGCAAAAAACAGTGGATTGACAAAGATAAATCTCCACAACTGATGCCAGAAGCTGAGCTGGAAGAAATGTAATGTTGTGTGTGATGGGATTATTGGGATATTATTCATTTAAAGATCTTAAAATGCAATGAAACACTTGTAGTGGAATTAGGTAGTAGTAACACCAAATGGAAATATACACTTTCCTTTTCACTAAGAGAGTGACAAAGAAAACTCTCTCTTCTTTTATACACATACTTCCTTTCCTTTCCTTCTATTGTTCCTATCCTTGGTAACTGACTGAACCCGGACATAGTTTATGTGGGTCAGTGAATGTCATTAAAAAAAATAAATAAAAAAATGAACCAACGACATCATGTCCCACCAAAAATCAAATAGAAAACATGTGTCAGGCCCAATAAAAAGAAAAAAAAAACATGCACACCAAAGGAAGTGAGAAACTGGCTCGATGTAGCAGTTCGAGATGCAAGGGTTGGTGGATCATCGGTTGTGAGTTTGACCAGAAGAAAAAAGAAAAACAACAATCCTGTATGAACTCTCAAATCACAAAAGGAATAAGATGATAGTCACCCACTTTAACCACTGTAACCAAATGGAGTCAATGATAAAATGGTACTCTAGACAGTAAATTTGGCCTTTATTTATGTACTAGCCCAACCTTCATCTCTATATACCATACACTAAATGTGCACTTCTACATCCAGCATTTACAACATGTCCTTTGTCAGAAAGGTCTCTGCAACTTGTCAATAGAGAAAATGTAGCTATCTTCCATGATAACGTAAAGCTGCATACAGCAAGCCTAACACAGGAAAAAATTTGGGAATTCAGTTGTTCTGTTCTACTCCACCCACCTGATTCACCTGCCCTTGCAACAACCAATTACTACCTTTTTCTATCACTGCAAAACACTTTAATGGGGCAAACTTTCTCTAATTACAACTAGACCCAAGAGTTTTTCAAAAGGTTTTTCCCCATCATTAGTTGAGGAATTTCACTTAAGATGATCAAAGAACTGCCTGATTAGTGGCAACAAATCATTGCAAATAATGGTGAATATATAATTGAATAAAATGTAATTGTTTCTGTTTTTTGAAGAATAAAGTTGACAGACATAAATGGAAATTATTTATGACTCAACTGAATACAAGAAAGTTCTTCATTCAATTAAATCAAAATCACCAAACAAGAAATTTAAAATCTGTTATTATTGTATTCTAATCATTAACCTGGGAGAACAGTCCAGAAAGAAAGCAATGATTTTAAATCTCTTCTGCTTTGCAGTGAAAATATGCAGTAGCCATAGTGATGTATTCTAATCAGGTAGATGAAATTCATTAACCTGGGAGAACAGTCCAGAAAGAAAGCAATGATTTTAAATCTCTTCTGCTTTGCAGTGAAAATATGCAGTAGCCATAGTGATGTATTCTAATCAGGTAGATGAAATTCATTAACCTGGGAGAACAGTCCAGAAAGAAAGCAATGATTTTAAATCTCTTCTGCTTTGCAGTGAAAATATGCAGTAGCCATAGTGATGGTGGTCTATTTCTGAAAAAGAAAACACACACACATATATATATATATATATATATATATATATATATATATATATATATATATATATATATCTCCTATTCTGTGAGGATGTAAATTCCAAGTTGGTATCTGACATGAATAAACCCATCTTATGGAGGCCATAAAGATATCTTTGAGCCTGCTTGTGTATAAATCTTTCCAATTCTGGTGTCAAGTTTCAAAATTATCTTCCAAGTTGTCTAAAACCAATACAGAAGAGGAAACTGATAAAACTAGCATAAGAATGTCCAACTAAAGATACACAGACCAGAGGGGACTGTGAACCCTTGCTTTTAAACAGGGTCACAGATCAACTGTCATGGACTAATGTGAGATCTATAATCAGGGGATCACTTATTAGGCGTCATGTTGCATGTGACCTGAGGAAAATAAATATGGCCACTCAAAGCTTACTCTTTGGAAAGACCTATCTCATGTTAGTGCACAATCTGATAAAGCTTATTTAATTTAAAAACTACTACTATCAAAATATGCTACACTTTCCTAAGGAATTGTACATGTAAAAGGGACTTAAGATACACATATATTATTAGCCATAATAATTAGATAGATAGAGAAAGTGAGGAAAAGCAAAAAAAAAAAAAAATCAACATAGTCATAGGTTGACTGCAGTTTAGATGAGTAATCATGAACTCAATAGTACGTGTTGTACCAGGGTTACGTATGATTTTTTAATTCAGAACTGTTCGTTTCCTAGGCTGGTTGCCAACTATGGCTAGAGAGCCCAATCTGTTCTCCTATTTAACCCATAGCTAGAGGAGAAGAGATGGATTAATAACTTTCTCAAAGATACTTTGTGTCAGTGAACATAAACTCAGCTCTCCAATTTTTCATTCCTAGCCACTGTCCATTAAACCATCCACACATCCCAGCAATTATGAAATCTTAGTATACAGACATCAACCTGCTGAGTCCATTCCACAAAGGGGAGAGAGGGAAATCATCCAAGTTGTCTCTAATTTTTGGTGATGCAGTTTACTTCCAGAGTTTCATATTTGTAGGAAAAAAAAAATGGTTCAAAGAAGAAAAAGTTTCAGTATTTAGCAAAGCTTCTTTAGAAAAGAGGTCAAAGTCTAAAATTAGTAAAATATAAGATAAAAATAATACAATACCAATGCAAGAGGCTTAGCTTGACCAAAATCCAGAAGTGATTGTTTTGAATGCAAAACACGCGAATAGAGAGTGCACCATGAAATGTTTTGGCTTGTATTATCATCAGTTCTTGAAACCTGATTGCCAGATTGGATATTTGCTTCTGAAGGCTTTTGGGACAAAGTCATTGAAAGAGTTTGAAGCAGTTTTCTATGCTCTGAGAAATCACTGTGTAGTTTCTGTAAATGCAAAATAAAAAATGTAATTCACAATTTTATATTCTTATCAAAGAAAAATATCAATAACAAAACAAAAAAGTTGGAGAAAATCAGTTTTTTGATTATATGTAAAAATCTCTCACAATTTAAAAAGAGGATAATTTTTATTATACTACTCGGAATAATGAATAAACTTTGTTTATGGCAATCTTGCATATTTCTGAAATGGCTACAGCATCAGAATCCAATCTTTTTAGTACAAGAGCCATGTCATTCATTTTTAGTACAAGGGCCACGTCATATATTTTTAGTACACGGGCCACGTCATATATTTTTAGTACACGGGCCACGTCATATATTTTTAGTACAAGGGCCACGTCATATATTTTTAGTACAAGGGCCACGTCATATATTTTTAGTACAAGGCCCAAGTCATATATTTTTAGTACAAGGGCCACGTCATATATTTTTAGTACAAGGGCCACGTCATATATTTTTAGTACAAGGCCCAAGTCATATATTTTTAGTACAAGGCCCAAGTCATATATTTTTAGTACAAGGCCCAAGTCATATATTTTTAGTACAAGGCCCACGTCATATATTTTTAGTACAAGGCCCAAGTCATATATTTTTAGTACAAGGCCCAAGTCATATATTTTTAGTACAAGGCCCAAGTCATATATTTTTAGTACAAGGCCCAAGTCATATATTTTTAGTACAAGGCCCAAGTCATATATTTTTAGTACAAGGCCCAAGTCATATATTTAAGACATTTTCAAAAGCCATAGAAAATCAGATTTATAAATGTATGAAGAAAAGTTAAATAAATGAATAGGGTCTATTCTGATCTTTTTTGTAATCAGCATGATAACATTAAGAACATCAGAAAAATAGGAACAAAATGTTGAGGGGGATAGTAGTTTTATGATCTCAGGGTTAAAATCTGAGCTCAACTTATTTTATTGTTGTTACCACAAAGTTTAGGTTTATCCTTTCTATAGTTTTTTTGAGTGTAAAATTTGTATGAGAAGAGGAGAGTTTTCTATTCAATACCATTTTTTGGTTTGAACTCCTAGGAAATATTGAGTCCACTCTCATTTACTGTATGAATTATTCAGTTGAGGAAAGTCATAAAATTGATCAGTTTAAGTATAGAATAAGTTCAGTAATGTGTATAAGTCTTGGCATACTGACTTTAATATATTGAAAAATCAATGTGTATCTATACATATATTTTTCGTTCGTCACTTTTCAGAGGTCATAGATATTACACCGATCATAAGAAGTGCACACAGATACCCCAATCTACAACAGAAGTGCACACAGATATCCCAATCTACAACAGAAGTGCACACAGATACCCCAATCTACAACAGAAGTGCACACAGATACCCCAATCTACAACAGAAGTGCACACAGATACCCCAATCTACAACAGAAGTGCACACAGATACCCCAATCTACAACAGAAGTGCACACAGATACCCCAATCTACAACAGAAGTGCAAATCTATACATAAATAATGGTCATTTTTTATTCAAACTAAATTATGCAATACTAAATAATTCTATCTTTGACTCTTTCTTTTTATTTTCATTTTATTTTCATAACTCATTGTTTTCTCCAGATTGAAAATGCATGTAAGATCTCAAGTTACATTTTAATAATTTCTTGAACATTTTCTTTAACAAAATCGTTTTTTTTTGTAAAAATAAAAGTTTTTACATTTTTAACTAAAATTATGTGAACAAATAAAATAAAGGTTAAAAGGTTTGCCTATTGCCCAGTTTATACTCCACCCCGGTCTTTTGAACAGGAGTAGAGGTTTATCCCTTGTTTCCTGTTTAGGGTTGGGTTTCTGATTCCTTTTAAAGTCTTCTCATTCTCTTTCACTCTTAGTAGCCCCTTGCATCTTAGTGGTGTTATCACCTTGCTTGGGGTGAATTGATTAAAAAAAAAAAAAAAATGATACAGTAAATGCTTGGGAAATTTTTCTACATTATTATTTCTTGCATTTTTGTAGCAGTCCCAAAAATCATATCTGTTTATTTATTTATTTACATAAAGAAAATTTGTTAGTATCAGTTGAGAAAGCAGTAAAACATTTTTTTTATGAGGTTTCATCAACATCTACCCTAACCACAAGGAGAGAAGAGAGTGTCTTTGTTGCTGATAATAGCACTAAAAAATGAGAGACACCTCACAAAGATCTGTCTGACAAATTTCTATTTCCTTTGGTCTTTAAATAAAAATAGATACAGAATTTTTATTTAGTTTTTTAACAAAATTCAAAGATAAGATTAACAATGCATGAAATTGATCTTTTTCAAAAAAAATTGGAAAAAAAATTAGTTTCAGTTTTATCACTCAGGATGTGTTATAAAATGAAAACTTTAATTTTGACACTTCTATGTGCCATGTCCCTTCAGGACATTAGCGATCATGGCTCTCCAGTTTCCTGTCCTTTGTAACACTTAATAAATTTTGTCTCTTTCTTATCTCTCCTAAACCTTGTTCCACTATCCATTTACTGAAGCTCACCAAATAGGTTATACATTGTTTTCCTCTGTCTCTCTTGCCTTCAAATCCATCATGTGAGTATCAAATTTTCTAAGCCCTCTTTCCTTGTTATGTGCCCTAGAAATTTCAGCTGTCTCTTCCTAATGTTAAATATGAGTGTCCTTTTCATTTCCATTTTCTCTAAACTTCATTGTTGCTCACATGTTTGGGCCATGGTATTCACAGCATCCTTTTGTAGAACCACATTTCTGTTGAAATATTTCCATGAAATAAATCATTCATTGGAACTACAAATTTTTCTTTTAATTATATAACTACCAATGGAGACAAGCATCCTAACTTCGATACGAATAAGGCATGGACCTCACTTACTTTGTAAATGTCATGTAACTCGTTTTTTTTTCCCTTGATTTGAATTCTTAAGCATTTCTAGTTTCTTTGCACTGTTTTACTCGTATTAAAGGAGTGACCAAGACTAACAACAGCTAGTTGAAATATTTCCATGAAATAAATCATTTGTTGGAACTACAAGTTTTTATTTTAATTATGCATTTCTGTTGCTTCATCTTTTCATCTGTGAGGAGAATGTCCACACAGGAACTTAATTCTTACACCAGGCTTGTTCAGAATGTATCCAGCCATTTTGAATAACTTAAGAACCAACTGTTTAGCTTTTATGTAACATGACAACCAATCAGTGGGGAACCTTACTGTATATGTGTGAACAGACATTCTCCTGTAGGATTATATATGCAGGCACACAAAAATAGCAGCAGTAGCTTTCCCACCAAGAAGTTCTTATGTGAACTCTCCAAGTAAAAATAAACAAAAAAAACTCCCAGTTAAAATTGGACCAGAAAACTGACAGCAAGCATGTAACAGTAAGTGTAAACTGAAAAGACTAAACTATAAAATCCATTTCTTCTGTTATGTGCTGCATCCCTTCAGAACAGTGGATTGCGGCTCTCTACAACTTCTTATCTAAATTGCTCCAAATTTAAAATAAGTTAGGGAAGAATTTAACAAAAGACAGCATGAACAGAAGTACATTCACCTATTATCATTTTGCAGATGTTATTAATTCTTGCATTTTGCTAGTTATGTTCTTCTATGTGACTTGTGCCCAGGTTTGATTTACACCAAATTTTCTAGATTTTCCTGGGATAAGGAATATTTGCCACGGTGTCAAATCTAACCCTAACCCAACACACAGTTGGCAATGAGATGACATTGAATTAGTTTCTTAAAAAAAAAAATAAATGAAGATAGAAAGAGACCCTCCTCCTTTTTTTTTATAGAGTATACATTTGAAGAAGTTTGGAGAATGACTCAGTCAAAAACTTTGTAGTTATAAAAAAAGTAACAAAGAACTAGGTGGACCCATAGAAATTTTACTGTTGATATACTGTCTTTACATTTTTAAGGGGGATAAATTTTAAGGGAATAAATTGAATATTGTGTTCTTTTTTCTCTTCTCCATCCTGTTTTGTCTCTATTTAAAAATATTACACCGTTTAATATTTAAGCTTTAAAATTTCACCAAAATATTACAACAATCAGGACTACAAATTCAGGTCATTATTTAAAGATGTGAAAGAGTATAAATGAAAATATTTCCTATTTCAGTGATGCAGACATTAAACACAGGGGCATTATTGTCTCCTCTATCCTCTTTTTCATTCTTTTTTTCTCACTGAAACCAAACAGCATCTCTAATATGTCCTTTCTAACTTACTTTGTAACCAAAACAGAATAGTACATGATTTATGAGGTAACATGTGCTAACTGAAGGAAGATTGATTGTATTTATGATATGGGCTTTAAAAGATCTTAACAGGAGTTGTGCCTTCCTTCATGAAGGTAATTGCACCGTGTTTTATGTGAAATCTAAACATACCTGATTATACAGTAGTTTCCTCTATATAAGGGGGATGCAGGTTCAAACCTTCCTAAAGGGAACATCATCTTTAATAAAGACTCTTGAAAAAGCCAAGCGAGTAGACATCAATTATTCTGTTTAAAAACAAAGATGTCTACTCAGACATTACCTACATATCCTCCTGTATCTTTTTGTTATCCTTTATAACATTTGTGGTAATGATATATACCCTTTATTTAAGATACCACCAAGTCAAAATAATAATTAAACAAGAAATAGATAAAAAGTAATGATTTATGAGGTAACATGTGCTGATTCATTGATTGATTTATTGTATTTAATGACTCTTCAACCTCTTGTGGGTCATTGAAAGCTAAATTGATTGTGTTGCAAACATATTTTATAATTTGTCAAGTAAGGATGAGAGTAAGTTTTATAGTTGTTCAGATTTGGTTGGACAAAAATATTTTCCCCAAGTATGGCAGAGAAGAAGTTTTATTGTTCATCAGGTATGGTTGAAAACAAAGTTTTATTCTTGGTCAAAAATGATTGAAGGTAAGTTTTATTGTTTGTATAAACACTTATAAACATTGTTTTTATCTTTTTTTAAATATTTTATTATAAAGTCTAATTTTTTGACAAAGTTCAGTACGTTACATGGTTTAATGTTTTCAAAAAGTTCTCTAAGATCGTTCGTTCTGTATTACTTGTTTTGGATTTCCTGGAAGCTCAACATTCCAACAGTATGTGTCGGACTGCATATGACTCCTGACATAGTACACATATTGGTGGGATTTCAATTCTCTATGAATATCTGTGAGTAACATGTGTATGTCCAATACAGAGTCTGGCAAGAACCACCTACACTCTTCTTGTTTTTTGGTAGTTAGAGAACCATTCAGTGATGATTAGCTGAATATGGTGTAATTTACTATTATGACTTATTCCAAAACTGTTGAGTTGTCATTTTCCTTTAATAATCTTATTAATTGTTGGTCTGAGATCATTGTATATTTTTTTGTATTTGATAGATCCATATTTAGTGATTTCTTTGCTGCTTTGTCAGACTTTTCATTTCCCTGAATATCAATGTGACTCAGTATCGAACATAATTTCTTTGTTTTTGAAGAGGATATCTAACTTATTCATGTAACTGAAGAAGGAACAAACAGAATTATTATATGAGTTCAATAGTTCAAACAACACTTAGAATGACAATGACTTTTTTCAAAAGAACTGTCTCCTTACCTCTTGTTGTTTGTTGTAAAGTTTGGGACCAGACACCTTACACTTAGAATGACAATGACTTTTTTCAAAAGAACTGTCTCCTTACCTCTTGTTGTTTGTTGTAAAGTTTGGGACCAGACACCTTACATTCCTTGTGATAGTTTTCCTTATTATCTGTTCCTTCTGGTCTGTTTGTACTGAACCATTCTTCAAGTGACTGCATACCAGTCTCATAATCTGGGGATGTCTTCTGCTTCACCTGAGCTTCCTTCACTGCCTGACATAAAGAGTTTAGATGTCGGACAATGTTCAACTTCAGTATGGCCAGCTTCTTTTGAAGCTCTACTAATTTTGTCCGAAGGTCCTCTGCAGAGTCATGTGGCTCAAGTTCACAGACTCTATCACATTGAACGGCCATGTCTGATAATTCTTTCATTTTCTGGTAGACACAAGCCTGGAGTTGCTGAATATATATAAGAAGAATAGAAAAAAAAAAGAAACATTTAAGAAAACTATTTGGAGAGTATTATAATTATGTACAGCCACTACACACCTGTCTGTTTAATGACCACACCTCCTGGACTTATGCCCAGCAATATGACAAAATTAAAAATTTAAAAAAAAATCCAACTAGTCAGTATTGTACATTTTGTGATTAATTTTGAAGAATGAGAAAACAAATAAAGCGAAAAACAAATTAAAATTTACCTGTACCTTATTTACAGTCTGCGAACCAAAGTAACGTACAAAATATAGAGCTGATTTTTGAATTTGTTAATTACCTGTACTATACTGTATAAGCATTTAGAAATATTACAAATGGTGCACAGGTGACATTAAAGTTATTTGAATCTTACTGACACAAACTCATTGCATGTGTAGTATGTCTGAAATAGTAGTCAAGTATTAGGTTGGTGCAAAAATAATGTTGTTTTTTGACGTATATATGAACGTCAAAAAACGACATTATTTTTGCACCAACCTAATACAACTTCTTGTTTAGCAACATGGTGCTGGAATGGAACTGGTTAATTAAAGGAGGAGTGGTTGTATTTTGCAATAAAACTTATTTTAGTTGAAAAATAAGACACATACCTGGATATCTGTGTTAGAAACCTTTATTTATATATGTACATTTTAGGAAGTAGAAAGCCTAATTAAATCCACTAGTGCTACATGTTAGAAGTACTGGCAGTAGAAGAATTCATTTTACTATACGACCAGAAACAGAGTCCATTTCACTATACAACAAAAACTTTATACATATGTCTGGATTTCTTAATTATTAGATTACTGTATTTGGGACCCACAAGAACTGTTTCCGACACCCTGCAAGAGAATAGCTCAATAACATCTCGTAAGTCTTATATATAAAGATGAGGAAATTCATCAAAAATTTACTCAGACAACCATTACTTATCTCACCTGAACCTATAGTATTAGGTTGGTGCAAAAATAATGTTGTTTTTTGACATGATCTTGAACGTCAAAAAACGACATTATTTTTGCACCAACCTAATACTATAACTTGAAAAAATAAAACCTCCATGCAGGGCCAGATAATGACTTTTTAGGGGCCCTAGACTAATGAAATTATGTGGCCTCTCTTAGACAGAACTACCCTCTAACTTGGCCACATATGTCTTGAATAGTTTTACTTGTGATATATTTTAGTGACATTTACATACCTTGAAATAAACGTATTGCGAATTCTTTAAATAAACTAGAATAGCTATCTTTTGTTTATCAATTAAAAATATTCTTTAAGAAATATCACTATTTTACTATTTATTGCAAACCAGGTTAGCACATATTTCAACACAACTGTAGTAAAAAAAAAAATTAAAAAAAAATACAGATTTTTTATATTGATCATTATAACAATAAAACAATCAAAATAAATACGAGTTTGTCATATTGATATCATTTCAGTTTATGTAACTATTTAGAAGTTATAACATCCAGAAAATTAAAATCACAGCTTTGAGGACTCCCCAAACGTGATGGACCCCCAACTGCCGCCTATACTCACCTAAAGCATAATCAAACCATGGGTGGGTGACTCTCCACAGTTTCTTTTTTATTATCTTTATTTAATATTTATTCTTAATCTTTATTCCTTCATTCATTTTTAATTGATAATTTATGAAGCTTTTTATGTTTTCATTTTTCTTTCCACATATTTTCTTTTATTCATCTCTTATTTTACTTTTTTCATTTCTTTCTTTTTAATTATCATATTTAATGGTGTACAAGACCCGCTTTGCCACCACAAAACTGACTCAAAAACATCTTCCAGATCTTATATGGTCAGTAAAAATATCTGGTAGCCTTTACCCAGATATCATTACTTGTACCAAGCCTATCTCTATAATAATGTAATATTAAATGACACCTGTTTCAAGAGTGTTTTAGTATTTATAATACAAACAAATTTATTGGTAATATTTAAAATTTGAATTTATGACTGTCTTTCATTAATGCTATATGACGTGTTCCGTGGAGGAGGGGGTGTATTCAACATTCGATAATTTTGCGGCAATACACGCTTAAAGGTTTTAGGCAGTTTTGATCAACATTTCTTTTCATGGTTAGCCATAAGGAATTGTAAATGTATGACTACCTTACACTTAAGTAAAATAATAACAAAAATAATATTTATTAAGAATTTATTACAAGAAATATCAAGTTTTATGCAAACATTGTTGACAATTCTGTATTTAGTTACATAAATAAAATTAATATAAATTTTGATGCTATATTCAATTTGTTGTTAGGTATTTTTCATTTTCTCCTTTGTTATTGGCAGCATTTTAGAAGACTTTGGTTGCAATGCTAAGTTTCTGAAGTTGACCAAACTGGAGCTATTTAATTTATGATTATGTTACTTCTCTTTTCCATTGTTGTTTTTAGATTGCTTTCTTCTAGTCATTTTGATGAGCAATAGCAAAATTCTGAAATTTAGAATTATCTGATTCAATTTAAAAAATAAATCCTGTGAAAGGGAATATTTTAAATTAATATACAACCAAAAATAAAATGCTTTTGACAAAAACCCTTAATGATTTCACTATAATTATGTAACAATAATGCAATGATATTTCGCAGACAAATCTATGGTTTATGTTACTACATTTCATTGCATGATTATGAACTATAAACCTAAATTGAGCTTGAGATATTGTGTAATCAGTTCTAATTTTTGTAAAATACTTGGATATGACATAATGAATAAATTGGAGTGAAAAAAGCAATTTTTGATTTTTTGTTGAATATGCCCCACCTCTGCCAAACATGTCATATATGCTAACACTTTTAACTTTCATACCTTATATGAGAAAAATAAAAGAAGAAAAATGAAAGCAACAAGAGTTTACCTTGTTCTCTTCTATCTCATGTAAAAGATTTTCCACAGAAAGTTCTTGTCCCAATAAAAACTGAGATGAATCCAACTGCATCTGTTTTTCCTGTAACCATTTTTCCATAGTGGCAAATCTTTCGATATATTTTTTAAATGCTTGGAAATGTTGTTCTTTCAATAAAACAATTTCCTAGAAACAGAAACAATAAAAAAATTACATAATTTTATAGAATTTAAATATTTTTTGCAGGTATGGATGGAGGTTATTGGAGGTAATTACAGATATGGGTGGAGGGATGGCTATTGGAGTGGAAAATGGAATCATGAACCCGAGTTCAAATTCTGACTGGATTTGTTGATGTTCACTTTGCACAGAGGCCATTGGGGAAAATAAAAAAAATAAAATCACTTGTCCTCGTGCTGTGCACAATCTTGACAAAATGTCTCATCAGTAGCATGTCATGAAGAAAATGAGAATGGGTATGTGAACACTTGGGCAAAGTGTTAACTGACCTCTGTCAACATAGCAGCAGCAAAAAATAAAATATAAAATAAATAAATAAAAAGCTGTCACTCCCATTGTCAACCATGACAAGGTTAAAAAAAATCCAAATCATTATTCTGTTTAAAAAAGTAGAGAGATTTCCTCAGACATGCCTATGCATTAAATATAGTAATTATAGTAATAAGAAATAATGTTGGATTAAAAATTCAATCTTTGGTAGTTAATTTGTTTACATTTCAGATACAAAAATAAAGTCATCAGATATGGGCTTTGAAAGATCTTAACAGGAGTTGTGCCTTCCTTCATAAAGTTAATTGCACTGTGTTTTATGTGAAACCTAAGCATACTTGATTATACAGTAGTTTCCTCTATATAAGGGGGATGCAGGTTCAAACCTTCCTGAAGGGAACATCTTCTTTAATAAAGACTCTTGAAAAAGCCAAGCGAGTAGACATCAATTATTCTGTTTAAAAACAAAGATGTCTACTCAGACATTACCTAGGCCTCGTGAATTTAAACGTCCCACGAGGCTGGCATCCCGCTCCCACCCCTACACCGTTGAAACTGTTAGATGTAGACGTCTCTTCTACTCCAATAGCTTCATGTCTCGCACATCTCGCCTATGGAACTCCCTTCCCTATTACTGTTTCCCTGACAAATACAATCTCCAACGGTTTAAGTGTAGCGTCTATCGACATCTCCAGTTGCCTTGATCTATCCACTTCCCTTCTCCACATCCTTTCATTTTTCATTCCTATCTGCTCTCACTCCAAATCTTCTGTAACTCCCTTGCCTTGATCGACCCACTGTCCTTCTCTTTCTCCACATCCTCTCCTTTACCACTCCTATCTGCTCTTCCTCCAACCCTTCTATAACCCATTACGTGATAGTGGCCTCCAGCCTTGCTTGGGGTGATACGCTTAAGAAAAAAAAATATCCTCCTTTATCATTTTGTTATCCTTTATAACATTTGTGGTAATGATATATACCCTTTATTTAAGATACCACCAAGTCAAAATAATAATTAAACAAGAAATAGATAAAAAGTAATGATTTATGAGGTAACATGTGCTAACTGAAGGAAGATTGATTGATTGTATTTATGATATGGGCTTTAAAAGATCTTAACAGGAGTTGTGCCTTCCTTCATGAAGGTAATTGCACTGTGTTTTATGTGAAATCTAAACATACCTGATTATACAGTAGTTTCCGCTATATAAGGGGGATGCAGGTTCAAACCTTCCTGAAGGGAACATCATCTTTAATAAAGACTCTTGAAAAAGCCAAGCGAGTAGACATCAATTATTCTGTTTAAAAACAAAGATGTCTACTCAGACATTACCTACATATCCTCCTGTATCTTTTTGTTATCCTTTATAACATTTGTGGTAATGATATATACCCTTTATTTAAGATACCACCAAGTCAAAATAATAATTAAACAAGAAATAGATAAAAAGTAATGATTTATGAGGTAACATGTGCTGATTCATTGATTGATTCATTGATTGATTTATTGATTAATTGATTGTATTTAATGACTCTTCAACCTCTTGTGGGTCATTGAAAGCTAAATTGATTGTGTTGCAAACATATTTTATAATTTGTCAAGTAAGGATGAGAGTAAGTTTTATAGTTGTTCAGATTTGGTTGGACAAAAATATTTTCCACAAGTATGGCAGAGAAGAAGTTTTATTTTTATCAGGTATGGTTGAAAACAAAGTTTTATTCTTGGTCAAAAATGATTGAAGGTAAGTTTTATTGTTTGTATAAACACTTATAAACATTGTTTTTAACTTTTTTTAAATATTTTATTATAAAGTCTAATTTTTTGACAAAGTTCAGTATGTTACATGGTTTAATGTTTTCAAAAAGTTCTCAAAGATTGTTTGTTCTGTAATACTTGTTTTGGATTTCCTGGAAGCTCAACATTCCAACAGTATGTGTCGGACTGCATATGACTCCTGACATGGTACACATATTGGTGGGATTTCATATCTTTATGAATATCTGTGAGTAACATGTGTATCTATATTTTTAAACTAGCTCCAACTTAAGCCAAGAGAAAATGAATTGCTCTAAAAAAGGTTCTGTCTGTGATACCAGAAGTGACATTGTTACATAATCTTTGATATTCAGAGCTGAAAGGGGAACAAGAAGGAAAGGGAATAGAGAAAGAGTGCAAGGAAACAAGAAAACGGTGAAAAGGAGAAATAACCATGACATCTGATATATATGCACAGAAACACGCACAGGGTACAATTGGTAAATTGTTGCCATTTTATATTTTTAATTTTGTACATGTGCATATTTGTTTTTGTCGACAGTACAGTATGGTAGGGTCAGTTGAACACCATTTGTGAGAAAAAGAGCACCGTATTGCAATTCACTGCATCAGAAATTTGGAAATGGCATGCTGTCCTGCTTGGCATTCGTTCCTGAAGCTCCAATATGAACATTGGAGAGTGTCTGGGTGTCAATCTGAGGACAGTGCAGAGGATTCAGAAAGAGTTGGACGATATATGGTGTCTGGAGTGATCACTAGTGATGGCGACATTATGAATCCATTCATCTTCTCACAGAGCCTCAAAATCAACACGGAGGCCTACACCAAGTGCCTTGAGGCAGTAGTGCTGCCCTGGGTCAAGAGGGCAGCTGTTGGAAGACCATGACTGTTCAACAGGACTCTGCATCATGCCACACAAGCAGGAGAACTCGGTCATGACTGACTGACAATTTCTGCGACCGCATCACCACTTACATCTGGCCAACTAACTCCCCAGACTGCAACACTCTTTATTATTATGTGTGGGGTGCAGCTGAGCGAGAGACCAACAAAATTCCTTGTAACACCAAAGATGAACTGAAGGTAAGGATTATGGCAGCATTCACCAACTTAAACAAGGAGACCATCCAGAAGAGTGTCAGGCCGTGTTTGAAGCCAATGGTGATTTTATTGAATAAATTTACTCTTTAGTATTTTAAGATATTTTTGTTTAATTTTGGTCAATATATATGTTAAAATGAGTTTTTAGCGTTATTTTAATTTTTGCATAATTTAGCCAACAATTTATCCATTGCACCCTGTACACCAAAAAAGAGAAAAAAAAAACAACCTAACATCAATAATACATGCATCCCAGTGAGTGCATAAATTAATTACATCAAATATATAAAAATAACAAAAAATGAGAAAAATAGCATTCAATTGCAGAAACCTCCTGAAGATTGGACTGAACAATTACAAAATAGTTAATCTACAAAACTCTCGAGTTGTGGTTCTAAATAAAACATCAGTTAAGTAACAAGTTTTATTTGTATTAATCACATATGTGCATATGTGTGCGTGTGTGTGTGTTTAAGTTATTGAATAACAAAGTATGATAGTGATTTTCAGGAATATCAACAAGTATGTGGGTCAAAAAATACATGTACCTTTAACTTTTAATTTAAATGATTATTATTTTATGACTCGTTTTTCTCTGGCTAGCTGTTGTATTTTAGATTATTTATTTTCACTATTATTATTTTATTGCTAGTTCATTTTTATCATCATCTTGTTTTTTTGCTATGAAACTTTGGCAAAATTATATGACATGAAAACAAACTTTTGCCAAGATTTAAACTCACACCTTGAGAGCTAGTCTCTTGTGGCTGTCACCATAATTATTTCAGTTGCAAGAACCTTGAAGATTAATTGGAGCACAAATATTAAATCATTCTATCACAACCTCCTCTCATATACTTTACATTATTCTTGCCTTATGACCAAATCTTAAGTAAACAATAAGGAGAAAACTCTAATAAAACAATAACAATAGTTTATTATACATCATATATATTTATTTTCGCCCACAAGCCTGAATATTAGATAAATCTTATGAAAGAAAAGATGTGCCTTCTGGGAGGATTTGAACTTGCATCCTCCTAACAGGAGAAACTATCATTAGATCTGACATGCTTTAGACTGACTCAACCATGAAGAGTCTCACTGATCAAGCAAAGCAAAATAGTTACTTTAAGCATAAATGTCTTCAAAGATTCTTGAAACATTCATATCTGCTCAGTTTTATATCCTAACGTATGCAATTATGTTTTTTTTTTTATTTATAACAGATTTTATCACTTTGAATCTTATTTTTAGTGGAAAGTCATATTTGAATAGACTATGC
>OZ038498.1:59436577-59464077 GCA_964036315.1 Acanthosepion esculentum | reverse complement strand
ATAATAGACCATGCTGATTTGATTACAAGGAAAGACAGAAGAAAAAGATATATCAGAGATGCTGTTTGGATTTAGAAAAAGTAAGTATGCATAAAAATAATAACAAGGACAAAAGAATAAACTTTTTTGAGAAGAGAGAAGATAGAGGAGGTTACAACTTTCATGTGTTTAACATCTTCTTCAGTTAGATGAAAACCTTGTTAATTTTTTATCTTTTCATTAGTACCCTCATACTTCTGTAAATAATGACCCACGTTCGTACTTATGATTATTACTGCATTATTAAAGCTGTTATGCTCAAACATTTAATGATGTAATAGGAGAATTTCCACTGGTATTTTATAGTCATAGGATTCACAAAGCGCTTATTCAATCCTTAAATTAAGAATTATGATTCATCAGAAAATTCAGATAGGAAAACCTTGGAATTTTCATATTGATATTATTTTTTTTATTTTTGAGTTGTGTTGCTTATTTTAGTCACAGAAAAAAAAAATGAAAATAAAAGTAATGCTAGTTACTAATAATCATCAACAAAATAATAACGATTTTGTTTTTTGAAGCTACTTTCAGCAACGAAGTATTTCACTAATGCTTAAATAATAGGCTTTTTGTATGAAGAAATTACAACTTTACCTTGTGTTAAGATGTTTATACATGTCAAATGTGAAAAGAGAAGCCATTCTGAATGTTTTCACTGCAACTGAATACCTTGAAAGATACTGGATTTATAACTGTCAAACTTAAAAGGTCTGGCAAACCATGGCTTGTCAGTAATTATTGCAGTAGAAACACATTTATTTTGATTTTGTCAAAAGGCAGGTAAAGAGAACGATTTTGCTCAAATAACAATAACAAGCATGGACAGGATTTCCGATTTGAAAAGGCTGACAAGTCAGAGTTTAATTCTTAACTTCCTGAAATGTACCTTTTTTTTTTCTTTCTTTTTAAACATTTACCTGTTCTAAAGGATATTAAGGAGAAATCCAAAAAGTAGATGACTGAATATTTATTATTATTATTTTTTTATTTTATTTGGAACTCTTCAGACCTTTCAGTATATGGTCAACAGTATGAAGCAAAAATCAAAAATAAAGTGTAAACATTAGGCAAGACTTGAATTTGCATCCATTTGCTCAAGAAAGACTATTTAACCAAACCAATTGTCCTGCTGATTGAGTTAGAAAAATATCAGGAGATCAAATCTAACCTATAAATTCACCCATTATTTTCCCTGATTGCTCAGGAGTATATTTGTTACTGTTTTTTATATCTTTTATTCTAGTGGCATTTTAAAATAAAATCGTAATATATTTGAGTTAAACTTTATATAACTCATTTACATTTGGACTAATGAGCTCATTTTTTTTGTTAATATGATATTTCAGCCATTGTGTTTTCAACATTTTTCAGGTGTCTGTCAATCTAGGTCATGTTCAGGGAATTCTAAACTGAAACCTTTATTTAATCTATGCATTAGATTGTTCTCATTCTACCATCTATACCTATAGATGTCTCGTATTATCTGTAGTTAGTACTTTTCACTTATTGCTCACTGTTTCCACTGAGTTTAAGTCTGTACTGCTGGGCCAAGGGATTGATCTCACAATTACAATATATCACCAAATACACAAACGCTTTAATCCACTAGGTTATAGAACTCCTTCATTTTTTTTTTTTTTTTTTTTTTTTTTTTACACAAAAGTGATCAAACAAAGCTATTAGTGCAGTAAGAGAGAACAGAAAATGGGACACAGATATTGGTTTATGCATCAGAATAGAAAAAGATTCCCTTGTACCACAAGTTTGAGAATGGCAACAAAACAATTGTATATAATTACTAGAATTTCCCTATTTTTTAAGCTGAAAATTATCAAAACGTACAGATTAGTTCTAAGGATTAACCTGCTTAGTGGCTGAGAAGGTTGTGTTTCTACCTTTGGTTTTCATTTTCGGGTAAAAAGACAGGATTTCAAATGCTGCTTTTCAAAGCAGAAACACAGAGCTTGTTTACTTCAAAGATTGGTGCACAGTAATTGTTTGAACCACAATTTGACCCTGTATAAGACGAAGTTTAGTACATACATTTCATTACTTCCAAAGTTTATCTAAAAGATAAACATAGAGAAATGAAATGCAGTATTATGTAATTAATAAAGCTCATAGTTAATAAAACTCTAAACTGAATAAAAACTGAAAGACTATGAGAAATCATGTTAGCAGAGAGAGAAATTTTTGACTCAAATTTCCAAGAGTTGCTTGATTTATTAAAATTGATTTTGTTACCATCACATGAGCCAATTGATTCTAGAACTTGTCAGCATATTAATTACCATCTATTTGTTAAAGTTTTCTATAAGACTCTTCCCTTTCTTTATACAGCTGAACATTGTGTTAGGACAGGAAAATATAAAGAATGCTTTCAATAATTCAAATATTTATCAGCATAATAATAACTCAGATCAAAATCATAGTTCACTGAATGAATAATCCAAAACATTGTAGATGCAGCAATAAGAACATAAAGAATAAAATAGTTAAAATGACACCTGGAATGATAATGAACCTTCTTGAAATTATGATGAACAATGTATTGTCTGAAATAACAAAAGCAACACGAAGAATGAGTTCAGTGAATGGCAATAACTCTTTCTAATGTGATACACAGCTGGTTTTAAAGTAATAATAAAAGGTGTACTATGTGTTGTATACATAGACACATTTATGAAGCTTAGTTTTGTCTGGAAATGAAAGAAGAGTACACAAGGTCAGCATACCTACTACGACACTATTACAAACAATGAAAATGATTCATTTAACACAAAAGCCCTTCCCAACTTTATAATGATGCGACAGCTCTTTACAAAGTTGTATGATATGACAGCTCTTCATGGTTATATAACACAATAATCTTCTCAAAGTTATAGATACATTTTAAACTGTTTAATTGTGCACACAGACACAAAAAAAAAAAAAAATATTTCTTTAATTTTGCTGTTTTTTTTTTAAAGCAAGTCGCCCCAACCAAGGTGGGAGTGCCACTAGCACACAAGGGGTGACAGAGTAAGAGTAGTGTTTGGGAAAAGGGTAAAGAGAAGGACAGGGGTCAAGGTCAAGGCATCAGAAGACTTCAATTGACATTACATTTGAAGATTATAGCTATCAAGGAAGCAAGTGATAGGAAGGGAGTTCCACTGACGGGAGGTGCGAGATAAGCTGGTGGAGTAGAAGAGATTCTCCTGAAAAAGGGCATAGAATGTATCAACCAAAACAATATAAATAACAAGTACGATAGCCTAAAAACTCCTGGAATGCTTTCTTAGAATTATAGACAAACCGTTACTTACCTTTCTTTTTTTTTTTTTTTTAAATATCAAAATCTACCCTGGTAGATATTTGTTGTAATAGAATGTCCCACTCTCCCTATCGCTTATTGTGGACTGACTATATCAGTAGATATATATAATGTGTACAGGATATACCTGGCAGACTTGTTTCAGGAATTACTAGCTGGCTAACTGATGCCCTGTCTTTCAGTAGTGTATTCTCTTTACAATAAACTCTTTCTTTCATCTACACCAGTGTTGCTGTTCCTTTCACTCGCGTATCACCTTTGTCTGTTTTGTAACCTTCTTTAAGGATACAACAATATATCATAATAATTCTTTTTAAGTTTTAAAATCTGTAGAATAAGAGATTCTCAAAATGGTATGGAACACAGGTGGATCGTCAATGAGGGAATTTATTTTGCCAAAGTGTGGCATTCAGTGTTTGTACTGACAGGTTGTATCATGTTCTGTTAGTTCAATAAACTGCTATTTTTGATAAACTTATCAAAAATCTTTTTGTAAATTTCACAATTGCAGCCTATACAATCCAGACAGTTGCAAATAGCATTATAAAAACATAACGTCATGTTTAAATAGAGTTTTATGTTCATCAGTCTAATTGTATATTGAAAAGCTAAGTAAGCATCAATTAACACAATCTGTTAATTTAAGAAATTTAATTTAGAAAAGATTAAAACTTTATTTTTTTTCTTGACATAAAAACAGTAATACTCAGATTTGAATTATTGCTGTCAGAATATTTTGGCCATTATAATCTCCAGTCATCTTTAGCTGGCCTAACAAGCAATCAAACACCAGAAGGATCTTATCAGAAAGGAATAAACATTAGGCTTAAGGCTCACATATTATACCAATTGATCATCTTATGATTGTCCTACAGAACATATACATTAGTTCACTGTATACAGTTGACCTAGTGGCTGAAAGTTCAATCCTTGGATCAGTATTAATTGAAGCTAACAAGGTGTAAAAGTATAATCTGAAACATAAGCCAATAGTAAATAGAACGTGCAGCAGAAATACCTCTCACATAATGGTAAAAGATTAGTTAGATGAAGACACTATTGATACTAATGTCTTACCATTATGTGGGAGGTATATGTGCCTTTTAGTTGGTATTTTAAACTAGTTCCTGTAGAAAGTACAAATGGGCCCTTTAACTCCAATAAGAGGTTATAGACTTGAACTATATATTGACTGAATTCTTCCTAATTTGAAAATCATCACAAATATTTAAATGTGATCTTAAGAGCTCACAGTGGTGGTGGGCAGAGGGCATATTACATGAAAGATTTCAAGGACCCACAAAAATTAAAAATACAAGGGTAAATCAGAAAGAAGATGCAATATTGAAATTGCATTGTAAAAACAACGGGGAGGTGCTGATGTGCGATATCATTTGTGCGCAAGGGTTGACAGTTAGCTAGCCACATGAAGCATTCTATTTTTCAGTCAAGTCGCAAGAAACTACGTAGATGTACAGATGTAGGGGTCCCTACTCAATGATTGCAATATCAAGGAACGACACGCTGTAGTGCACTCAGTGAGAAATCCATTGCTGGATGCTGGTGTAGTATAGAGCACCATGAATCACAAAAAGTGTATGAGTGCGTAGAACATTTTAAATTGTGTAATGGATGAAAGCTGATCTGGTCGACTATCAACATTGTACACAGGACATATTGACCAGGGAAGATTAACAAATCATATTCGCACAAGTAGCAACAATTGTGGACATCAGCTATGGATCTTCACAATCCATAGTGCATTATGACTTGGGGTAATTTCAAGTTTGTGTATGTTGGGTGCCCAAACGAGCAAGTGGGGCAGATATGGATTCATGAGCAACTGAAAAGCTTTTGGCTTGGTTTGTTTTACAGCATATTAACCTCAATGGGTTATTTAATGCTGACAAAATTTTTATTGCTGTTAATATTTTTTTTTCTTCAAAAATGTATTTCTGGTAATATTTTTTCTTCAAAAATGTATGGCGGGTAATTTTTTTTTTTTTTTTTTTTTACAAAGTATTTCTGGTATTAAAACCTATTTTTTTTATAGTTTCATATTATTTTGACCCAAGTCTGGGGGTTAACTGTTTGCCCATAGTTGGGATCCTAACAGGTGCTACCACCCTGGGTCAGGGTGGACCTGGAAAAACCAGCAATTAAGAGGTGGTTCCCCACTCTTCAAAACCTCCTGATCTGATGCTTAGCTGTTGGACATAGTTTATCATCTTACCCAGGACGTGAAAAGCTTTTGGAAGGGATAAGGTAGTATGTTGAATGATACCAGAAGTGTATCTCAGGTGAACTATATTAAAAAGTGATATATGTATTTGTTCTTCATCAGTGGAAATAAAGATGTTGCATGAAAACTGCCTTTACGTTTTAATCTACCCTTGTAATAACATTTGTTCACAATGCTTCATCTAATTAAAATAAAGTTAAAAAGAACATATTACTTGTAACTTTTTGTCCCTATCAGCAACTTCTGCCTCTAGCTGTTGGACACGGTCAGTCAAGATGGAAAGCGTAGTATGCATTGCTTCATAGCCTTGTGGATAAGATTTGGATTTTTCCAAAACTTGGATATTATTCAATTCTCCCTTGATTTTGACCAGTTCTTGTACCAAATCCTGAAAGAAAAGAAAAAAAATGAAAATGCAAAAATAAGACTTTTTTCATAGATATATTTACAATTCAGAAATATTCAACTGTCATAATTGTAATATTCTATGTCCATAATAGCAGAGTAAAGTAAAAGAAAAAAAATATTAGAATAAATAGAGGAAACAATAATAGACACTTGCTGTAGAGCAATGGTTAGTAAACTGTTGACTTATAAAAGCTCAAGAGCCACTTAAGGTAGAATGAGGTTGTTTTATGGACAGAAAACTAGGAGGTAAGAAGTGCAGGTTATGAGGATATGTAACAAGGATAACAGTTGACCCTAGATTTGAAGTGCTAAAGTGTATAATGATCAAGGAAGCTACCTCTTGGGAGTCTGTTGCACAAAGCAGTGGCACTTGGAAAGAAGCTGCCTGAATGGAACTTCCTTCTTACCAGTGAAAATGTGAAAGGAATGAAGAAGGTTTGATCCTGTGTTCATGGTATGGCATATGGGCACGTGGCTGAAAACATTTGCTTTCTGACCATGAGATCCAAGTTCAAATCTCACCATTGTCAATTTTTCAGGAAGGTGACATCTTGATGTTATCATCAAGAACAGGAGGCGATCCCAGCATGTGGCACCTTTGAAAAGTGCCTGAAAAACCATACCACAGCCCTGTGAGTGAAATTGGGTAAATGGAACTATTTGGGAACTGTTGATGGTTGTGCTAGCACAAAGTTGCAAGTCATCGTGACCGAGGGTTTGAGCATAGTGGCTTTGTTCAGACTGTTGTTCATGGTACTGTCTCTCTCTCTCTCAGAAACTGTGGGGGGGGGGTTGAACATAAATGTGCCTGAGTATAAAAGAATGGGACCTAGCTGCTAATCTAGTAGCACATTTAAATTAATATAGTTGGGACACCAAGGGAAAAAAAATCTTGTCAGAGCAGTTGCCATGAAAATATTTGTAGAAAATACAGAGGGAAGCCATAGCAGGTCAGTGAGAAAGTGACTGAAGTTGAGATGCCTAGCCAGGATCAATTACATTGCAGATCCTTCTTAGGATTTTGTCAAGAACCTAAAGATGTACAGCAGGAGCACCAGACCAGACATGGCAGTAGTATTCAATGCACAGACGAAAGGTAGATTTGTAAATGGGCAAGATGGATTCTGATGAGAAAAATTTTCAGTTGAAAACGTGACCAAGATGATGCAATGTATTGCTCTCCTGGAGACATGTTGATGGTAGGCAGAAAAGTTTCTCTAACGTGGTTAGACTAATTATTTATTAGGTGTGTGTAAATGTTCTCAGGACAATTTTCTGGATACACAGCTAGAAACTTTCACACACAATATGGACAATCAACAGATAGATATGGATATAAGGCTCTACATTAAAATTTAGACTATGCTTTTCAATACTCAAAGATTTCAAGTAGATAAGTATAATACAAAGTTATTTGTGATGAGTCTTTTAAATCAGCATTTCATATTTGAACATAAAGCTATACATTTACTACCAGTATCAGGAATACCTTCTTTGTAGGCTGGTAATATAGTAACTCAAAACTTTTACAATTTCTCCAACACCTGCTGTAATTCAACGACTTATAGTTCAGTAAGCATTGAAAACTAAAACTCTTACAAAATTTGTTTTAGATGTTGCCATAACAGGACAACACAACCACAAAAACAAACATTATTTGGTTTTCAAAGTCACCTTTCTGTGGCAAGACAAACATTTTGCTTAACCCTAAACCCTCCTCCACAGAGCAATTTGAGTCCCTTGTAGATTATAGAACCACACCCTCACCACACTAGGCACTGCTGCTGTGCAGTACTAGATTGGCAACAAGATCTCGTCAATTTACAGTTGAATTGGCTAGATGTAACTGTAAGTTCTATGCTAACAGTTTCATTTGTTGCACTTCTCACTTGTGGGAATCTCTTTCAGTTCCATGCTTGCCAGACAACTTTGATATTCAAAAATTTAAATACAATTTCAATTGTGATCTCCTGTCCTCTTGATTACTCTTCTATTGTTCTCACTCCTTAATAAAGTTTCTCTTATTCTTTTTTATTCTTTCACACTCAGTAACCACTTATGTCTTAAAGGCTATACATCAAGAAGGTCATTAATAAAAATGAAAAACAAAGTAGGACCAAGGATAGTGCCCTGTGTGACACATGCATTAATACAGAAGAATCTAGAAGAGTGGCCATTCAGGATAACTTTCATTTCATGATTTGATAAGAAAGACTGAATCAATTCAAAAATTCGTCCAGGGACATCATAAGACTGGTATGTTGAAGGCTCTTGAGATCTTCAAAGTAACAACCTGAGCTTAATCATTCTTATCTTAAGCTTGATAGACTTTTTCTTCAATGATTGTTAATACATCAGCAGTTGATCGAGAGAAACAAAAGCCATATTGCTTGTCTGAAAGAAGGCCCTGCATTATGAGATGTTTAACTAATTCAACATTGATTAGAGCCTCTAATAGTTTGCCAAAAAGAGGTAGAAATCTAACAGGTTGATAGTTTAAAGGGTTGAACAGTTCACCTGAGTTTTTAAAGACTGGAACAACAGAATTATCTGTCACATTTTTATTTAACAACTTTGAAATATATTTTGCCAAATAGTTTTAGTTTAATAAATAACTTTAATACAAAAGTTTGGTTTGGTTTGTTTTACAGCATATCAACCTCAATGGGTTATTCAATGCTGACAAGATTTTTGTTGCTGGTAATATTTTTCCAAAAATGTATTGCTGGTATTGTTTTTTCTCTCTCAAAAAGTTTATTACTGGTATTAAAACTTATTTTTGCACTTTCATAGTATTTTGCCCCCCTCTCAGGGTCAACTATTTGCCCATAGCTGGGACCCTAACAGGTGCTACCACCTCTGGTCAGGATGGACCTGGGAACACCAGCAATTAAGAGGTGGTTCCACGCACTTAAAAACCTCCTGATCAGAGGCCTTGCTGTTGGACGTAGTTTATCATCATACCCAGGACACAGATGTAGTTTCTCATCATACCCAGGATGGTTTAATACAAGAGTTTTTGTTGATAAGGTGAACCATAGATAAGTGAAACCACAATTGTTTATCTAATTGTAATTATGCATATTATTTAATATACTTCAAATTATCATCTTCCGATACAATTTTAAGTCACTTACTTTGTGCTCATTGATGTAGTGCTGTATATCTAAAGGTGTAACAGGTGGCTGCATAGATAGCCTGGTGTTGAGGAACTGTAATTTACTGCTGATGCGTTGAATTGAAACATTCATTTCTGGACTGAGCTGAAATTGTTCAAAAAATAACATGCAATGAAAAAGCGAAAATCTTTTCAATAAAATAAGTGTTTACATTGTATAATGTAATATATTCAGTAATTTAGATATCATATATATAGCACACAGAAAATCAGAAAAGACTTTTCAAAAGGACATATCAGTTTCAGACATGCTCAATTGAAAGCAAACCATAAAATCATGTCAAAGGGCTAAAGGCAAAGTTACACAAATCCTGGCCACTGCACCAGTTGTAATAAAAGTTTGGTGATTTACAGCTTTAAATATCAGTGTGACACTGAACATATAGGCAGAACTTGGAAGTGACAATTGATCAGCATCTGCCAGCTAAAATCCATTGAGAGCAGTAGGAAAATTTAAATAAATTTATCAATACCTGTCTAAATTTCTGAGATGTGGTATTGCTATTATTTACATTGTTCAGACTGTTGTCCACATCTTTATTGCCATCTTCACGTTTTGGCTGCTGTACGCTCTGACCTTCATATTCCTGGATGTATTAATATCTCTAACAGAGCATGGGTTCAAGACATCCATATATCACAAGCCAACATTCACCAGACAAAACCTCAACTTCAACTCCCACCACCCATACAATGTAAAGAAAGGGATTACAACATCAAGCAAAGTCATTAGTAGCAACCCAGAGACATATGATCAGACTAAGCAGTACCATACAATATAACAATACTCAGAAAACAGCTTTGCTCTGTCTACCCTATGTGAAAGGATTATCAGAGAAAATACAAAAGATCTGTGGTCCATATAACATCAGGACAACCTACAAAAGTGGTTTGACACTTTGCAGACACCTCTTCTGAGTAAGACCCCCCATAGAGTAGAAATTGAATAAGGACTGTGTGTATGCCATCCAGTGCAACTGTTGTAAGAAATATAAAGGAGAAACAGGTCACCTCCTTAAGGTAAGACTACAACAATGTTGTAAAGCTGTAACACTAGAGGAAATAGAAAAATCAGGCATAGCTGACCACATATAGAAGGATAAGTGAGATCAGTGCCCCCTGTGGGATGAGGTTGAAATAATAGAGAGAGAACATCATTGGAAAATACAAAAACTTAAGGAATCAGCACATCTGGGCCACAAAAATCTCCTAAGCTGGCCAAGCATAGAAATGAATACAATATGGGAACCAGTAATATGGAGTGCTAGAGAAAAACAATAATAAAAAAAAAAATGAAATATGAGCTCTGGTAATATTGGTTACTGAGACATTATGTTTATAAATCCCAAAAATTCATACACTGATGCATATATATATATATATCTCAGTGACACATAACATAGCCCAGTGGATAAAAGTGTTGGTTGGATTCAGTGACTTGACCCAAAGAGTTGTGAGTTCAATACCTGGCTACTGCAGTGATGAACAAAAACATGGAGAGTTGAGTTAAGGGGAGATAAATTACTAGCTGCTCAATCATTGAATGCCAAATGTTTCCTCATAAGGAAATTACTAATATTACCATTACCATAGTTTTGCAAATAGCAACTAATTTTTACATGATATTTATATCAGTACTAATTTTCTTTTTTAACATCAGTCTTTTGAACATTTTACAATAAAACCTGTTTTCATAATAGATATAATGATTAGCACATTAAAATATAATAAGAATAATTATACGGTCGAGATGTCATAATGAGAATAATTATAAGGTCGAGATGTCATAATGAGAATAATTATAAGGTCGAGATGTCATAATCTAAATAATTATGTCAAGATGTCATAATATGAATAATTATGTCAAGATGTCATAATATGAATAATTATGTCAAGATGTCATAATATGAATAATTATAATGTTTAGATAGTTATATCTCCCATTCATGTAAGGAAAGTAAAATATTAATTACCTGTTGTCCATTGATGGTACTTGCTCCTTCATTTGGTAAATTTTTCAACTGCTAATCATGAAAAAATAATACACAATTAGATGCAATCCAAAGGAAATATTTTTGATTATAAAAAAAGAATAACAACAAAAACATTGTGCACATGTTTATCCACAGAAAATGTTTATATAAATTCAATACATAACCCCAAATCATAATTATACCTAATTTACCATGAACTCAAATATATACATATGTAATATTCTATTACACTATTTGAAGAAATTGGGTAGTGGATAATGTTTACAATCTGTTTATTATAACTCTTAATGTGTTGTCATTTTTTTATTTTCATCTCTTAACCAACTTGACATGGATGAAGATTTTGTGAAAAAATTACAATTTTTTTTTTTTAATGAAAGTTGCCATTTTTTCCCTCCTCATCAGAAAAGAAAACAAACAAATTGGTTTTGATGATACTAAATATTAGCTATCAATTCATGGTAGCTAACATTTTAGTTTTCAGAGTCTGTCTATATTTCTGAGATGAGGTATTATGTACAGTATTTACATTATTCGGACTATTGTCCTCATCTTTGTCGCCATATTTGTCACAACGTTTCGGCCGTTGTACGCTCCGGCCTTCTTCAGGTGGTTGGAATTTCGAACCGAACCCTTTATTTCGATCACTGGGGTAGACTGTTCTAGTTCCACGAGCCATGTTTGATGGATAAAGGCGTTGGTTAGATCCAGTAACAGACCCAAAAAAGAGTGTGAGTTCAATACCCGGTTCAGGCAGTGGAGAACTTTCAGAGGGAAAAATTACCAGGAGATAACTGATAACTGACATCCATCAAACATGGCTCGTGGAACTAGAACAGTCTACCCCAGTGATCGAAATAAAGGGTTCGGTTCGAAATTCCAACCACCTGAAGAAGGCCGGAGCGTACAACGGCCGAAACGTTGTGACAAATATGGCGACAAAGATGAGGACAATAGTCCGAATAATGTAAATACTGTACATTTTAGTTTTCCTTGGGCATTTTTTAAAATCTTTACATTATTTCACATCAGCAGTTTTGTTAAAGCTGAACCTGTGCTAATAAACTAACAAAAGCCAGAATTCAACTTCTAAAAATTTCCATCTATATAAATAGAATTATAATAATGTCAAGGACAGAAAATAATAATAATAATATATAATATAATAATATAAAAATAGAATTATAATAATGTCAAGGACAAAACTATTCCAAGAGTTAAATAAACATCATTAAAATAAATAACTAATGGTAGATAATTACAATACTAAAAAAAATGAAATTATAAAAATATCAATTTGCCTAATTCCTATTTATTCACCTGAAAACCAAAGTTGACATTAAAAAATTATATTAAAAAGAAATATTAGCAGATAGAATAAAAACAGAGCATTGATTTTTATATAAAATAAGTTGTCTGATTTCTTTCAATTCATGACATTGTCAGTGTACTTAAAAAGTAAGTTCTTCACACTTCAGGTGACATCTATACAATACACAATAACAGAGTTGTACCTGTCTTTGGTTCAGTTCTCTGGGTGCAGAACCTCCTGCTATCCAACAGATCTCATTTTGAATCTGCTGCCAGATTTCTTCAGTTTCAAATTGTGGTTTGAACCATAATTTATAGTCTGTTTTAATGCATTTGGTTTAAGAAGTTGGTTTATAGCTACACCTTAAATTGAATACATTAAAACCTAATCGGGGTTTCAAATCAAATCATTCTGTATTCAACAATTTTCAATATTTATTTTATCATAAAAACTAAACAGGTACTTATTATTTGACAGGTCAGTCTATTGGTGACTTATCAATATGTTTTCTGAAGTTATCTTCATCTCATATATAATTCAATTATCTATGTGTCTTTGTTGATTTCATTTTGGAGTGTGTATCTGGTTATCATACTGAACTATATATATATATATTCATACATGTTTCATTAAATAATATAGACAAGTGTTGTCTATTTATTTTATGTAAGTTCTTTTCATATTGTCTGATAAGCTTAATAACATTATCATTAAACAATGAAAGAAAATCACAATATTGATACATATTTTTAATCCAATCTAAGCTTTTGGCTTATATATATATATATATATATATATATATATATATATATATATACACACACACACACAGGGGATATCAAAAATATTTTTACAAAATTTGAGGGCAGGTTCCTCACACCAAAACAAGGACAAAAGTCCATATAAATATCCTTCAATTTTGAGTTATTAAGTTTAAAGAAAGTGTATGGTAGATGGCACTGTGTTGCCATGTAGACTAGGTTACATTTGTCATTCATGTACATTGGTGTATGCCTGACTGTGAAGAACACATTCTACATGGCCTTTTGAACATGTTTATATAACCTTCTTACCTTGTTTTGATGTCAGTAACCCACCCCAATGTTTGTAAAAGTATTTTTGATACACCACATTATATATATATATATATATATATATATATATATATGTATGATAAGCAGGTATACACCTCAATAAACTTCAACAAAGACAAATGTATGTATGTATGTATGTGGTGTGAAAAAAACCCAGATAATACAATTTGTAAATAAAATATATTTAAACAAACTGATATCAGGGAAAAAATTCAGTAAAAAACAAAAACATCTGTATTGGTCGAAAATACTCAATCAACACTGCAATGCTAAGTCAAAAGAAACACACACACAAATATATATATATATATATATATATATATATATTGTTCAGTATGTTAAGCAGATATACACTACAAAATAACTTCAACAAAGACAAATATGTATGTATGTATGTAAACTGCATTACTATTTGTCATAATTGACAATATTGTGACAATACTTGTGACTATTACTTCAGAAATTATTGAAATTATAGATTGTTCATGTTTAACTCTGTTAATAACTGCACATTTTTGTGCATTCCGTTCACGTTGTGTGCATTCAGTTATGCATGCACCCTCACATACATGCATAACTGAAAAATCTATTTCAAATTATCTATCCATTGCACGAAAAATAAAAAGATCAAACCTTATTTAAAAAAAAGGTTTTGTAGATCATTAATGAAGCACAGTGCTTGTCCTTGTGTGTGTGTATAGAGTAAGCCACCGTCAGTGTTTCAAATGAATCATTGGAAAAGAGATAAAGATGTTAGTCTGAAGGAGTTCTTGAGCAAGTGCAAAATGAAAACACCACACATAAAAAAAAATGTGCATTTCATAATATGTGCAATTTGGAAGAAAAAAATGGTTATTTCAAAAGCAATTTGAATATTCCATCCCAGATTTTGCAGCAGAATGCAAAAAAGATGTAGACAAGAAAGAGAAAATTGTAAGGTTATGAATATTTCATATCCATTGAGCTTTGGTGGAACAAATGGGTTTTACATTTCATGAGAATAAAGAAAGTGACTGTAAAAAAACTGATTCAGGTGTCAAACTTTTCTGATGTATGATGTCAATAAGTTGATAGAAACTCATAAGTCTTCACGTTTTTTTGTTTTTCTTTCAGCAGGATATGAATGGGATTTATTTTTCATATCGCAAATAATACAAATTGTTTCATGATCAAATACATTCAGCAAAGATATTCACAGCGCAAGATTATGAATGTGATAAAAAAAGAAATGTGTTACTTTCATAGAATATACAAGCTTCATTGTTAAGTTCTTTAATATATTTCTGGAGAAAATATATATATATATATATACATGTATGTTTGATTAAAGGAGGGGGAAAAAATAAAGAGAGAGATGGGAGGGAGAAGAGTAGAAGGAGAGACGGGGGGAGAGAAGAGTAGAAGGAGAGACGGGGGGAGAGAAGAGTAGAAGGAGAGACGGGGGGAGAGAAGAGTAGAAGGAGAGACGGGGGGAGAGAAGAGTAGAAGGAGAGACGGGGGGAGAGAAGAGTAAAAGGAGAGACAGGGGGGAGAGAAGAGTAAAAGGAGAGACAGGGGGGAGAGAAGAGTAAAAGGAGAGACAGGGGGGAGAGAAGAGTAAAAGGAGAGACAGGGGGGAGAGAAGAGTAAAAGGAGAGACAGGGGGGAGAGAAGAGTAAAAGGAGAGACAGGGGGGAGAGAAGAGTAAAAGGAGAGACAGGGGGGAGAGAAGAGTAAAAGGAGAGACAGGGGGAGAGAAGAGTAAAAGGAGAGATGGGCAGGAGAGAAGAGTAAAAGGAGAGATGGGCAGGAGAGAAGAGTAAAAGGAGAGATGGGCAGGAGAGAAGAGTAAAAGGAGAGATGGGCAGGAGAGAAGAGTAAAAGGAGAGAAGGGGGAGAGAAGAGTAAAAGGAGAGAAGGGGGAGAGAAGAGGAAAAGGAGATAAGGGGGGAGAGAAGAGGAAAAGGAGACAAGGGGGGAGAGAAGAGTAAAAGGAGATAAGGGGGGGAGAGAAGAGTAAAAGGAGAGAAGAGGGGAGAGAAGAGTAAAAGGAGAGACGGGAGGGAGAGAAGAGTAGAAGGAGAGACGGGAGGGAGAGAAGAGTAGAAGGAGAGACGGGAGGGAGAGAAGAGTAGAAGGAGAGACGGGAGGGAGAGAAGAGTAGAAGGAGAGACGGGAGGGAGAGAAGAGTAGAAGGAGAGACGGGAGGGAGAGAAGAGTAGAAGGAGAGACGGGAGGGAGAGAAGAGTAGAAGGAGAGACGGGAGGGAGAGAAGAGTAGAAGGAGAGACGGGAGGGAGAGAAGAGTAGAAGGAGAGACGGGAGGGAGAGAAGAGTAGAAGGAGAGACGGGGGGGAGAGAAGAGTAGAAGGAGAGACGGGAGGGAGAGAAGAGTAGAAGGAGAGACGGGGGGGGAGAGAAGAGTAGAAGGAGAGACGGGGGGGAGAGAAGAGTAGAAGGAGAGACGGGGGGGGGAGAGAAGAGTAAAAGGAGAGACGGGGAGGAGAGAAGAGTAAAAGGAGAGACGGGGGGAGAGAAGAGGAAAAGGAGAGACGGGGGGAGAGAAGAGGAAAAGGAGAGACAGGGGGAGAGAAGAGTAAAAGGAGAGACGGGGGGAGAGAAGAGTAAAAGGAGAGACAGGGGGAGAGAAGAGTAAAAGGAGAGTGGAAGAGAGGGAAAGCAGAAGAGGAAAGAAAAGGGAAAGAGTTTGGAGGAAGAGGAAGAGAGAGGGGACAATGAATGAGAAAGGAGAGTGAGAAAGGAAGGAGAAGAAAAGGAGAGAGAGAAAAGAGATATTAAAGAAACAAGAAAAGGGAAAGGTGAAAAAGTGGAACATCTTTCCATTCATTCTGAATTTCCATTTCTTATATAGCTAATCTTTATATCTTTTCATATTTTTTTCATTTCTTGTCCATGGTTCACCAATTTGTTTTCCCATGATCCCACCATCATTGAAGAAAATCATAAAAACTTTTAGCATTATATCCTAAACTGTTATCAGAAGCAGAGTATAATATATTAAGAATAGGTTAATTGCTTAAAGCACACCACAGAAAACAACTTCCTATAATTCTTTTAGGCAATGGGGTGTGGGAAAGGTTTCGGTATTTGATGACAGGGCGAATAAAAGCATTATAAATATGAAAGATAAAAAAAATAAAAAAGAGCTGTTTTTAACTATTATCATAAATTTATAGTAGTTTAATAATATTGGTAAATACTGAATAGTTTATTTGCATTTTAGGTAAGAAAAGATTTCAGTATAATTTCACAAGAGAGAGACTATTCTTCCAGATTAGTTAATAAAAAATTATATTGTTATGAAGAAAAGTAATTTTTAGAATATTACATTCAGTGAATAGTTCAATTCTACATAAATAAAGTCAAGATTTGTGTATTTAAAATAATAGAATCTAATTTGTATCTCATATTTTCCAATATATAATGTACAGATACAACAAAATGATTTTGCTTTATTTTGCTTATTAACTGACTGCTTCATAGCTTTGTAGTTAGAATGCATTTCTTATTAAAAGAATTCATATCTGGAGGACTACTATGGTTAGTAAGTTAGTTTCATTAGCTGTTACCACTGACTAGTAAGTTTGGTTTTCATTGGATGTTTTTGAGGAAAGTTTGTAAATACAGTAACGGTATAGACTCCTTCATATCATCACCATTTGTGAACTCTTCAATGATTCCGTGTATCTGGCCTACAAAGTATCCTCAGGTTATATTGATGGGATGAGGTATTGCATGTTGAAAGTCAATAACCATCAAAGCCATGCTTGTCACTTCTCAGCTATGTTGTGTTGGTTACATCATCTGCATGTGACTTCATCAACATTTCTTTGGTGAAATGGAATCTGGCAAGAGTGCTGTCAGTGATCAGTATAAATGATACAGAGACCACATAATGGTTATTTTGAAGACCTTTGATATCTCTAGTGAATTAGAAAAGCTGGCTGGGATCAGGCTAGCTGATGACATATCTGTATGGATACTGTTCAAACCATACATTGGTCCAGCAGCATATGCATAATACTTCCTCTACTGCCATGATTGTTAAAAAGAGTTTTCTCTCATGTTGGTCTAATCAGACACATGAGAACCCATCCACTATGAAAGGAAAAGGTTGTATTAAAAGATGGTCTACAATGATGGGTAAATGTTGAATTCTCATTAAACTGAATATAGGTGGATATATATAAAAAAAAAACTGTCCCAGAGTAGAGCGGCTAATCTCTCACACATAACAGTTGGGGAATTTAAGAATGATGTTCTTTGAATGCTCTTCAGGGGTTGTGCACCACAGACTGGCTGAGAATAACTGATGAAATGAAGTAAATAAAATGTTAAGTAATAAAAATTCAAATGAATAATATTTCATGTGAATGAGATTTTGAACAGATGAATTTGAAACATCTGTATATTTCTAGGACGGGAGTTATTGCTTCTAACATGAAATACTGAGTGAATTTGCTACAGACTGATAGATAGAGAGACAGTTTGCAGAGAACATGACAGCCATTTTGAATATAATGAAAACTTGATGTTGCTTAGTAAACATCATAAGGAAACTAATTGAACATGTATGAAAAGACACATTTCCATTCAGTGGAATGTTTGTTCAATCATATTCACAATGACCAAATGTGTAGAATCTTCATGACTTCTGTAAGGATTTTTTGCAAAACTTTGCATCACCCATATTTATCAGCACCCACATATAGTCCAGATTTAGCTCCCTGTGATGTCCGTATATTTTCTTTCTTTTTAACCAAAGTTAAACTCACTGCAGAGATACTGTGGACTAGATTAAGGATAGTGTGACAATGCAGAAAAGGGATGCTGGAATCCCTTTGAAATCCAAATGGCAGTTTAAAAAGGATTCTGGTACCATTTGAATGCTTTCTGGACAGGTATAATAAGTCATTTTTTTTGTTTAATTAAAATATCTTCTATATGAGATGGTGCTTAAAGGTTTTTGGCTTGACTAAGATGACTTTAAAAAAAAATATTTCTAATGCTTGATTATTTGGTTAGATTTTTTGAAGTGGGTCAGGTTGTGAATTTCTCAGTATGCACTAGTACTGATGATTTTTAAACAAATAGGATACAGCTTAAATTTATTTTTAAAAGTTTCACCTGTATAAGGGATACTGAAAAGCTCTCAGCCCAATCAAAAAGGGATTTTTAAAAATTCAGTTCACTCATTTTGTCAGATTTTGGAAAATAATTTGGTCTGAGAATTTTTCAGCTCATATTAGGGTGTATCAAAAGTATTTTCATTTTTTACAGACTTTAACTCCAAAGCTTATTTCATGTACATATTGAAAGACTATATATGACTCCAGTATTTTATTAATATTATTAAGATATTATATATTAAAAATGGTAATACTAGCTGTTTCTTTATGTGGAAACATTCATTGACTGAGCAGACAATGCTACTTTCAGTTGAAATTTATAAAATCTTTCTGTTAAAACAATTTCTCAGGAAAATAGGTTTTTCAAGTCCAGTAACTGTTATCACTCTTTCCAGTATTGATGGGGATTTCCTTGCTGACCTTTTGTTTGAAGTTGCATGGAATGTCAACATCTTGATTATAGCGTCATTTTCTTTTCATTACATGTGGTATCCATTTTTGTTGTTGTAAGTCCTCAATGGTTTCTTTTATTTGGTATTGTTTTTTGATTCTGTAGCACTAGTCAATGGAGTTAGGACTGTCCTTACTAAAAACCTACAGGCTTCACTTTCACTCAAAACCATTCTTAATCACAATTACTTTTATAGCAAATTTTATGATGATAGGTATAAGCAATGAGATAATAATTTTAAGGCATTATTTTGAATTGGTTATCCACACCACTTGAGCTACTTGTAGAATTTGGGAAGTGTGGTGCTTCTGCTATGTATTTAGAGATTCTTGATAAAATAATAAGAATCTGCAATGTTACTGGTCCTCACCTGGCATCTTGGCTTCAGTCACTTCTATAATGTAACTTTCCTGTGCATTTTCTATAAATAATTTCATGGTAAATATTCTGATGAGCTTTCCTCTTCATTACTTCAAATTTACAAATTTAAGTGCAGTACTAGATTGGCAGCAAGTCCTAATCATTTTACTGCTGAAATGGCTAGATGTAATCCGTAAGTTCTACGCTAACAGTTTTTTCTCTCATACTTCTCGTTTTTGGAACTGTTTTCCAGCTTTTTACTTTCCAGTCAACTTTGACCTTCAAAAATTTGAATGCAATGTTAATCGTTATCTTCTGTCTTCTTTATTCCTGCTCTTTTATTGTTCTTCTTACTAATGTTTTTTTTTTGTATTCTTTCAAACTCAGTAACCCCTTGCATCTTAGTGGCCTTATTGCCTTGCTTGTGCTGAAATGATTAAAAAAAAAAATGCAAGAAAATGAAACAATATCTGATACTGCTCCAAACTGGTGAATGAAACTTGTTCATTAAATCCCAGAAGTGGACAACCATCAAGTTATCAAGCATGCTGCTTTAAAACCTAAAGTGGAGACAAACTTGACGGTCAGCACTCATAAACATTCAGAAGAGCAGCAATCAATGAAACATATCATGTGGAAAACATGTACTGTTTTCCCTTCAGGATGTGGTCAATAGCTCTCCACAACTTCCTATTCTTTGTAAATCTTAATACGGTTTGTCTTTCTTTTGTTATCCCTCACAATCCCCATTCTGTCATGATTAAAAAAGAAAAATACTTTTGATGTGCCCCAGTAAAAAAGATTCCTGTTAGTATTTATGTATAAAATCAAAATACCTTGTTTAGGGTGGGTGAGTGCTTTGTATGATAAAATGAATATTTTCATATTAAATTTTATGACATAAATCAGGAAAGACGATTAAATTGTAGAAGAAGCTGACTCACAGGTAAGAAATTGTTCAGTACTAAACAAAATTTCCATGAAGCCCCAAGCCTTTTTTTTTTTGGTTAATAATCAGAATTCAAGCACCAAACATCAGTATATTCCCAGCTCATAAGAAATTTTCTTAAAAGTTTCCATTTAAAGAATAACTGCAACTAACCAGTTTCCCCAAACTCAACACTTTTATTGTATTTTAGTATAATTTTCAAAATTTCAAGTCACTCCTTTATGAAGCAATGTTCATTGCTAAATGTTTTTTTTCTAATTAATTGTTGATGGAACCTGTGATATCATAGAGAGGATTTAAAACAAAACTTTTATTCACTCTAATGATTGCAGCTAAAACTTTAAAAAAAATACCATGCTATTTCAGGATGCAGGCGATCATTCCTCTCCACAGTTTCCTTTTCTTTAAGATACATTAATTGCTCTGTCTTCTTGGGAAAGGAAGTGGAACGATTTCCTGTTTCCTTTTCCACAGTTCAAAGTTTTTATTCACTTAGGCCAGTTGCTATTCCAAACTAGTAAGCTCAATTTACCCTGCTATTTATCCTATATCTTGGGGTGGGGGAAAAACAGTTACAGAAACATTATAGAAACTCTTCCTTTATTTCAATTTTCAATGCATTTATTTTTGGTTTGCTTTTAATTTTAAACTGGATCTAGTAACTGCTTCTAATATATGGTTTTGCTTGATTAATTTTCTTCTCATCCCCCTGTCAACAATGTTTCAGTATTTACTGTCCTTCTTCAGGTGTCTTGTGTCCAGGAATGTTGTCAAAATTTTATTTTGGCAAACCAAATACACTTATTGTATATGTCATATCTGGTTTTTGTATCTTTGTGTTCTTACATTCTCACCCATAATAGGATTCAGTACCATTCCAGATGCCTGAAGAAGGCCAGAGAGTATTGCCTGAAATGTTGTGAAAAGATAAATAAAGATAAGCAAATTAGCCCAAAGCAAGCTGACATACAATATCACTCCTTGAAAACACCCCAATCTAATAGAATTTTGATAAGAACTAGAATGTTACATGTTTCAATCCCATCTTAAAAATTTGAATTTATTTTTTTAAAAACACTATCTTATGAGCTGGGGATGATATAAGTAAACAGATAAGTAAATAAGTGGGTAGATGGTTAACTGTAAAAACTTCTGTCTGTGAGTATAGTTACCCTGTTAGGAGCATTAAAACAAGGTTGATGGATTGCAGTTCTTGGAAATCCTTCTGTTGTAAATTCTGGCAATGTCTGGTTAGAGAGCCATGAGTTACCATTCTGCCAATGATAACTACTCCTAATGTCTGGAAGTGATTGGCTTAAAGTTTTGTCAAATCTTGGAGTTGAAGAATGCAAGTCAAACAGTTGACGGCGAACACCAATTCTTTGAGGCAACATCATATGATTAGTGTTCAAATCTAGGCCTCTTCTAGAATAAATATTCCTACTCCTAAAAGTAGGGGTATATCGTGTTTGAAGCAGCAGCCTTCTTCTTTGATTTTGGTTTAAGCCAAAGAACTGGTGGGATTCTGTTCCAGAGGGAGGACACAAGGTTTTGCTTAAATCCTCAAAGGAGACTGAATCAGTCAATGAGGGCGACCAGCTCAGTTCAGATACATTGACAGACAGGAATGGAAAGCTCAAAGATTTTTCATATTCAGTAGACAATGATACTCCACTGTCCTTCAAAAACTTGTTTCTGGGAGTTGAGGTTGATATCTGAGGTACCCCATGTGACTGAATTGGAAAATGTTGCTCATATGACACAGTTCTCTTGTTGAGAGCCATCTTGGATAATATCCTGTTTTGTTCCTGGAGGTTCTTAAGCTTTTCTTGGTAATGTCTTAAGGGGTCAGAAAATGCCTGAAAACAAAGCATCAATGCATCCAAGGAACAAGGTTAACATGCAGGTTAGGATCATTCAAGCAATTCATAAACAAAAGATAAATGAGAATAAAAATAAAGGGGTTTAGAAACAATCAAGACATTTCTCTTCTTGATAATGAGAATCCCCCACCTCCTTAAAATGAATTCATAAAACACTAATATAAACACATAATAAAGCTCGTCCTTTTAATATAAATAAAATACAAGAGCGATATAAGAGACTAGATCCATAGAAAGATTTTTAAAAATTACTAAAAATAAAACAGTGTCAATAGCTATTGATAATGTGTATTGATTGATTGTTTTTTATAGATTATCAACATTTTACAAGTTATTTAAAGCCAGGAAATATTTTTAGATTGTAAAACTTTTTTTTTTTGAGATGATAATGGTTTAGTGATACAAATCCAAGTCCTACTAATTAACCCATAGCTGGGTGATAAAGAGATAGATTCATACTATTCCCAAGGGTATTTGCATGTAAGGGAATATAATGAACCCAACTGGAATTGGAACATGGGTCTCTAATTAACAATTACAAGCCATTATCCATTACACCATCTGCACATCCATCTTACAGCAAGTGATCACCCATCTATGTGCTGACTGGGTTCAACAGCTTAACATTAAAGGTGCTTGTACAGGAACTCGTGTTTCAATATGATGTGCCCATAAGCCTGATAATGTGTAGTTCTTGCCTGATATTAAAGTAATCTTGAATTTTTTAATGTAGTAAAATTATATTACAGCCATTCTTCATTTGTCAGGTTGTACAGATATATGTTAATGTCTCTAGAATTAAAGGATTGTTATAACAACATCAATAATGTTGATTATGACGATGATGATTGTAAGCACTTCTGGTCCCACGAGGGAATACTGGAAGCAAGACAGATCCAGTGGACAGTCTCATATAACTTATCTTGCCACCCTAAGACCAATGTAACAGTTATTATAATCCATTTCCAACGTGAGTATCCACTATGATAATGATTGAAGTAATAATACATTAATATACTTATTGAAATGGATGAAGAAGCAGAAAATTACTTGAAAAAAAAAATTAAAAAATCTTTAATCCAATTTTTCATATGACAAAAAAAAAAAAAAAATTGTAAGTCCTCTTAAGCAGTCAGCATTTTGATCAACCTTTATCAAAGCAGAGTGTTGATAAATGTAAAAGATTAAAATATATTTTTAAAGTAATTTTCAGTATGTCTTCACTTCTTCATGCTTTGCCTATTTTCTGTACCCTCAAGAAATTGTTCAAATAATTCTAAAAGATTGATTAAATGTATTCCTCTGTCTATCTATGAGAAGAAGCCGTGAATTTTGTGATGCATATATCAGACTATTGTTTTAATTGCTTGAAAAATCAAAAAATTACTTTTATTATTTACATGCAAACTATAGTTGCCATCACAACATTTTGACCATAGCCTTCCGGGAATTTTGAACTGAAGTTTTTATTTAATCTATGGGGGTAGATTGTTCTTGTTCAGTTGTCCATGTTCAAGAATATTTTGTCTAGTTTTTATTTAGTATTGTTCAGTAATTGTTTGCTGAGTCCAGGTTCATGATGACTGGCTCAGCGTTTGAACTCACAATTACTATCTCACCAAATTCATGAACCAACACTTTAATCCACTAGGCTATTTTTCCATGGGACAATTCTGAGTGGAAAACTTGGAGCATTAAACCTAACCTGCCTGCCAGTGTCTGCTGTAGGCTAGTTAGGTTTACCTGATGAAGGCTGAAGGAAAGAACAGACAAAATGTTCTGATAACAACAACAACAAATAACTCCTCCTCTAAGAAATTCAGACAGAAATCCAAGAACATTTAGCATTATATACGCATGTCATTATGCACCATAAATGATAATGTTTGTTCAATGGAAAAGTTTTATTCAAAGATCATAGAATAATGTCGAGCATTTTTATTCCAGGAATATTTTTGTGTAGTCTTATATATAAATAACAAAATTCTTGTTTTCTATTTCTCACTGATTAGCTGGTAATATTTGAACAATATTCTCACAATATTATTGAAAATTAAATCCGCATATATAAAGCACAATATGTATCCATACACACATTATATGCGTGGATGTCCTTCCTGACAGATCTGCAGAGCACATGTCAATTTTGTGATAAAATTTGCAGGTCTTTTGATGGGCTGAAAAGCAGTATATGGGAGCGCACAAACAGAAACTAACTTTTAAGACTCTTCAAAAGCCATTTGTGTATCATATATTATGCAAAAAGGTATGCAAGAGCAAGGGTAGTTTTCAAAGTCATCTTCAGGTTCAATAGGTGCTCAACTTAACATTGAAGAGATGGCCTTATGTAAATCAGTGACAATTATATATCACACACATACTGTTAAAATTTGCTATACTTATATGGGATGAGTGCTCAGTATTGGAGATAGAGCACATACAAGATTGCATTGAAGTATGAAACTAAGTCACAATGCAGTGTTGATTCCTATGTCCACACTGTATATGTGTGTGTGTGCCTGGGGGTATACATGTTTCATTGATGGTGCCTGACAAGGTACTTTGATTAAGTCTGATCAGTTCAATAAGGTCAAATTAGCAGCTATCTCTCAATTGGAAGGTTAACGCAGCTTCTCTATTTTCCTTGCATTTTGACATTGTCCTGTTCTAAATATCAATTGTCCATTCTGCACCTAAATATCAAGAAACTCTTTAAAAATTTCATGGTACATGCAATATATTTCTCCAGCCCAATTACTATCCAGCCTAATGCAAATAGTTTCATAAGCTTATTGTTAACTTTGGCTTGCAAATTATCGGTAAATATTAAATTTCCCCATGCAAATATTACGTGTCCAGGCATTCTGAATGCCATCAACTATATTAATAATCAATTCCTAGGATCATACATAATTCTGTCAAATAAAATTTTCAAACCAAAAATACAAACCGAGTGTTCAGAAAGGCCCTTTCTTGGAGAGTGACTATCATCACTGAGATTGAATGGCTGAGTCAGTCGGTAGCGTTCTTCACTGACAAACGCATTTGTCAGTTCCATCTCTCTGTTGTTAGCTTCTTGCTGTTGCAAAGCCTCCAAAAGCCAACAGTGGTGTTCTTTGGCTGTCCTGTATAACTCATCAATGTTATTTATGAGAAGCACATATTGTGGGTGATGGAAGTTTGTTTTAAGCATCTGGCTGGGTAAGTGTTTCACAATGTCATCTGCCTTCCTCCTCTGCCTTTCAATGTCCTCAAGGATTTTCTTAAAGGAAAGAGAAAACAAGAATTAATATAATGAAGATCTGAACAAATATGTCAAAAGCACAAATTTAGTTAGAGGGGAGTTACAAAAGAGGAAAACCTTAAAAAAAAACTTGAAAAGCATGAAAAGATCAATTATAAATAGTATTAGGACTTTTACAAATTTCACTGTGTTTTTTTACAATTGAACACAGATAATAATAGCAAAATAGGCAAATTTGGGTAGGAATGGCAACCCACTAGGAATTATGCAAATAGCAGTGATTTTATAATTGAGAACAATATAAAGCAGAAACTATTCTTGAGAATGGGAAAAGAAATTCTTTGGGACTTGAAAATTCAAACAGATTGTCTGGTCCAGGTGAGAAGCCTAGATTTAGTCACTGGAAATAAAGTTTTGTCAGATTGGTGTTGATACTCCAGAAAATCACAGAATGAAACTGAATGGTAATGAAAAGTGGAAAATATCTTGCTGATGAACTGAACAAACTGGGAAACATGAATGTGACAATTGTACCCATCATTACTGGCATACTTGAGACTTGAAAAGCCCCAGTCTTGCAAAAAAGAGTGAAAGTACTGAAAGCATCAAGATGACTAAAAGTAGCAAAAATATATCAATGACAATTCATTCATTAAATTTTTTTATTTTATTAATGTCTATTTCAGTTGGCAACCATTTCACTCATGGTTAATACATGCATCTTTTCATTAAGATAAGTACAAACCAAGGTTGTAACTTTGGGCTACATTTGAAAAACCCATCACTACTAAAGTTTTAATTGCATTACTTGTAACTTTTTGGATAACTTTTAAAACTGGTCTAACTTGAGTTACTCATAAGAAGAGAATCAGTTCAAGATTTAATAGTGCGAAGATTTCAAATATCATTCAATTTGCTATTTCTAACTTATTCTGGCAATGCTGCTATAAACTTCCTAACAATCATATTTGCTTCCTTCAAGAACCACTGGTTACCTGGTCAACTGAACAATAAAAAAAATCTGATAGTTTTTACTATTTATATATTTAATTAAACTATTTCTATCCAATTAATGCCAAAGTTCTTTGAGTCCAAAACAAAAATTGACCAAGACAAAACTTCATAAGCCATTATAAAAAAAATGACATGAAATTACAAACTGATGTATGAAGATATGATATTTGAAAAAAACAAAAAAACACATGAAAACTGCTAAAGAAAAATAATCCTATTAATACACAAAAAAGTTTTATTGATGACTAGCTGAGGTACCTGGTGTTGCCCAGCTGTACATGGCTGCAATTGTATAACTGCACCCCTCTGTATACCTGCACCACCTTATCTAGAAATGTCTACTTGCATCCCCACTTGCATGCATCATCCATGGTATACTAAGCTACTCTCCTCCCTCCAACTTTTTTGTGGCATGTCCTTCACAAGTGTTTGATTGTTCTTAATAAAAGAATTCCATTGATAAAACCTTCTAATGGGGTCATTGCTCAGAGTTAAATTGTTTCAATGTTTTAGATATTCATTAAATTTCCTATGGCCATAATAACTTTCAAATAGTATGCCATTGTTCACAAATTTAATAAACAAAAACAGGGATGAAGTATCAGAGTTTGATCCAACTGCAAGTGCAAACACATGAACAACCCTCACCTCCTTCTTCACATGTTTACTGTAAAGCTGGGGTTAATAAGAGGTTCTATGGGAATTTTTCCCTTGTAATGCTTCACTAATCCTTCTCAAACAATCTTTGCATCAAGGGTTGTTTGAATGCCAATTTAGATTAGCTAAATGGCAAAAGCCAATTTTGGACCTAGTTTGTTGCAGATTTTGTTCACTTAACTGAAATAATCTAAACCAAACATTTATGCAAGACAATTTGTGTGTCATATT
>OZ038498.1:59324077-59431577 GCA_964036315.1 Acanthosepion esculentum | reverse complement strand
CAATTCAGATTAATTAAACTTTAAATTGTTTCAGAAAAGTAAATTTTATTTTTAAAAGATGTTTTAATAAAGAGAATTGTGTTGACAAATTTGTCAATATGAATGAATTTATTCATTTTACTCACAAGTAGAAAAAATCATTTCAATCAGTTCAAATTCAGTTTGAAATGCACCAATGTATTTTGCTTATTGAGAATATTAAATTTATTAGCTTGGAATTAAAACTAAAATTAAAGCTTCAAGATGAGTTTTTGTTTTTAAGAAAGTATTTTAAACTTTAGGTATCACTTTTTTTTAAGGTATCTATAATCTATCAACTGATTTTTCAATAAGCTTTTAGAGACAATGGTGTTGGCAGAGGTATGCACTCCCTGAGTGCTTTCTAGTTTTTTTTTATTATACCGTACTGGTGGACACTATTTAGGGAGAAAAGCCTCTACCATTCTATATGAAATATACATTTGAGCAACATTATAGAAGGTATCAGCTAAATAAATTCAAACAAATCTTTTTACAGTATTTACATTAGTCGGACTATTGTCCTCATCTTTGTCGACATTTTTGTCACAACGTTTCGGCCGTTGTACGCTCCGGCCTTCTTCAGGTGGTTGGAATTTCGAACCGAACCCTTTATTTCGATCACTGGGGTAGACTGTTCTAGTTCCACGAGCCATGTTTGATGGATGTCAGTTATCAGTTATCTCCTGGTAATTTTCCCTCTGAAAGTTCTCCACTGCCTGAACCGGGTATTGAACTCACACTCTTTGGGTCTGTCACTGGATCTAACCAACGCCTTTATCCACTGTGCCATGTGTCCTTGAGGGTTCAGTTCGAAATTCCAACCACCTGAAGAAGGCCGGAGCGTACAACGGCCGAAACGTTGTGACAAATATGGCGACAAAGATGAGGACAATAGTCCGACTAATGTAAATACTGTACGTAATACCTCATCTCAGAAATATAGACAAATCTTTTTACTCATTAAAATAAGCTGTTATATGATATCAACATCAGCAAAAATAAGCTAAATTTTTTCTTACCTTGTAGATCTGGAACTGTTGTTTTATTAAATTCACATTACCCCACTCAATTTCCACCTTTGTTTTCTCTGCAGCCTGATCAAGCCAACATTCTAAAAACTTAGCAGCCTCATTAAAATGACCAACCAGAACTTCTGCTTCTTCAAGCTGCTGCGACTTACTAGCGGCAGATACCTGCAAAGCTGCATGGTGCTTATTGAGGGATGCAAGTTCAATATGCACTTTCTGCCGCTCAACATTGTCTGGGCTGTTCTGAATAATCTGGTCCCCAACAGATCTCAGGTTGGCTAGTTTCGGCCGCAGCGATTCAAATTCGAGTAACAGTTCCTTGGAGAGATGAAGGAAAAGAAAGAGAAAAATTAATTGAAAGGAACAGAAAACGGAAAGGGAAAATAAAAGCAGGACAAAGTATGAAGTACGTTAATTTATTTGTACTGTTAGCAAGATTTAAATATTTTGGTAATTAATTTTATTTTTAATTTGCAATTATACTGGACTTTGCTTTCACTGTCTTGTTTATGTTCAATAATTCTTGAATATTAGAGAAAAATGATATACTGTGCAACAGACTCCTACATAGATGCTTCTCCAAACACTACAATCTTAACCTCTTCAAGTTTAGGGTCAATCATCATCTATCCTCCATATTCTTTACTTTCTACTCTTATGTTCATATCATTCGACACAGTAAGCCTTAACCTTGAGTAGCTCTTGTGCCTTGGATTGTGTGAACATGAGTAAAAAAAAAAAAAATAAATAAATAAAACTAACCAATAAACTATTCATCAGAATAATAATAATATGAACTTGTGTGATATTTTTTTTTATAAAGTACTCTTTATATGCGTGGAGTCTTTTCAGATATTTTTTTTTACGCTAATAATCATCCAACACAAGTGTCACTCAAGGTAGAGTATTACTGTGTGGAGTTATATTAGTGGAGGAAAAGACAAGCATTAGAAGTATAGAGCTGAAGTAGACTTAGAAGGAACAGGAAACCCAATTCTAAGAGGAATGAGTCGAGACGCAGTCTCTGACTGTGCTCGACTCCTGTCGAATTCTCTGCTTTGGCAGAGAGGAACCCGGACGAGGCTTTGCTGCAGGGCAAAGTGTCGTCCAGGGAGGTAGACAGTCCCTGAACCCGTTTATACGGGTTCTAATGGGCATATTTTTGGCCGAGTCTACAGGCTCGGAGAACCCACATTAAGCCGGCCTTGTGCCACATGCGACCCACGTGGGAGGGTTGTTAAATATAGGAAACCCAATTCTAAACAGGAAACAAGGGATAAACCTCTACTCCTGTTCAAAAGACTGGGGAGGAGTGTGAACCATAGGATAGGCGAACTTATCTAATCCTATTGAATATGGACAATTATTGCTCTCTACAACTTCTTATTCTTTGTAGCTCAAATGGGCAATGGAATGAGAACAGCCTACCATCATAGATTAAATAAAGGGTTCACTTTGAAATTTGTTGTAGGTTATCTGGATCAACAAAACAGCCAAAACATTGTGATAACAATATTGATGAGAACAACAGTCTGCATGTAAATAAAAAAACAAAACAATGCAGTAACAACTTATTTTATTACTGTGGAGTGAGTAGCTACAGTTAAATGCAAAATAAATACTAGAACTGTCCAACAAACAGAATTGACAAAGTTTGCAATAAGCAATAACAAGACAAAGAAAAGAACAGGGCAAAAAATAATATAAACCAAGCAAGCAATATATGCAAGGCAAATTAACAGTAATAAAGCTATTTGTACCTCTATCCCTGACTCTCTTCATACTACACAGCTCTGCCCTCTTGGCAACTCTGATCATGTGGTAGTGTCTGTAAACATTTCTTTCTGCTCCCCCCACCAAACAAGAACCTCCTACCAACAGAATATCTTTCTGTTATCAATGGGCAGATTGTGACTTGTTCTGTGATTTCCTTTGTGATATCCCTTGGAATGAAGTTTTTAATCAGCCTGTCAAAAAATGCACCTCTGAGGTCTCTTCCTGGGTGAAAACTGGCATCGATGCTTTCATTCCAGCAAGGAAATACCAAGTTAAACCATGTTCATCTCCTTGGTTCTCACCTGCATGCTTGGCTACAGGAATCACTTCTGGCTGTACCAGAGCAACATGTCTGATTGCAACAGATGTCTCTTTGTCTCTGCTTGTAAAACCCTCTCTCATTTAACCACCACAGATAAACTTCCCTGTCCACCATCAACATGGCTGATGCTCAACTCCTGGAGAGCATCAAATTGGGTCAGTGTGTTGTGCCAGAAGGTTTTTCATCTTGCACATTTACAAATCTACCATTTGTCTGTGCATTGAATATTGTTGCCATATCTGGTCAGGTGCTCCTGCTATTCATCTCAAGGTTCTTGATGAAATCCAAAGAAGGATCTGCAAAGTAATCAATCCTGACTTGGCAACTCAACTTCACTCACTTTCTCACAGATGGTGATATTGGATTCCCTTTGTTTTTTCTACAAATATTTTAATATCAACTGCTCTGACAAGCTTTTTTCCATGGTGCCCTGACTACATGCTACTAAAATGGCATTTAGGTCCCACCCTTTTTACTGCTGAAAAAGTTAAATGTAACCAACACTTCTACTCCAACAGTTTCTTTTCTCACACTTCCCACCAGTGGAACTCCTTTCTGTTTTCCTTGCTTCTCTGAAAACTATAATCTTCAAAAATTTAAATGCATTGTCAATCGCTATCTTCTGTTTTCTTGAATCCCATCCATCTTTTATTGTTCCCTCAATCCCCCTATACCCAGTCTTTTCTCTCACCCTCTCTCTATGTAACCGCCTACACATTTGTGGCATTCTTACCTTGCTTGGGTGAAATGATTAGAAAAAAAAAGAGCAAAAAAAAAAAAAAGAGCAAAAAAAAAAAAAAAAGAGCAAAAAAAAAGGGCAAAAAAAAAAAAAAAAAAAAAAAAGAGCAAAAAAAAAAGCAAAGCAACAGTAAAATGGCCAAAAAGTTCACAAACCAAGAACTGGGATTGACACACAAAAGCAAATGTAGCATTCTGACTTCAAGACAAGACAAAAAGGGACTGAGTTAGATGAAACTGAGAACTGGTCCATTTTACTGACTAGGAAAAAAACCCAGCATGCATTTGTGTGCTTCTGCCTATAAAATGGGGAGGGGGGCAAGTGTTTTGCAGTCATTCCTACTTAGGTTGAAACCAACAATGACTTACTATTCAGTTGTTATGATAACATGGGACATGTTAGCTTATTGCTATCACATAATACCTCCTGTTACTATAACAATGGAATATCTCATTACTAAGAAAGATAGATCAACCTGTGTGACAAATATATAAATTCACATTGTATCTTCAATCACAGGACATAGTAATTACTTTGTGATGATTTTCATTAATGATACATTCTCTTGAGAGAAAGACGATATATTGAACAACAGAGAAGCTGTGGAGTGTCATGATTGCCTATATATATGAAGGGACATGACACAAAGAAATTGAAATAAGGGTTGACATTCTAGCGTTTGAATTCATCCCAATTCCTCATGGGTGAAGAAAAAGATAAATATTAAAAAATATTCAATATAAAATTAGAAAAAGGACACATCCTTCTCATGCAATGTGAAGTATAGTGCCACAGCTTCACTACGCTAGTGATGCTGCTATGTTTTTCATAGCAAGTAAGCATATTTACATAGTAGAGTTGCCAGCTCCACTCACAACTGGTTTTCTCCAAGACTGGTAGCCAAACAAGGCTAGAGAGCCCAGGCTGCTATAGCTTGTGTAGAGGAAGAAGAAAAAGATTAATAATTTTCCCAAGGATTTTTGCAAGAAAGTGAATGCAATGATAGTGGTTGGAATTTGAACTCAACATGTTGATCTAACTGTCCATGCTGATATCCAAATGCTACATGTGCATCTCTAACAAATCATCAGGTACAAAAATAAAGTGATCCTCACCTTGTGTTTGATCATATCTTCATCAACATCTTTAATTCGTCTCTTCAGCTTTAGATAAGCTTCAGTTAACCAATCACGGATCTCAGTCTTCAGCTGCTTGAACTTCTCTCGGTCCTTGCCAAGATGTTGCAGCAAGTTTTCTTGGTCAGTTATTAACTTCTGCATTGTCGTCAAACGGTCAAGCTTCAGTGTTAAGCTTGCAGGGAGGGCAATGCCAAGATTCTTGTACTTTGATTGTTTGATTTTGATTAAAGAATAAATGTGCTCTATTCGTGCATTCATTTCAAGTTTTAGTTTCTAAAAAGATAAAGAAAAGTAAATTACATTTTTAACTTTAACATATAATTAAATTGCTTAGACTGTTTAAACAAAAAATTTACGAAATCTCAAAGTAAAGAAAAAAACAACGCCTATTCCAATGGAAGTCAATGACACTTTACTACAACTTTTTTTTTCTTTTTTTCTTTTTATGCTTTTTGGTATATCCCCCTCCCATATCAAGATATAACTTCCGTTAACAGATTTAAAGTGTCACTGTCTAGATTTCAGCGAAAATTTAAATTTGAAACAATAGAAATGTTACATCTAACTCAATGCTGTCTCTCTACCCCCTACACTGCTCCCACTTCGTTAATTTCCTTTATTATTGCCTGTCGTACATGTGTAAATTTATTTTCATTTCAACATTTGGAAATAAATCTGATGATTCACTGTCCTTTAAAAGGGCTGTGGTGAAATAATTTATTATACGGAACCTTAAAGTAATCTGCTTTTATTTAAATTATTAGCTCTGATTTACATTGAGCTTTCTGGATTTTATCCTCATTGGGTCTACCCATACGGATTACCTAGTTTTTCGTAAACTAAATATTATATATATATATATATATATATATATATATATATATATATATATATATTACAAACCAATGACAATAAATATAATAATCATTTTACAATTACTACTGGATAGGTTAAGTAAATATGGCTATGTTGATAACCCAATGAGTAACCTATTTAACAGGCTTGTGCAAATGGGTGACAGAACAATAACAAAGAGGAATAATGTTATACTCTGCTTCAAACTAGATCTTTTTTTGATTCATTCTACATTAAAAGCTGTTGGCTGGATGTAGAAAGCATAACTAAAAATATTATTCTCAGGGGCGCCAAGCATCACATGTGGCTCATAAAACAAATCCTCTTCAAAAAAAATAAAAAATAAAAATTAAAAAAAAATTAAAAAAATTAAATACAATATAAAAGCAGCCAATCATGAACATTATGACTAAAGCAAAAACCTAACAAAAAATTCTGTCACAATTCACGACATCTGCTTTTAAGGACACTGCTCACAACACTGAAAGTTGCAGTGAGTGGGCAAGATGTTAATGTCACCACAAGTGACCTCAGTCAAGCAACCTGACATACACATCAATTGCAGGACCTATTGAATCTCCACATTCTCCAGGTAGCATCCCTTGCCAACACAGAGACATTCTGCCTTGATCTTCTATATTGGCAATACAAAGAATTTTATCTTAACAATTCTTGTCTTCCTTTCGCCTCACTGGTGGTACTTGTTTCATTTGTTCTCTTGCACTACCATATGCACATTTATAACAATGTAAAAAAACAAAAAAATTATTTAGAGAAATAAAAGACCAAAGTTGTCAAGAGCAATGATTGTCAATGTCCTGAAAGAACTTTACACATAAGAAATTAAAGCACAAAACAAGAAAATGGTTGTGAATTTTGTACATCTGAAGTAGGCATAAAATTGATTAGCAAAAACGTTGTAGTAGAAAAAAATAGATCAAAAGTTCAAATGAATTTTGGAAAGGTAATGATATCTAAAATTACAAAAGGCCATACAATATTTACAAATTTTATGTAAAAAGAAAGAATGCAATTAAGTCCAAACAAATTTTGATCATAGAATATGTCATTTCTTTATTGAGATTCCTTATGAACAAAATTGAAAAAAAAAAAATTTTGTTCCTTGAATATTTTTTTAAAATATAAATTTACTAATTATTAAATTGATTATACCATTTTTTTTTTAAATAAGAAAATATGCAAAGTGGTTATATATAAAAAAAATATTTGTATAAAATATTTTTTAAATATTAGTTCATTTCAGTTTCGATATCATATTTCATCTCCCAAAAGTTAACAGCTTTCACATTTTATTCCAGTTAATGCCGAATATGATCTGAACAAAATGCTTTTCTATTTTTTTTATTGTAACCTTAACATCTAAGACTCCCAATGCTATGTACATTTTAGTAAACCACTCTCATTCTCTTTATATTCCACTGATGAGATATATGTTCCACTTGAGCAACAGCTTCTCAAGAATTGCTGCTTTTCGGAACCGACTCCCAAGAGGGTGCTTTCCCAATCACTACAATCTTAACCTGTTCAAGTGTAGAGTTAACAGTTATCTTATCCACATATTCACATAAACTGTGCCTCTTACTATATAATACGCTGCCTCGAGTGGCTCTCTGACCTTATACATGGTGAACACCATCGTAAAAAAAAAATAAAAATAAAAAATTAATTTTGAATCTATGAAGGTGATTCAAGGGGAGATAACATAACATGATAACCGAAATAAACATAAGTTGTCTCCCATGTTTCATGCACCTTTGAATAGAATATTGAATTGTAAATAAGATTTCTTCACGCAGAATGAAGTCAATTTTACAACTCAATAATCTAATAAACGTCAAGTTGTATAGAAGTCTTGAAGGTCATAACCAATGAGTTTGAATCACACTGTAGACTCAGTAAAACTGACCCAATGATAAAGTAGCTAGATTCTAAGAAATATCAGTTACCGAAATTAGTCAACAAATGAATGTAACTAATTAATAAAAAAACACAGAAAACACACAGTATTTTTAATGTATTACAACATTTATTTATTTAGGTATGGTTGTGAGAGAACAATGAAAAAAACTTTATGAAAATGCCATTTCATTTTTCAACAAAATAACACAAGACTAAAAATTAAAATAAGGTCTTTAGGAAATATTAATAACAATTATATCAAAAATAAGAAAAACTGAAGTCTTTAGAATGTTAATTACAACTAAAATGAACTTAAATATTAATAATATACATTTATCCAAAAATATAATAACTAAAATATAAGTAAAATGAAAAGACTAATAATAATAATAGCTGACTAGTTGTTTCCAAGTATACCCATCTACTCGGGTGATTAGCTAATCACTGTTGCAGACGTCTGCTCAGGCACATTTGTATTTCTTCAATACCCACAAAGCCAATTTGTGGTTTATACTGCAACTAGACCATAGTTTAACAGACCTTAGTTACAAATTCTGAGAGAGAGTGCGCAATCTGGCATGATCTGCAGTTAAATAAGGTTAGTACATTTAAGTCCTTGGTCACAACTTGTGACTTTGTGCTAATACAGCCATCAATGGTGTATAAAAATAAGTGAACCTGTAGTATGATTTCCACATATTTCCCAACAGGTCATCATTTTCAAGAAGTCATTCTCTTGTAAAATCGACTCTGGTGAGATTCGAACCTGAGTCTCATGGTTGAAACATTAACAACCTGATCAGCAGAAATAATATCAGTCAAATTAGAACTAAAAATAAAAACAAATATAAATATATATATATATATATATATACCTTCTGTCTTTCCATTCGATCTGTCTCATTACCATCTTGGGAAGAATTTGCCAAATTATGAAGTTTCACTTGGGTGTCTTCTAAAAATTCCATTGTTTGCCCAATTTCTGATAAAATGCTCTTACGATCATTTTTCTCCTCCAAGAGTGAAGTCAAGTATTCATCACACTGATCTTCAAGTCTGTCAGTAAAGAAACAGGAAAATCATAGAATATCATGTTGAAATGTTACTGTGAAAGTATTTTAGCAATTTATTGCTAGTCTGCATTTAATTAACAAGAAAAGATTTTATAATTAAAGAAAAAAAAAAAAAAGATATGCTCTTTATCAATATATCATCCAGAGAACATTAAGACAATGTAGATATAATTCAAAATAAATTTTTCAAGCTTCTTTTTTATTGCTCATATTTAAAATATCTATGGTATATAGTTGATGAATGTTGGGCTTATATGTAAGTGTTACGTGTTGATAATTGTAACAAAGGAAAAAAGAATGATTTGCCAAAACACAGAGCTAAATCACAAAATAAAATATATACAAGATATACAATTGGCTATACAAAACTGAAAACGCAGAGTTACTGGCAAAGTGTTACGAGGGAGAAAGGGAGAAGAATCAAGTGTCTTAACTATGTTAGGGCTAGCGAAGTAATCTAGTTGCTATTACTGGAAATCCACAAATGTATGTAAATAAAGATAAATTCCTAGTTTGGTCAATGAAAATAGTCAAAATTCTATTTACCAGATTTGTTCCATGAAATTCTCTCTTGGGTTTTTGTTGGTCGGCAACTTTTCATAGAGATTCTTTCGGCTGGATATGATAATCCTCGAATCAAAAGCCAGAGTTGATACTGGCAGCAATTCCCTTTAACAACCGACAACCCTTTACCCAAAAACCTATTTTATAGGGGCTAACACCTAATTTGCATATTTCTAGATGTTTCTCGAATCATCTAGATTCTTCTCGAATATACTGGAATGATCTAGAATCTTCCAAACGTTCTATTTCAAATTTATCTATTTTAAATCTAATTTATTTCATGAAAGAAAACTTTTTGGTATTAACAGGTAGGACTCAGTAGAATCCCTTACTATAAATTTTAACCTTATTGCGACTTTCTTTTTATAGAAATACATCCTCGTAACAGTAAGTAAAGGCCAAATTTACTGTCTATAGTACTATTTTATCTTTGACTCCATTTGGTTACAGTGGTTAAAGTGGGTGACTATCATCTTAGTCCTTTTCGTGATTTGAGAATTCATACAGGGTCTTGTTTTTGGCTGACAGAAATTAATTTAAGAAATTTTTTTTTTTTTTTATTAATAATGAAAATTGTGTTACGAGAACAGTCAAAATGTGTCCTTGTATTTGGTGTTGTTAAAACGTGTATGATAGCACAGAACAACAAATGAAACAGCAGTACCACCAGTGAGGCGAACAGGAAAGATGACAAGAATCTTAAAAATAAAATTCTTTTGTATTGCAGATGCAAACTGGTGTGTCTCTAAATGTAGATGAAGGAGGCACCTTTATCAGAAGAGTAGAATTGGTAAGTGCTGGTGTTGATATGTTTGTCGGGTCAATTGACAAAAGTCATGTTGATGATGTCAAAAGAGGCTTGGTGTGGAATACTGAAGCCACAAATCTGACTTTGCTGATATAGAGGATGTGAGCAGGATGTCTGTATGTGAGCATGGTATGGGCCTTTGGAGGAGGGTGGGTCTAGAGATGATATGTGCGTTGAAACACATCTGGTTTGCTTGCAAATTTTTAATATTTGTACTTCAAATACAATTTCATATTTACACACACACACACATATATATATATATATATATATATATATATATATATATATATATATATATATATATATATAAAACATTAAAATTACCTTTCAAATCTTTCATTGAGTAGTAAGATTTGATCTTGTGAGTGAACTTTGGCTTCAGCAGTTGGTAGTCGTTGAAGTAGAGCATTGGCCGATTCTTTGAGACTCACAATGCCAGCTGAAGCTGGTTTTAGGTTTTGTTTAATTGTCTGCATAGGAAGAAGATAAAAATAAAATATAATGATATAAAATATGAGATATAATAATATATTATTCATAATATGTAATAATTAATAAAAAAAGTATAATGATATAAAGAATGAAGAAAAAATAAATTTTGTTACTATTCTGGAATATAATCACTTCATCCACAGAATGTCATGCAAGGATATGAAATTATATATATATATATATATATATACACACACACACAGGACTCTCCCATTGTTTTTCAGAGTACCAACTGCCAGACTACCCACATATATCATTCAATTATAGTGGTGAAGGCTTGTGCAGAAGCCACTACACATTTTGGAAGAGCCAAATACTGCACAATATGCCACAGAGTCCTCTAAATACCCCCCGCAAGTTTTGAATTCAGAGTTGTCCTTCTAGACCATTTGCCACTCAAGGCTATAGGATCCAGTCTGTCCTGCTATTTACCCATAGCTAGGGGGAGAAGCGATGGATTCATAGGATACAGGTTCGATTCCTGTCAGAGAGCGAAAATGTTATACTTGTATCTATAAAAAGAACGTTAAACATAATATAAATGTCTTTAAATAAATTGTCGGACTATGTCCAATTCTAAAATATATATATATATATATATATATATATATATATATATATATAAAAGTGAACACTGAAGTCAATCAACACTCAGAGGCGAGAGGCTGTTTCATGCTAGATGCAACTGTCAAGCCTGATGATTGCATCTAGCATAAAACAGCCTGTTGCCTCTGAGTGTGGACTTCAGTGTTCACTTTTTATATTTACATATGCTGTATCTCTGATATTGAGCACTTTATCCCATAAATATAGCACACTTTAAAACTATATATATATATAAAGTTTTATTGAAAACAACTGACAACCTGTGGTGGTTGAGTTTTTTTTTATAACTTTTGCAGCAGTTTTGAGTTTTATTGGAATGTTGTTATGGCTATTGTGTGGAGTATGATGTTTTAGACCTTCTTCCTTGAGAAGATCTCTAAGGTTTTGATGGAGCTTTATTAATTTGCGATTTTCCAATTGGGATAATGACGGGTTTAACTTTTCAATTTCAGTTTTCCTTGTGACAAGGTCAAATTTAGGCTGGAGATGGCAATTTGGTCCTGTTTATGACTGGATAGGTTTATATATTTATCACTGTTGCTGGGGTGTAAAATATTTTCTTGGTATAAGATGCAAAGCTATTTCATAATTATTTGTCTGTGCTTATGCTCATCATTATTAATACTTAGGTTGATAAGGTATTGTACTTCATTATATTCAGGTTTGGTCAACATATTTTTAAGTATCACATTATGTTTTTGGATTTCATTATTTAAATGTTGGATTTCATTTTTACCTGTTGTTATTTGTAAAATAAGTTTTTTTCCAAATGTTGTAGTGTTACTTTCTTTTTGGCTGCTGGGTCAGGTAATTTAAAAATTGTGTATTTGGGCAATGATCCCTCTTTTATGTAAGTTTATTGAAAATGACTCACAAAGTGTTGTGGTTGAGATTTTTCTTATTTTTTGCAGTGTTTTTGAGTTTTGTTGTAATTGTTTTATGACTATTATTTTCAACAAAACTTGCATAAAAGAAGGACTACTGCCCAAATACATTATATATATATATATATATATATATATATATATATATTGATGCATGTTACATTAAATAATATAGACAAGTTTTGTCTATTTATTTTAAGTAAGTTCCTTTCATATTGTCTGATAAGCTTAATAACATTATCATTGAAAGACGAAAGGAAATCACCATATTGATACATGTTTAAATCCTATCTAAGCTTTCAGCTTACATAAGCCATTATCAAAGATGACAATTACATTTCAATATATCAAACAATACACGGACAAAACAATAATGATAGTTTGTTTCTGTTGCATGAAAAATTTCAAAGCAACGACAAACTTGCGTATACGAGACACGGAAGCGAAAATCGCATTGCACCTCATGACATCACACATGATCACGTGAGTGTGAAAACGAGAAGTATTAAGTATGGGAAGTTGTTGGTATAAATCAATGGCTTCTGTTATCAATTATAGGCATTTAAGAATATTTGTGGAGATTTCATAGTTTATTTTTTTCAGGTTAGGTTTCAACTGTTTTATGTATATTAAAGGAACTGGTCTACATTATTTAATGAAACATGCATCAATGAAAAATTGCTGCCTAAATACACATTATATATATATATATATATGTGTGTGTAGAGAGAGAGAGACACTATTGGCCAAATGTTTTGGGTCATTCTCTGGATTTCAAGGAATTGCCTAAAAACTGAAAGTTGTGTGCCTTTTTCAAAATTTACTAGCTCATTTAAGGTCAGAAGGACTTTCTATTCATGAAGGGTTTTATCAAATATTCAATAATGGAATTAACCCATTACTGCATAAAATTCCTTAAAATTTTAACTCTAATTGACCTTGCTGGCTAAAGGTAATCTCAGGGTTGGCAGATTTGAAATTTTATGTAACACCCTCTCTAAAAAATTGGATGTCATGTACAAACAGGTTAAATAGTTCCAGCATCATAGTTTAGTAGGAGTTAATTAAACCAAAGAAGGTGTGAAACTTACTAATTATTAAACCCAAATTTTTGGCCTATAATATATATTTGTAGACAAAAATTGTTTAACATTTTTTATTGAATGTTGATACATGTTTTAGGACTTCTATTTTATTCATTAGTTGAAGTTTTACAATGGACAATAATTCAAAATTCTTAGAAAAAGAAGATAATTCAGTAATTAAAAATTTATAATGTATCCAAATCATTTCAAGGATTTGTTATGGATAGTATTAAAGAGTGAAGTCAGATATATTGCATTTCTTGGAATGGTTATTTTCATCTCATATAGTTTTGGAATGTTTCAATTTGAGCTGAAAGCCTTGGAGTCCATGCTATACAATTTAAACCATATAAAACAAATGAAAATGTATATAAAGTTTATCTCCCTTTCTATTATGGATTGATTTTAACAGATTTATGGTTTCCAAAAGCAGTCTACCCAAGGCTTATTTAGTGTTTTGCTGCAACTTCTTGTTTGTTCTTGCAAGATAGTAATTGATTTTGTATATCTTGGTTACATACTATTTCTTTTTAATTAGGGGAAAGGCAGCTCACTTAGATTGCTGTTTTTTTTTAATCATTTCATAACAAGGAAAGTAATAAACCCACTAAGATGCAAAGGGTTATTGAGTGTGAAAGAATATCATTTGCATATGATAAATTTGATATTATTTGACCTCTGATAGAAAAACCACTCTCACTATACATTTGTTCAGTTTCAAACATTACAGCTGACAATGCCATAGAAAAGAGAATGGCAAATGATGTATCACCTTGTTTAACAACCTTTTTGATACAAAAAATGGCTAACACCAAACTCAGTTTTTATAGCAGATCTAGAACAACCATATACAGAGAGAAATTTTGTAATTTTGGGTGGTGGGAAGCATTTTGAGTACCAACTGAAGTTTGTCCAGTTTAATGCTGTCAAAAGCTTTGGTGAAATCAATAAAAATAATGTGAATTATATAGAGAAAGAAAAAAAAATAATGTTTACCTCAATCATTTCAATCTGTTTGATTAACATGTCATCATCCGAAGTGATGTCAACGGGTATATTTTCTGGCAAGAGGTCATGTTCAGCTTGCTGGAGTACAACATTCATTTCAGTAATCACAATATTAACACACTCCCAATGGCTAGAAATATCCTGAAAAATAAAGAAAACAAAGAAAATACATTGTTGGACATGTGACACATCTTTTATGGATATTTGCTTAAAGGCTGCCAAAGGTGACGGTTAAGTTTGATGACAAGTCACTATCTATAGAATTAATATCATTAGTTGTTTATCGAAAACTTAATAAAGGATGGCATATTTTAAGTCTTCAAATATGTTTTTTTTCTTCTTCTCCTCCTCCTCCTCCTCATTATATATCATTTTAGACATTCTTATTGCCTGAAGATCACAAGAGAATAAAACTCTAGTAGCAACTCAAGCTGTACTTCATTGAGTGTTGATGTTATGAAGTGTTTTTTGTTGTTTAGATAGTCTAGGCATTGAGCACTTTAATTTACTGCACAGGTGGGTGTTTGCCTTTTGGTCTCTTTATTTTCTTGTTTGGGATTTTTTTCTTGTCTAAAGTTTTAGGTCTTTTGGCAAGTTGTCTGTTGTTGATCACATCAACATTGTTTTGTTTTTTGTAGTAACAGTTCCAGCTAGTCTAGGAGTAGAGCACTATACTTTACAGTAAAACTTATGGATGTGTGTGTGTGTGTATATATATATATATATATATATATATATATAGGCTCACACAGAAATTAACAAATTTTTGTACAGAGATTATCTCCAAAATTTGAATTTTTATATCCATATATATTAACCAATCAGCAATGCCATATGAGATGCACATTTTTTAAATTTGCAGACAATTAAGATTTGTTGTTAGCTACAAAATTTTAGAGGACCACTTCAAAATATGATGAACAATACTTTCCTCCTTAAAATGGATATTTAAAAATTGGCAAAATATTTATTAACCAATAAACTTGAGATTAACAAATGTAATTTTTGTTTTTTTCTAGAGCCGATGTTTCATTATAAAAGTCATCAACTTTTAGTTCACTATTTAGTTTTTTTGGTTAACTTTTGACCAGGGGTTTGTCATACAAAATTGAAATTCTCACACCTTAATTAATTACTCACATTTTCACATATTTATTAGAGTATATTACAAAAAATGCTTAGTGATATTGACACATAAACAAACATGCAGACTAAGTTTGTTTATGAGCATCAACAGCTCACTGCTTATTCATGCTGCCAACTGCTACAATTTATACACATACATAAGACAACATAAATCCATGTCACACACATGAAGACGCATTCTGTTTCTTCCATACGAACGCAATTGATTCAGTCGTACTGTAAAATGATACACAAAATATTTTGTGTGAAGTTGTTTCACAAAGAATCTTTGTAATTAATTTCTAATTCATTTCTTTCAGTTTGAAAGAAAAATAATATTCAAATAATAAAAAAATTAAAATTTTTAGAGCTGTGTTGAAGATTTGTTGATTTTTACCTTTATCTATGCATATTCCACTAATATATATATATATATATATATATATATATATATATATATATATATATATATATCGAGAGAGAGAGAGAGAGAGAGAGAGAGATAAGTGGGGAAAAATACCAAAAGTCAAAAATTGATACATACGGAAAGTGTTCTAAGTTTTTCTTGTGTCTGTGTTTTCATGGAATTCCACTGATCATTCACATTTGTTACAGCAAGATAAATAACAGATTCCTTGTCTGACTCTGGGATGTCAAGTTCGTTGCCATATTTGTTGATTTTGTCAACCAAGGCCTTGTTATTATCAAGAGTTTTCACAAAATCCTGTATAAAAGAATAAATAATTCAGCATTTTTTTTCAGACTTAGTAATAAAATATAGGAAAATAGTTCAATCAAGGAGAATCTATCGAGTGACACTCTTATTCACAGTTTCACTTATTTCAGTTACCTATGGTAAACCCATGAAATCAATAGTTTGGAAGTTTTATTTATAATGGTTGCAAAGTGCAAGAGCTACTAGCAATTCAGATATTCCAAAGAGAAGCTATAAAATTCTTCCTTTAAATGAGAAGATGGAAATTTCATAATCTTAATAAGGAAATAAAAAATCAATATGCTGAGGTTGCTTAGATCTACAGTAATAGATTATAGTGATGGAAAAATAAATAAATCATAACAAGGAGATCAAAATTTTATCATCTCTACAAATAGATGTATATTAAGAATTGCTAGGCCATGAAGTCAGATTTTAACCAAACAATCAGAAACTGTCCTAATCAGGATATGAATAGCTTGGTCCAGTAAGTGAATCAATTCTCTGATGCTGTGGTAATTGTAACATACCCAGAGCTGAAATACAACACATGCGCAACACACACAATCTCGCATTAAATAATTACCTTCTTTTTTAACATTTTAAGCAGGTGGCTACTTCATTTGAATACATACACACACACACACATATTCTCCCAGACTATTTCTCTCTCTTGTATGCACTTCCTTATAATCCTTACACAAAATCCATAATAGATTCATGGTCATCTTAATATAATATCCAACCACAGGATCTTCGTATTAAAGTATAGAAGAAGCAATGTTCCATCTTATTAGTTCTTGTTAAATTTTTTTTTCTTTTTACAACGATGTTCACCCTGTACAAGGCCCAAGAGCCACTCTAGGTAGAGGGTTATAGTGTAAAAGCCACCACTTCAAGCAAGGTGATAATGCTACTGGAAGTGAAAGAGAAGGATAAAACTTTAGCAGGAACCAGAAACCCAGATACTATGCTTTGATCTCAGCCAAAAGGCCAAGAAGTGTTAAGATAGCACTTACTGTAATACACACACATCTTGCCTACTTCATAAATACCAGAATTTTTAAAAATCACATCTTGGTTGGTTCAAGAACTTTTCAGTACCCATCACACACACAAGGTATAAATAAAATAATCACTCACATTTGAAATCCAAAATAGAAAAGCAAAATGAGATATAAAGTAATTTTTTTAATTAACAAATCAAACAATAATTAAAATTAATATTTCTCAATAGATGAGTCCTCAACACTCAATGCAAATTTGTTATCTTTTATAAAAACTTCAAATAGCATTTTGACAAATTTCAAATACAATCTAATCTGCTTCTTCATTAATTCTTTAACCCTTTGGACCCTGATGAATATGGATCTCTCACCCTATGCCCCTGCTGGCCATTTCCACTGTCCATGACTCTGGGTGATACACCGACTTAATGAATATATGCACTTTCACACAGTGGCTGGTATATCAGCCTCTGAGTTCAAAGAGTAAAATCCTGAAATGTTTGGGGTTTTCTTTTATAAACCACATTCTTAATATGAAACCAAACAAAGAAAATGTGGAGATGATACCAAAGGACTTTCCTGTCCAGATTAGGGGTCCTGCACTCCCAATGCCTCTATTTGGTAATTTTCTATCTCCAAACTCTCTGAAGACATGTATGTAATTTGCGACTGTACCATCATTGTTGTTGGCAATACCTTTCTGGAGAGTTGATGAAAAAAAAAAACAATGGTTCAACATATTCAAGTATTTTTCACCTGTAATATTTCTATAAATTTGATTGTTACTTTATTTACACCCTGTATATATGATAACTGGTTTTGGTTGATTCATTTGTTTCTTATGGCTTACCAAACTTTTTAATGTTATTTAAGGTCAAAACATAGTTTCAGATTGTAAAAATTTTTGAAAAAATGATTTTTTGAAACTAGTCCTATTTAATCCATAGCTGGGAGGAGAAGAGTTGGATTCATAAATTTGCATTTAAGTGAATACAGGGTATGTTGGATAAATTGTCATCTAAGTTACGCAAAAATGAAAATAACACTGACATCTCATTTTAACAGATATATTTACCAAAATTACACAAAAATATCTTGAAATAGCAAAGAATAAATTTATTCAATAAAATTGCCATTGGCTTCAACCACGTCATCCAGATGACTTTGTAATCTCCTGCAACTCTTCTGGACAGTCTCCTTGTTTAAGTTGGTGAAGGCTGCCATAATCATTGCCTTCTGTTCATCTTTGGTCTTACAAAGAGTTTTGTTGGTCTCTCGCTCAACTGAGTCCTACACACAATAATCAAGGGGGTAGCAGTCTGGGGAGTTATGAGACCAGATGTAAGGAGTGATGCGGTTGCCGAAATTGTCTGATGGCCATGACTGGGTTCTCCTGCTTGTGTGGCATGATGCAGAGTCCTTTTGCCAAACAGGGTTTTCCAGCACCCACCCTCTTGACCCAGAGCAGTACTACCACCTCAAGGCACTTGATGTAGTCCTTTGTATTGAGTCTTTCGGAGTTCTTTTCTAATTAGAACAATCAGAGTGATTTTTCCAAGCTGCCGTACCATTGTAATCACCATTAGACTCATCCAAATCTTTCTGAATCCACTGCACTGTCCTCAGATTGACACCCAAACACACTGAAATGTTTGTATTGGTTGGTTGGTTGTTGGATTTAACGGCATGTCAACTCCGTTTTGTATTGGAGCTTCCGGCACAAATGCCAAGCAGTACAAACATGCCATTTCCAAATTTCTAGTGTTATGGTGTTTTTTTCTCACAGACAGTGCCCCAACTGACACTACCATACGGTGCAGTTGACAAAATCAAAAACAAACAATGCACATGCACAAAATTAAAAATATAAAATGGCGACAATTTACCCATCGCACCCTGTATAATGAAAACAGCTGGAATCAAACATGGCTCTCCGATTTCTCATTCCATACCAGGGTCCATTACATCACCTACACCCCAAACTTACAGCACCTGCTATTCACAAGTGGTCACTCATCTAGGTACTGATAAGGTTCAACGTTGCTTAACTTCAGTAATTGTATGAAAACTGGTATTTCAACATATGACCATAAGCCCATATGATGGTTGGCTACTTGTTTCTAAGTTTGCACATCTGCACACATTTAATGATCATCTAGGTAATATCTTCTTTTTTTTAATCATTTTACTCCAAACAAGGTAATAAAGCCACTAAGATACATGAGGGTTTACTGAGTCTGAGAGAATATGAGAAAAACAAAACACTATAAAGGCGAGAGGACAATAAAATAACAAGGAATTTAGAAGATAGTAGATAACCGACATTGCATTTGAAATTTTTTTGACTGGGAAGCAAGAATCTGGAAGAGAGGTTCACAAGCAAGAAGTGTGAAAGAAACTGTTAGCATTAGTGATGAGACAATTGGAATCAGAATTGAGAATATTGGAACTTTTTGGGGTATCATCATCAGAGAATTTTTAAACTAATTTCCAATTCCCCCAAAAATTCTTTGGACTATTTTTTTGTTTAAAACTTAATTTTCCATTCCTGGTATGAATGATAAAAAGATATAAATATTTATTGATTTTAAACTATCAGTAAAACTAAAATCTATAGATAATAATAACACTTAAGTATGATGTAAATTTATTTTAATTGTAAAAAAAGAAATAAAATGAAACACGTAAGTTTCCATAAAGTTCACAAGTTTAAAGTCTGTTTTTGTTCAAAATAAAATTTTTCATTTCTTTTTAAAGAAAAAAACTGTAGTTTGAAAGATTTTTTAAGATTTCTGATGATAACTAATGTAAAACAATATGTCAACTATAGCCAGGTACTTAAGTGATTTACATAAAGAAATTGTTCTCTTTATTGTTTAAACTCTTAACCAATTTTTTAAAATAAAAAGAATATTTAATTTTCATAAACTTTTCAATTCATTTTTCTACTAAATGTTTTATTAATAAATGTACTTTGTTGATTAAGTTTTCCAAACCAGCTGTAGGGCCTGAAAATAATGAATTTTAATCATTGTAAGTATTGGAATCGGAAATTTAGAACAGTATCAGATATTGGTAAAAATATTGGTATAGTTCCATCACTGGTTAGTATAGAACCTTCTATTACATCTAGCCATTTCAACTGTAAAATGATGAGACCTTGCTGCCAATCAAGTACTGTGTTTAAATTCATCGTCTGGGCACCAAAGAAAAGCTCAATAGAACAATTACCAGGAAAATGTTAATAAAAAAGGCATAGGGAAGCTACGTTACAGCAGTAGGAAAGTGACTGAAACTGAGATGCCAAGTAGGAACGAATAAAATTGCAGATTATTCTTTGTATTTTATCAAGAATCTCTAAATACATAACAGAAGCACCAAACCAATTGTGGCAGCAATGTTCAATGCATGAACAAATGGTAGACTTATAAATGTGTAAGATAGAGTCTTGTGATAAAACTTACAGCAAACATGGGAAAATGGTTCCTCAATAAGACACTGTCAAAACAAAAGGATGGTTTTTCCTTTAACACTGCTTTTAACTACTGGCACTCTCTGGCAATCAAAATGCATATATATATATATATATATATATATATATACACACACACACACACACACACACACACACACACAACCTGTATAAATTCACTTTTATATGTTTAGGTTTTATTACAATTCTAATCATTGCTTTTTAAAAACAATAAACATTGCCAAAGAGTGACAGTAGTTAAAGACATTAAAAATAATTGTGTCAATGGAAAAAAATCAGTCTTTTTGACATTGTCTTATTGCAGTCACAAATGTCCACATTTGGCAAAGTTATCTATTCCCAGACCGATGATGTTACAGGAAGACCATTTGGTCCTTTCTCCTCTAACTGCAGTTTCATGCATGAGCAGGTGATGAGTATAGTAAATGAAATTTTCAATTCAACAGCTCTTCATACCACAAAAAGGTCAATACGTTACGCTGTTGAGGAACATGTCTATTTGTTTTCAGAAAAACTCTCAATGATTGAAATTCTTTACAGAAAGGAGAATGAGATTTATGGTCTCACATGAGATCATAAATCTATACAGACAGAAGTAACACAACATTGTTGCTACTAGAGATTTGATAATATGGTAAGGGGGAGGTGAAAGTATTAGCAGAGTGTTCTTGTAATAACAGAGAGAAAAAAACTCAAAGACAAGTTTCCATACCACAATATTCTGGTATGACTGTGATATCTGGTTTTGGTCAGTGAAAAGCAGGCCATTTACTATTGTTACCCACTGGTTCTGAAGATCCTGTATGACAGTTTCAAAGTCTTGCATCAATCCCTGAAAAATATTTGGAAAAGTATTCATTTAATATTATGAAATATTAAAAAACAAAAGAAGTAAAAGGAGAAAAAAGTACAATCATAAAACACTAAATACATAAACTACTTGGAACGCTTCTATTTCACTGAAATAGTTTTCCAAATGGTCTTATATATTTACCATTTCATTGGATTCTTATCCAAACTTTAATCAAAATCAGGAATTATCTTTCTATTCTTCTATGTGATAGAACCATGTTGACGGTCGTGGCTCTCCAAAATTTCCTGTCATTTGTAGCGCTTATTAAATTTTGTCTTTTGTTATGTTCTTGAAATCTTGCTCAACTATTCATTTACTCAGGCTCACAAGGTAGCTTGTGTATTGTTTTACTCTTGCCCTTAATCTGACCTGTGAGTTCCAAACTTTCCAAGCCCTCTTTCCTTATTATGTGTCCTAGAAATTTCAACTCGCTCTTTCTAATGATAAGTGTTTTTTTGTTTCCATTTTCCCTCAAACTTCCTGTTCAATCCATAGTATTCACAGCATCCTTCTGCAGAACCACATTCCTGTTGTATCAAGTCTCTTTTTCATCTGTGAGGAGATTGTCTAGCACTGTTTTTCCCAAAGCGGGCAATAGCATCCTCCTGTGGGCTCTGTTATGTTGAAAGGTCATGGCTCTCCAAAATTTCCTGTCATTTGTAGCGCTTATTAAATTTTGTCTTTTGTTATCTTCTTGAAATCTTGCTCAACTATTCATTTACTCAGGCTCACAAGGTAGCTTGTGTATTGTTTTACTCTTGCCCTTAATCTGACCTGTGAGTTCCAAACTTTCCAAGCCCTCTTTCCTTATTATGTGTCCTAGAAATTTCAACTCGCTCTTCCTAATGATAAGTGTTTTTTTGTTTCCATTTTCCCTCAAACTTCCTGTTCAATCCATAGTATTCACAGCATCCTTCTGCAGAACCACATTCCTGTTGTATCAAGTCTCTTTTTCATCTGTGAGGAGATTGTCTAGCACTGTTTTTCCCAAAGCGGGCAATAGCATCCTCCTGTGGGCTCTGTTATGTTGAAAGGTCATGGCTCTCCAAAATTTCCTGTCATTTGTAGCGCTTATTAAATTTTGTCTTTTGTTATCTTCTTGAAATCTTGCTCAACTATTCATTTACTCAGGCTCACAAGGTAGCTTGTGTATTGTTTTACTCTTGCCCTTAATCTGACCTGTGAGTTCCAAACTTTCCAAGCCCTCTTTCCTTATTATGTGTCCTAGAAATTTCAACTCGCTCTTCCTAATGATAAGTGTTTTTTTGTTTCCATTTTCCCCTCAAACTTCCTGTTCAATCCATAGTATTCACAGCATCCTTCTGCAGAACCACATTCCTGTTGTATCAAGTCTCTTTTTCATCTGTGAGGAGATTGTCTAGCACTGTTTTTCCCAAAGCGGGCAATAGCATCCTCCTGTGGGCTCTGTTATGTTGAAAGGTCATGGCTCTCCAAAATTTCCTGTCATTTGTAGCGCTTATTAAATTTTGTCTTTTGTTATCTTCTTGAAATCTTGCTCAACTATTCATTTACTCAGGCTCACAAGGTAGCTTGTGTATTGTTTTACTCTTGCCCTTAATCTGACCTGTGAGTTCCAAACTTTCCAAGCCCTCTTTCCTTATTATGTGTCCTAGAAATTTCAACTCGCTCTTCCTAATGATAAGTGTTTTTTTGTTTCCATTTTCCCCTCAAACTTCCTGTTCAATCCATAGTATTCACAGCATCCTTCTGCAGAACCACATTCCTGTTGTATCAAGTCTCTTTTTCATCTGTGAGGAGATTGTCTAGCACTGTTTTTCCCAAAGCGGGCAATAGCATCCTCCTGTGGGCTCTGTTATGTTGAAAGGTCATGGCTCTCCAAAATTTCCTGTCATTTGTAGCGCTTATTAAATTTTGTCTTTTGTTATCTTCTTGAAATCTTGCTCAACTATTCATTTACTCAGGCTCACAAGGTAGCTTGTGTATTGTTTTACTCTTGCCCTTAATCTGACCTGTGAGTTCCAAACTTTCCAAGCCCTCTTTCCTTATTATGTGTCCTAGAAATTTCAACTCGCTCTTCCTAATGATAAGTGTTTTTTTGTTTCCATTTTCCCCTCAAACTTCCTGTTCAATCCATAGTATTCACAGCATCCTTCTGCAGAACCACATTCCTGTTGTATCAAGTCTCTTTTTCATCTGTGAGGAGATTGTCTAGCACTGTTTTTCCCAAAGCGGGCAATAGCATCCTCCTGTGGGCTCTGTTATGTTGAAAGGTCATGGCTCTCCAAAATTTCCTGTCATTTGTAGCGCTTATTAAATTTTGTCTTTTGTTATCTTCTTGAAATCTTGCTCAACTATTCATTTACTCAGGCTCACAAGGTAGCTTGTGTATTGTTTTACTCTTGCCCTTAATCTGACCTGTGAGTTCCAAACTTTCCAAGCCCTCTTTCCTTATTATGTGTCCTAGAAATTTCAACTCGCTCTTCCTAATGATAAGTGTTTTTTTGTTTCCATTTTCCCTCAAACTTCCTGTTCAATCCATAGTATTCACAGCATCCTTCTGCAGAACCACATTCCTGTTGTATCAAGTCTCTTTTTCATCTGTGAGGAGATTGTCTAGCACTGTTTTTCCCAAAGCGGGCAATAGCATCCTCCTGTGGGCTCTGTTATGTTGAAAGGTCATGGCTCTCCAAAATTTCCTGTCATTTGTAGCGCTTATTAAATTTTGTCTTTTGTTATCTTCTTGAAATCTTGCTCAACTATTCATTTACTCAGGCTCACAAGGTAGCTTGTGTATTGTTTTACTCTTGCCCTTAATCTGACCTGTGAGTTCCAAACTTTCCAAGCCCTCTTTCCTTATTATGTGTCCTAGAAATTTCAACTCTCTCTTCCTAATGATAAGTGTTTTTTTGTTTCCATTTTCCCCTCAAACTTCCTGTTCAATCCATAGTATTCACAGCATCCTTCTGCAGAACCACATTCCTGTTGTATCAAGTCTCTTTTTCATCTGTGAGGAGATTGTCTAGCACTGTTTTTCCCAAAGCGGGCAATAGCATCCTCCTGTGGGCTCTGTTATGTTGAAAGGGGGGCACTGGGAGTTTTTTTCATTTCACACAGGGGAGATGGTTTGCCAGGATTGTGGCAAATGTTCTTTCGGCTGAATACAGGTTTTCAAGTAGCATGCATATCTCAACACTAACCAAGTGTCACGTCAAGAAAATGATCTTTCAGGATAAGCAATCACAAATAAAACACCAGACATTGTGAAAAGGAAAGTTATGAATTCATCCTTGAGAATTGTCACTGAAAGATCCATCAGCTCTTTCACATGATTGGAATCAATTATGTAGTCTGCCAAGAGATGATCCTCACGGAATACCTAAACATGCACCGTCGAACAATCCATCGGCTCTCTTTTTCTTTACATGTCGTGTACCCTCAGGACATAGGCAGTCATGGCTTTCTACAACTTCCTGTACCCCTTGTCATTCTTAATGAACTTTGTTATTTCTCCTAAGCCCTGTTCCGCCACAGTTTTCACAGGTCAAGCAAGTTCTGTATTATTCATCACAAAGCAATCTGATTTTTATATAGTTTACTTACATGGAATTCATTCCACTGGTCAATTCTTGCTTCCATCTTATCTTGTAAGTCTTGTAATGCTGACATGACAGCCTCTTGTCTTCCTTTGATGTTCTTCAGAGACTTCTCAAGGGTCATTTTGTCAGTGGCATCCAAAGATGGAATCATGCGTGAAGATGTTTCCATGATTATCTCCATTTCATCCTGACACAGGCTAGCCTCAGAGAGATATTCCTGGAAAACATTAACAATACAAGAGACCATGCAAATAAATAAGCAATATAAATTTGATGCTTCTAACAATAAGTTATGCATTAATTAAAGGGAGAATCATGTCACTGTCGTAACCTAGGGAAGGTAACTGAATAGAATAATCATACAAAGGTTGGAAATGAATGATAATACTTAGGACAAGAACAACACATCTAAGATTCGCCAGCAGTGCATAGAAGTAGTAGTCAACTGCTAGAAGTAAGTCAAGTGAATTCCACAATGAATATCCAACTGCAGACCAACATACAGTATTTACTACTGTATTTATGTAAATGGGGACATATCCATTATCGTCTGTAGGTATGCTACAAGAGTCACCATTAAAATTATCCCACTCTGATACACTGAAAGGTCAATGGTCTCATTGCTAATATTTTCAACTCTTTTGATCTATTGGAAATTAGGAAGAATGTCCAGAAAATATACAACTATTTTAAATTAAAGAAAAATAGACTTCCTAGGGCAATAATACCTATTTCTCTTTTTTTTAAATGCCATAAACAGATATCAGTGACATTGCAGAGTTCAAATTCCTAGCTAGTCTGCTGCATTCACTTTTGCACAAATAACCTTGGGAAAGGCATGAATTAATCTATTCCCCCACCAGCTATAACTTAAATAGCATACACTGGGCTCTCTATCATTGTGTGGGAACCAGTTTAAGTGAATTAAAATTCTGGATTCCAAACCATGGAGAAAGCAACAGGAAACCACTCCACTATCTTTGTGAAATGTACAGCAATTCACAGATAATAAAGGTATTTGTGAACTGTCATGATCTCTGATGTCCCGGCTGTTATTAGATATCTTTCTTTGCTATCAATAAGCTTTCTGCAATTTTGAATGAAATCCATTATTCAATCCATGGGGTAGTTTATTCTCATTCCGTTTTGGGGATATTTCAACTTTGTTAATACTGACCATTTCTTCCACTGAACCAAAGAAAGGGACTATTCAGTACCAACAACTCAGGGCTTGACCACATGACTACCAGGAAACCAAATATATTTCAATAAATATTTTAATCCACTCGGCCATGTGGTGAAATTTGAACAATCTAATAGCGAATTTTTAGAGCTTTAAATCTAATTGCTGTATTCAGATGGTGTGACTGTATAGGTGGTGCATGACAACTCAACACTGCCAACTGAGCACCAGGACAACTCATGACCGAGGCAACTCAGCACCAGAAAAATATGACTTTTTTTATAACCAATTAAAAGTAATTTATTAAAGATTAAAACCTTAATTAGTGAAGATTTTTACTTTATTAAAAAACAAATTTCTTTAAAATTTACTTTATTAAAAATAATTAACAAATATTCACTAATTAAGGTTTTAATCCTTAATAAATTACTTTTATTCAGTTATCTTCGTGCTCAGTCAGTGGTGTTGAGTTGTTCCTTCCTGTGTATAGGTATCCTGATTCAGTGGAGCATTTTTAAGTGTCCTTCCTTTTTTAATCAGAGGATCCCAGATAGTATTCATCTCTATGCTAGGTCTACTGAGGAAGTTTTTAGTGCTTAGGATGTGCACTGATTCTTTCAGTCATCTTATTCTCCAGCATTGTTCACTATTATCTTGACTTATTTCTACAAGATTTGATGAACATCTTTTTCCTTCTACATATGATCAGCTTGATTTCAATATCTCTACCTAGATATATGCTTTTTGAGGTTTTTCAATTCTTAATTTAGTGGGAGTTTGGTCTTCTTGCCACTTTCAACTTGTCACTCAGCCCAGAGATTGAACTCAAATCTATTATACTACCAAATTCACAAACCAACGTTTAATCCTATAGAGTCTAGGCCATTATCCCAGTTTAAAGCATTGGTTAGTGAATTTGGTGGTATAGTAGTTGTGTGCTCAATCCCTGTGCTAAGTAGCACAGATAGACTCAGTGGAAACAGCACTAGCAATAACTGAGCAGTAATAAAAAGGACAATTAACCAAAGCAAAGCAAGATAATTAAAGTAAATAGGTGTTGGGTGCCAAAAACAGTAATTCAACAGACTGTTTTTTACCAACTATTTTTTTCTTATATTAATCGACTTTCATATAGAAAAAGATAATCAAATTGATGAATGTATGTGAACAGATGGGGGTTCAGATGAAGTCACATTTTACACATGCATTTAAAGATTTCACCAACTATAAATAAAAACAATTTTTTGGAACAAATAGTGTAAACTTGACCATAACACTTACTATAAGATCAATATATATATATATATATATATATATATATATATTGATCTCAACTTGGTATCTATGCCAATAACCCAACCATTTGCTCTGATTTTGATAGTGTCTGATTAATCTGATAAGATCAAGTTGGTGGCTGATGTCAAAAACAACAGCGTTGTTAAAGGGGGGCTCATTAATTTTAACACCTTCAAAACAAAACTGCTCCCTATTAATCATCTGAGAAACTCCTCCCTGCCTTCCATCAACATGGCTGATGTTAACCTCCAGAAGAGTGACTCGTTGTGCCTTCTTGAGCTAATGTTCTTGGCTGACATGTAGTGGGAAGACTATATTGAATCCATTGCTAGGTCAGCTGCTAAGAAAGTTGGTTCAAGGTTTCATGTGAACCATTATCTCTCTCCAGAACCTATCTTACATATTTATGTGTCTACCATTTACTCATGCTTAGAATATTGCTGCTCCATATGGTCTGGTGCTCCTGATATTTATCTAGAGCTCTTTGATAAAATCAAAAGAAGAATCAGCAATATTATTGGTCCTGGTCTGGTGTCTCAGCTTCAGACACATTTCCACTGCCATAAAGTGCCACTCTCTCTCTCTCTCTTTTCTATAAATACTTTCATGGTAATTGTTTGGATGAGCTCTTCACTATAGTACCTAGAATTTATGAATTTAAACACAGTAATAGACTGGCAATGATGTCTCACCAATTTACAGTTGAATTGGCTAGATGTAAAAGTTTCTCTTCTTGCACTTCTCACTTGTGGAAGTCTTTCAGCTCCATGGTTTCTGGCCAATTTTAATCTACCAAAATTTAAATGCAATGCCAATTGCTATCTGCTGTCCTGATTACTCTTCTTTTGTTCTTGTTCCCTAGCAATGTCTCTGTTTCTAATTCTTCCACACTCAGTAAACCCTTGGCTTTACTATATATATATATATATATATATATGCATGCATGCACTACAGTTCAAAAATTTGAAGTTACCCCCAGAATTACCATGGAATGAATTTGAAAGAAGAGTAAAAAAAAAAATGAAAAAACTCTTAGCGTCATTGAAAAAAGAATGGACTCAATTATGAAACTTATATTTTTTCAACAAATGCTGAAAATTTCTGCTGTAGTAATCAAGGCTTTTCGTTTATTTCATTAATTTGAGATTTTCCCCTCAAAATTTGATGACTCAATGTTTGATGGCTTTGAGTACATTTAAATGAATTTTTCTTTTCTACATTTCCAATTATGATTACTAATAAAGTATTATGCTACGTTGATGTCTTTTATGCCAACATGTAACAAGTTTGTCTAAAACAAAATCCAGGCTGTTATATGTAACTGTAGAACTTGGCATTAGGTGGTTGATTCACTGAATGACAGAGGTTTTACCTCCTAAGTGAATCATTAATGAAGCCATAGCTTGTTAGGTATCATAACTACATAAAGTTGAATGGCTTTGCATTTGAAGGTGAATAGGAAACATTATGTTCAAAGATTGGCAATCTACAATCCTGAATCCAAATCCGGCTGTGGAAGAATTTTGACTAGCCTGCAAAAATATGCTTGGAACTTAAACTCATCTAAGTTTTTCTTGGTTTCAGTTTTTCACAAAACCACACTGATGGATCAAGAATGGCATATTTTTCTTAATTTGAAGCAAAATAGCACAGAACAGGTAATTCTTATCTTTCATGGTATTTTTACATCATTTATCTGGTCTACATTGTATTCAGTCAGTTATGTGCCATGCATGATACATGCTTAGGCAATCATATATCTTTTGATACATGACTGAAGAGGCAGATTTTTTCCTGCAGTAGGTTGCCATTTCTTTCTGTAGTAGACCAGTTGCCATCCAAGGCTATAGAACCTGGTCTGTCCTGCTATTTACCCATACCTGAGGGGAGAAAAAGAGGATGCATACCTTTCCCAAGGGTATTAGCATGTAAGTGAATGTAATGGATTCGACTGGAATTTGAACTTGGCCCTCAGATTTCTCAATCCAAGCTGCTGTCCATTACTCCACTGTACAATTAGAACTAATGCAATATGAACCAATGTTTTATTTACCTTGATCTCATCCAGCTGATTCAGCAAGTTTCGGTGATCTGAATCATCCACCGATCTACATTCTAAAAGTTTCTCGGCTCCATTTACCCAAGCTGTCACCTGCTTCATGGATTGCTCCAACTGACGACGGTCACTCATGGCATCACTGATATATTTTTCTTTCTCTTTGTAGGCAGACTGAAAAGATTAAATTGATATGAATTTCTGACAAATAAACATTTATAAGAAACATTTTACATCAATCTGAAAATACATAAATAAAAAAAAATGTACATTTTTATTGTTTTTCAAGCCTTAAAATATCAGCCAAAATAATAAACACCTGATGATGGACAAAGGATACTTAGCCGAAACATTATATCTATAATAACATCTATAATAAACAAGATGGGAACAATAGTTTGAATAAATCAAATAAATATATAAAAGTTGATATAAACAATCTTCGGGTTTTTTTTGGGGGGGGTTTTTTAAGAAAATTGATAATAAAGTATAAATACAATTTTACTGAAGATTTTGTGTTATACAGACATACATATAATTGATACATATATATATATATATCTCAGTGGCAACTCTGAGGGTCAGGCTTGTTGGGCTCAGCCCAAATGAATCAACATTCATGTATATCTATTTCAAAGCATCAAAAATCTTTCATAGTGCATCATTTTCATTCTTGACTTCAGCTGTATCCAAAATTAATTGTTTTAACGCCATGCCTCAAAATATGAGTAAACTGTTTCAGTGGCATCCAACATTTGGAGTGATGATAACAGGGCAAAAAAGTGACCACATGCATGAAAATGGTGGAAGGATTCCAAACATGTCACCACCGGGCAAGCTGGACACTAAGACTAATGCTTCAGAAGGATGGAAGCTCTGGAAACGGATGTGGAATAACTACAGCATTGCGACCAAACAAAATAAAGAATACCAAACGGCACTATTTTTTCAAGCTGACAAAACGTGTTGATAGTTTACGATGGTTTTCAATTCACTTCAACAGAAAACAAAGATGACTTAGCCAAGTTTGATCAACATTTTATTAGACAGACCAATGAGACACATGAACAATGTCTCTTCAACAAAAGAGACAGGGAACAAGGTGAGAACATTGATTCATATCTAACTACATTTCATAACCTAAACCTACACTTCTCTAAACCTTAGAATGGCAGGCATTGAATCAAGTGATAAGACTCTAAAGAGAACACAGACAGACGGTTCAAGCCAAATACTCTGACCGTCATACACATGATTTATCTGTGCTGAGTGAAAGTGATGTACAATACAACTGAACCAGAAAAATGTCTTTCTTCTAGTACCTAATAAACATGTCTTGTGTCGGCTCTCTCAAATTTGAGTTTGTTCTGTTTTTCATGACTTAATGTAACAGAGTCCAGAAAAGAAAACACTTGTATGAACACAAAAAAAATTTAAATAAAAAGCTTAATTGCAGTGCCTTGTCAGTTATCTTTAATGAAACTTGTATAAAAGCGGGGTTGCTGCCCAAATACACAATATATATATATCTTTCTAATGTTATCTTATCTAAACTTTTCCTTTATCTCATTATAGCGAATTTAGCATTGGTTTTGAAATCGGCTGTCCTAGGCGTGCAGATGTAGATGTATATATATAGATGTGTGTGTACTGTGTGTGTACATATGCGTTGTAGGGGTCTGGGCAGGAGTATAAGATTTTATCGCCTATGGGGTGTGTGTGTTGCCAAGAAATGTTCACTCTTCCGGTATATCTTCGGACGTTTGAAAATACGCACCCTTTTCTCACTGAAACCCCTCTTTAAATCTTCCCTCTGTTAGATTTTAATGCCCTCTCCACCTTCGGACCTCCCTGTCTCTCTCGTCTGTTACCCCTCTATATAGATCACAGGTCCCCCCACACTCTCACACATACTCTCACCAATTTTTCCCGGAGTTGTTGTTCTGTTTTCTTTTTGAATCTGTAGGTCTGATGAATTGGATCGTTCTTACGATTCCAATGGAATAAATTATGACCATGGAATATTAGTGTTTAAGTCTTTTTATTATATCCTTACTCTGTCCTGGACATCGAGTTCTACCTGGATAATATCCTCTTGGAATTATTTTTATACATATATGTATATATAATTGCATATGTATGTGTATATTCACCACTAATATTGTCTATATATATATATATATATATATATAAAGAATAATAAAACTTCTTCAAACATGCTTCTATATTTCTTGTTATTATAAGTGTTATTTTTAGTGGGTATATGAGTTTCAGTTGTCAACCCTGTTTTTTATTTTCTTAAGTAGTGAAATTGATAACAGTGAGCCTAGAATGAGAAGAAAAATTGTGCCTCCAATAGGAATCGAACCAGTATCTCTTGTCCTGTCGGCACAATTTTTCTTTAGTAGGACTTTTCAATCTTGGCTGGTTGTTATTAATGTGTCTAAGAAAATAATAATAATAAAAAAAAAAAACAGGGATAGCAACTCAAATATATGTACCCATTAAAAATAACCATTTATAGCAATAAAAAAATAATGTTGGATTAAAAAAAATCCCTTCAAACATGTACACCTATATTTCCACAACAGGCCTTTTCAGGCTATATAAGGCTTAAGGCAATATCACATTGAAACACCTGTTCTCGTTTGGTCACTGAAGTTAAGCAACATCAAGCCAAGTCAGTACCAAAATGGGTGACCAGTTGGGAATACCGGATGCTGAAAGCTTGGATGTGCAGGTGGTATAATGGATAACAGCTCGGAATTGGAAATTGAAGATCTGATTTCCAATTCTAGTCTTGTTTGTTAAATTCACTTGCATGCATATACTCTTGAGAAAGGTATGAAATCATGACTTCTCCCACCAGCTATGGGTTAATTAGTAGGGATTGTATCAGTAAATCATTATACCCCCCCCCAATTCTAAAACATATTTTATGGCTTTAAATAACCTGTAAAATGTTGATAAGGAATAATAAAAAAAAAATCATGCAAGGTAAGGACTGAGGGACCATAAAAGAAAAAATCTCCACTTACAATGTTCCTCTATCCCCGACTGAAGATTGCATATAACATGAATTTGACAGTTGCAGAAATATACAGATACACATTTGAAGAGTTTTTATTATTGTTACTTCATATTTTATATTTGTAGAAAAAAAATTTAATAGATTTAAGTAGTATCCCTAGAATCTCAATTCCATGCAAAAATAAGATCACGAGAAATTCAAATTCCCACATTAACATTTATTACCAATCAGTAATGTTGTCTCAAACACGCTTTGAAGAAGCAAACACCCATTTTTCTTGTATGTTAAAAGATCACAGCCAGAAAATGATTAACAATCTTTTCCCTCCTAAAAATTGAAATTAAAAATCAGGAAATATATTTATTTATTAATCAATAAAACTTCCAAGTTTAGTAAATTTAACTTATAATTTCTTGTGATATATATATATATATATATATATACGGAGAGAGAGAATAGAAAATAAAAGTTCACATGACGTTTTTACCAACTTAATTTTGCAGAGACACAAATCTACAAATTTTCTTATCAAGAAATCTATTGAATTCATTAACAGACAGATATATACATACACACACCAGGTATAGCATCAAAATTGCCCAAATTGTGTAACAGAATAATTATCCATCCCACAAAATGTTTAATATCATAAAAAAAAAACAAAAAAACACTAAATGAATCTTGTTTCTTTTTCCAGATTTTCAGATGTTTAGCCATCTTCCATCTTGCCACCATTTTTCGAAAGAATCATTGAAAAACCCTTTGAGCTAATAAGCTAAAAAGAGAACAGATTAAAATTATTTTGTTTTCAGACCCACTGTCTTCCCAAATGAGCAATGGTGAAAGGGAAAAGATCATTTAGGCCTACAATAATGGTACCAACATTCATACTCTAGCTTCTATATTCAAAGTCCAATATCAAGAGAACAGTGAACAAGTCTAAAAAAAGAGGGAACAGTAGAGAAGAAAACTGTATCAAGAGGTCACAACAGGAAGATGGATTATTATTTCAAATAAAGAGCTAGAGCTAAAGAGTTCAATTAGAAAAGATCCAACTCAATTTATAAGACGTTTGGCATCTGAGAGAGAAGTTTTAGCTATGACAGTCTAAAGAGCAGTGAAAAAAAGACTTGAAAATGAAATCATATGTGAAACCTTCAAGGCATCTTGTTATTCCAGGACAGAAAGTTAGAAGGTTAGAGAGGGCAAAGATCATCTTGAATAAGTTGGAAAATGATCCTGGAATAATATATATATATATATATATATATATATATATATATATATATATATTTCATATGGTATGAAAATGTCAGTCTGGAAGAGTTTCCATAATTGTCATTAAATTTTGACTCTGTATCATGGAGTCTTTTACATTTCATATTGAACTCTCTGAATTTTACATTATTAGCATTCTATGATACATTTTTTTAAATATTTAATGTGTATATATACAGGGTGTTCCTAAACACCCTGGACACCTGAGGCAAAAATGCATATTTTCAAGAAATGAGAAATTCAACAACATTTCATTGAAATATTAACAAATGACAGCTTCAATATGGTTTCCATCATTTGTGACACAAAGGTCAATGTGCTTTGCAAGATTTGTGTGAACTCGATGCAATAACTCCACATTGGCATCAATTTTAGCACATTCACTCTTTATGCATTCAATCAAGCATGTTGCATCTGTGATTTTCATTGAGTACACCTTCTCCATAGCATACCTCAGAAAAAAAGTTCTTTCTTCTTTCGAAAAAAAAACATGTTTAATGATGAAAAAAAAAAAAAATTAGTTAATGATATTTCTTATGTGTCCAGACTTTAGGGACACCATATATATATATATATATATATATATATATATATATATATATATATATTTCAAATGCTATGTTCTGTCAGAATATAGGTGATAGGATTTCTCTATCAATTTCTTTCCTTTATCATCTGTAAATTCATGGGAAAGATAACAGTGGTTTCCTGTCTCAAATCCACTTTTCCTTTATCTTAGATTAGCCGCCACCTAAAGCTAGAGAACCCAGTCTACTCTGCTATTTAATCAATAGCTAGAGGGAGAGGAGAAATCAAATCATGTTTTTTCTTAAGGTATTTGTGCAAAAGTGAATGCAACAATATTGGCTGGAATTTGGACCAGGGCTGTGGGGTTAGAACACAAAACCTTTGGCTACGACTCCTCCATCTTTGTTTTGGCACTTCAGACTCCTCTTTATGTAATTAAGTGATTATGGCCTATAAATCTCATAAATACATCCACTCTTGCTTGAATAGGCCTATATATCATTATAACTGGTTTATATCAAAGAATAAATATATTGTGGCTTTAATATCATACCTATTCATTCTTCAATATTTTCTAACAAAATTAGAGACAAAATCTTTGAAAGGATATAGAAGAAATAACAATAGTAAAAATGCTATAATGTAAGACACTTTACATATACAGTGTAACCCGGATATAAGAGAAACCCGGATATAAGAGAGATTTTCTCTGGTCCCAAATCAGAGCCTGTGTTAATGTATATATAATAGACCAAACCCAGATATAAGAGAAACCCGGATATAAGAGAGAATTTATCTGGTCCCAAATTAGAGCCTGTGTTAATGCATATATAATAGACCAAACCCGGATATAAGAGACTTCTTCTCCGGTCCAGACAACTCTCTTATATCCGGGTTACACTGTATATATCTTTGTAAATAAGAAAAAAGTACAGAACAAAAATAAAACTACTTTATAACAGAAGTTGAAATATAATCTTTTACAGGACGTAAAAGTCAACAAAAATAAAAATTCTATAATGTAAGGCTTTTTACATAAAGTGTAACTTTAACTGGAGTTAGAGTTGGTATAGCTTTACCTAGTCCAGCTCCAGTGACCCCTTAATTGCCTCTGACTCCACAGCCTTGATTTGAACTTGTATTGCCAGCCACTCTTTCTGTTCTGATAACCACTATGTCATACACACATTCTATATAATAGATGTAGATAAACCTACCTTTGTCTTTTCATGCAGATTTTCAACATGAGTAAGTTTCTGTTTCAAGTTATCTCCCATGGCATTTTGTGACTTTTTACTGTTAGTTTTCAGAATATTCACCCTCTTCACGACCTCTTGGAACAGTTGCTAAAAATAAAAAAAGAGAAAATACACATGCAGTAGCAATAACAAATACCTAAATATATACATGTCACAGATTCATTTAGATAACTTGCTTCACTAAAATGCCAAACCAGATATTAACCAAAATTTCCATCATGTTTATTATGCCTTGCCCAGTTGGCATGATTGAAAAGTTTTAAAACTTTACCCCCCCCCCCGATCAAAGGAAAAAACAATTCACTTTGACAAAAATGTTTAGAAAGTGCCTTTATCACTAGATCATCCACAACAAACTTGCACTGAGGCTCATACTGCATTTCACCATTCTTGGCAGATCTTCTATTATCACAGTGTGGGATATCTAATAACAAAAGTGATAAAAAGAACAAAGAATCTAAATAAAATCAGCTAGATTATAAACTGAAAACATTAAAAAAAACAAAAAACAGAAAAATAATTTAAAATTTAGAATTACCAGCATCACTCATTCTTGCCGGAGTGTAGTTGCACCAACAACATAAACAAATTTATTCCAACAAAGTTCTAAAGGACAAAACATGTTACACGTAAACTTTTTTCCACTTTGTCATACAACTTTTCCTAAAAATTGTTATATATATATATATATATATATATATATATATATACAGGGGTTGGACAAAATAATTGAAACACTTGTTAAATTCAAAGAAAATTTATTTAATATGGAGTTGGTCCTCCTTTAGCCTCACATACAGCTTTAATACGTCTAGGAATCGAATCATACAGCTTCCTGACTTCATCCACAGGAATTTTCAGCTATTCTTCCATTAACACCTGCTCTAGCTCATTCAGAGACAATAGTGGAGGATAGCGGCTCCTAACTTGTCGCTCCAAAATGCATGACAAATGTTTAATAATGTTGATATCTGGAGATTGGGGAGGCCACTCCATATGTTCTAGCTCACTTTCATGCTCTTTATACAAATTCTTAACCACTCAAGTGGTATGTATTGGAGCATTATCCTCTTGGAAGATGCAGTCACCATCAGAGAATAAAGTCTGGGCCATTGGATGAACATGATCACCCAAAATGTTCAGGTAATCTTTGCTGTTGATTCTACCATGCAGGGCAACTATTGGACTGGGACATTTCCATCATATAGCGGCCCAAACTATCATTGATCCACCACCATGCTTCATTGTTGGAAGAAGGCAGTCAGGGTTGTACGCTTCTTTGGAAAAGAAAGAAAAAGAAAAAAGAAAGAAAAAGAAAAGAGAAAGAAAAAGAAAAGAGAAAGAAAAAGCAAAAGAAAAGAAAAAGCAAAAGAAAAGAAAAAGCAAAAGAAAAAGCAAAAGAAAAAGAAAAAGCAAAAGCAAAAGAAAAAGCAAAAGAAAAAGCAAAAGAAAAAGCAAAAGAAAAAGAAAAGAAAGAAAAAGAAAAGAAAGAAAAAGAAAAGAAAGAAAAAGAAAAGAAAGAAAAAGAAAAAAAAGAAAAGAAAGAAAAAGAAAAGAAAGAAAAAGAAAAGAAAGAAAAAGAAAAGAAAGAAAAAGAAAAGAAAGAAAAAGAAAAGAAAGAAAAAGAAAAGAAAGAAAAAGAAAAGAAAGAAAAAGAAAAAAGAAAGAAAAAGAAAAAAGAAAGAAAGAAAAGAAAAAAAAGAAAAGAAAAAAAAAGAAAAAAGGGAAAAAAAAGAAAAAAGGGAAAAAAAAGAAAAAAGAAAAGAAAAAGAAGACAGACACGATGACACATCCTAATATAAGGAAGCCAGTATCGAAAGGCAGAAATTACAAACCCACACAAAACCCTTAACCTATATTTATAGTTTGCCATCTTAAATTAGTTTTAAATTATTTACAGAATCAAAGACAGCAGATTCTTTGTTCATCATATAATAATTGCATTCAAGAATAATTTTCAAACTTAATTTGATCTCATCTTTTTAAAATCGTCTAATTATCACAAAAAGAATATGTGATGTTTAATTTTTAATAAATGACCCACAAGTGAATAAGTCATTTTTCATGCAAACATCTTGTGGATACCAAAAGTTCAATACTTACCTCTTGTTTCTGACGAGTGTAGTTTAACTTGTCCAAGTTGAGCTCAAGGGTCTCATGAGTTGAAAATTCCCTGATCCGTAATTCAAGCCACTGAATAGTCTCATCAAGAGATTTACTGATTTCCTTGCCTTCAAGTTCTTTTCTTTCACAGTCTTGGATCTCCTGATCAATGGATATCTTCAATGAGTTGATCTTTCCTTGAAGAATCTGTAACTCAGCAGTTAGACTGTGACCATTGTTGTTAGAAGATTCTAGGTCGATTTGGTGAGCTGTCTCAATAATTTGGCTCAGAGATTTTTCTATCTCTTGCACATCATTATAAGCAATCTAAAATAAGAAATAATAAAACCGTAGTTTATGGAATAGAAATTGGGTTAAATAAAACAAATATTTAGTTCATTTAAGAAGCTTCCAGAAAAAAAAAAGAAGTGTTTTCAATTGAGCATTCAATCACTTTCAAAAAAAGAATTAAAAAGAATAAAATGGTTGGGAGTTTTGTATATACCTAGTAGTTTTAACTAAGATTAGTTAAAATTGAGATTTAGTAACAACACACACACATTTTTATATATATATATATCCTTTTTCTAAACACATTTCAATTCTGTGCCTGCATGATTCATTAACACATCGGAAAATTTCCTGTCATTTTACAGTGTTCATTCTTAATTCTTTAAGTTCCTCAATATCTGTAATATCTCTAACTGATTTGAAATGGCCCTACAGAAAAAAATCAAAAAAAATCCGAAGGTGGTTTGGTAATCTTGGTGGCCACTCAAAATGACCTCTTTGATGTATCCATTAACCCCTATGGTGCATGACTTTTGCCTCACCCTGTGTGTGTGTGTGTGTGTGTGTGTGTGTGTGTGTTTTATATATATATATTTAACAGATATTAATGGCCAAAATAAAATGTACATAGGATGTACAGAAGGTACTTTTAAAAATAGATGGTACAATTATAGGTCGTCTTTTAAGCTAGCAAATCTTAGATCAGGGGTGGGCAAACTACGGCCCGCGGGCCACATGCGGCCCGCCAAACAATTTCGTGCGTCCCGCTTTCAAATGTTATTTATTAAAACTATATTTTTCCTTTAAAAGCCCTTTATTTTGCCAATTTTAAATATCAATTATTTTGGTTTTTATATACTATGCAGCCCAGTAAAACTATAAATTTTTAGAATGCGGCCCTTGTACTAAAATGTTTGCCCACCCCTGTCTTAGGTACTCTACCAAACTAGCTAACCCTGTGTGGAATTTAAAAGAAAAAAAAAACAACAGGTATCCATTGATAAGGAGGAAAACTTTTAAAAACATCAAAACCATACAACCACCACAACCATATTTACAACCTCTGCCAACAGGAAAAATTAGTGATTATGACATTTCTGGATCCCAAAAACCTTTTAAACCAGAAATCTGAAGTCTTAAGCCCTTGCTTATATATCAGAAAATTTTTCTTATGTGTATATGAGGCTGGATAAAAAAATTTTTTATTTTGGGGAATATATATTTCCCAGATATAGAAAGAATTCTGATTGACAGTCCTCAATTTGGGAAAATCCAAGACTTGTTATTTCCTCTTTGTGGAATATGCCCTCACCTGGTACATAGTAGATGATTCCAACCCACTTGAATGTATAGTCCTAAACATGGCTTCTCCAGATACAGGACTATCTTCATATTATATTCCTTTTTGTTTCTCCTTTCACTCTGCTTTGCCATGTAGATATATATGATATATTGTTCTCCACATGGGATGCTTGTATAAGTGTATATATAGTTTGTGTATGTCTTAGTAGTATAAAAGTCTCTATGAGAACAAAGCATATTTGTCATTCTTTTTCCTTTCAGCCATTCCATTCTATCCATGAATTACAGTGTTATTATATCAAGGGATATAATAATGCCCATAATGGGGGAAATGTAAATGGGAGAATAGATCTTTTTTCTCTAGCTCTCTCCTGTTACATAAATATACCAAGAATGTTGGTAGATTGATCAATTGCAGTCAGGAACATCGTCATTGTTAACTCCTTTTATTAGTTGCATAGTATATGTTTCAATGAGGCTACATACAGATTTGAATTCAGAGTTGTCTTTCTAGACTGGTTGCCAACCAAGACTGAAGTAATCAGTATGACATTATTTAACACAAAACTGGAAGAGATGGATTCATACCTTTCCCAAGGATATTTGTGCAAAAGTGAATGCAATAAAACTTAACTGAACTTCAAACTCGACTATCCAATTTCTCATTCTGGGTCACTATCCATTGTCCTACCCAAACATTCAGAGTGTTAAAAGAAGTTCAAATTAGTGCTATACCCCAAAATAAAATTGTGTGAAACAGAAATGTTTTACAGCAAGCATGGGCAACCTTTTCCAAGCAGTGTCTGCATGATCTATGGCTCATCACAAAGCAGACCACACTACTAAAAAGATTCAAGGTAACTTTTCATAGTAGGTACCTCAGCTCTTTCCACTATGGAAGACCACAAGCATAAACTTTAGAAATGGGGGAAAAGTGGATTTTTTGTTTTTCTTTGGAGAAAAGATTTTCTTATAATTGAAGTCTTCATATAATATTATCACTGATGACTGTGATTAACACATGTTGCTGCTTGTGATTTATTTCTAATTTATTCATTTAAAAATAAAAACATTTCTTTATAGAAAAAAAATTATTGTTTCAGAAGTAAAAGATGTTTACAAGTATGATTTTCCATAGTGAAAATTGCCAGTAGTTTAAAATGATGAAAATGTTACTTTCTTCAAAAGTTTACAATATTCAAGAAACATTGTTTATGTATGTGGTTATGTATGAAAGAGCAAGTGAGAATGAAACAAATGAAAATTTTTAAGAAGTTAATCAAGGCCATTCACAAAATGGGCTACATGAAGTCTGCAGGTCACAGTTTACCCATGACTCTTTTTCAGGAATAGCATAAAATACTGACAGCATTCTCCTTTAAAGATATTTCTTCAGTAAATATGTGTGTGCTGAGTTTAGAGTTGAGGGACAAAGATATTTTATGATTAGGAGACTAAATAGTAAAACCTCAAGTTCTATAAAGATGGTGGCAAACTAGGGAAAAGAAGGAACTATGGCATCTGTTCTGAAAATGAGGTGAATAATGAAATATTAACAAAATGAACTACACTTGTCTCTTGAGTAAATGGGGTGGGAATAATCGTCTGAGTGTTCAATTTCCAAAAGTTTACTAAATAGGGGCTTTCAAATAAATAGGCAAGTACTTTTTCTGAAGAAAGAAAAATAACAATAAAAAAAAATAGACTGTTAATACTCAATCAAGTTCAGTAAACATTCATTTTTCAATTCATGCAGAGAATTTTAATAAATGTGGATGTTCAAATAAGCCCCCTAGGATGTCATGCATTGTTTTCCCTTGTCTCTCTTTCCCACTATCCAACCTGTAAGTATCAGATTCTCCAGGCCCTCCTTCCTCATTGTGTGTCCCAGGAACTTCAGCTGCCTCTTCCTGGTGTTAAGTGTAAGCCTCCTCCTTGTTTGCATCCTCTCTAAGACTTCATTGTTGCTCACACGCTTGGTCCATGATAGCATCCTTCTGTAGAACCACATCTCCGTCACCTCAAATGTCTTCTTCATCCTTGAGGAAATTGTCCAACATTCACTGACATAAAGGAAGACTGATGTCATGTAACAGCTCAGTATTCTTTTCTTTGTTACGCAAGAAATCCTCCTGTCTCACAGTACTCTGCCCAGCTTTTGGAATGTGTCCTTGGCCATCCTAATACATCTATGGATCTCAGTGTCACACTTTCTGTCCTTTGTCAAAATGCTTCCCAGATATTTAAATGTCCATGTCTGCTTGATTTTAGTGTTCCCAACCTGCAAATCACATTTCAGGCTCATCCTTTTACTTACTTAGTCTATTTGATGGCAGAAAGACCACACTCCCCATTTCAACAGGGAATATTAAAGAAATTGTTGGATGACACATTGATTGTTAATATAACTTTTTCTATGTTCCCTGTTTCGTTCAAGTCAAAACAATTTTTTTAATTTAATCATATCACCCCAAGTAAGGCAATAAGGCCACTAAGATACAAGTGGTTAGTGAGTGTGAAAGAATATAATAAAAGAAAAAACATTATTAAGGAGAGAGAACAATAAAAGAACAGGAATTAAGATATCAAAAGATAACAATTGACACTGCATTTAAATTTTTGAAGATCAAAGTTGACTGGGGAGCAAGAAGCCAGAAGAGAGTTCCACAAGTGTGAAATGCAATAGATGGAACTGTTAGCATAGAACATATGGTTATATCTAGCCATTTCAACTGTAAAATGAGGAGACCTAGCTGCCAATCTAGTACTGCACTTAAATTCATAAAATTTAGATACCAAAGAGGAAAGGTCATCAGAATAACTACTATGAAAATATATATAGAAAAGGCACAAGGAAACTCTGTTATGGCAATGAGAAAATGACTGAAACCAAGATGCCAGGTCAGGATAAAAAACATTGCAAATTCAACTATTTTATCAAGAATCTCTAAATACATAGCTGAAGCACCAGATCAGATGTGGCAGCAATATTCAATGCATGGATGAATGGTAGATTTATAAATGTGTAAGATAGATTCTGGCAAGAAAAATTACCTAGCATATCACAGTGAACCAACTTTCCTCAGACCAGGCCTAGCAAGTGATTCAATATAATGCTTCCACTTCATATCAGTGGAAAACATTAGCCCAAGAAGGTGCAAGGAGTCACTCTCCTGGTGGTTAGACATTTCATCTGTAAAATGAGGAGACCTAATTGCCAAACTAGTTCTGTACTTAAACTGATAAAGTCATGTACCAAAGAGGAAAGCTCATCAGAATAATTACCATGAAAATATTTATAGAAAAGGCACAGGGAAGCTATATCATGGCAGTGGGAACGTAGCTTCTTTTTTTTTGTACAGTTATTACAAATTTTTAAAATTCTAATATTGGAAAGGGGAAAGGTCCATCACATATGCCATCAAATCTGATTCCATTTTTGTTAATCAAATATTTACAGGAATAGCAATAGAATATGAAATGCAATCTATTTTAAAGAAATTCCTTGGGTAGGCTAACCAAAGTTAAGAGTCAGTCAATATTTTAATGGTAAAGGATAAAACAAATTACATTATTTTTTTTTATTACCAATTTAGGATTTTGACCAGTAGTTGGGTTGCTTAATTTTTAAACAAGAATTTGTACTCAAGTTGTTTAAATGGTTGCTTAGATTTTTTATGACTGTGTCTAAAAAGTAGAAAAGACACATTTCACCGTAACTAGACTAGAAGAATTCTTTAATACATTTACTAACTATTTTTGTCAAATTTAAATTTTTTCTTTTTATTCATTTATTTTTCCCCTTGTTTATTCAATCACTTAAACAATGCTGATTTTGGTAGTGGAGTTGTTTAAGTTTTAGTTAAATTTAAGTACATTTGCTTATAAACAAATTCTAAAAAAAAAAATCCTTATAAAGCAAATTTAAGTCAAATTAAGAGAGACTAAAATTGAAAACTGCTTACTTTGTATTGGTCCAGTTTTTCAGTTGCAGGAATATTTTTTTCTTTTAACTTGTCAATCCTTTGGCGGCACTGGTCCAACTTTGCTTGAAGATCTGCTTCTCTTTTGGCATAATGCTCCCGATTGCCGACAGCATTCAGACTCTTTTCTTGCATTTGAACAACCTGGTCATTGAGCAGAGAGTACTTGGTGAGAATACGTTGAATAGTGTCCACATTGCTTGTTTGGCCACTGTTGGTCAGTTTTTCAATATTGGCACCAAGTTTAGCCACAACCATTTCTTTTGTTTTAAATTCAGAACTCAGATTCTGCAAAAAAAAAAAAGGAAAAAAAAAAAGAGAATTTTAAAAAATGAGATCTGTGTTTAACTGACAATTTATTACATTCTAATAAGGTTTGGTTTATTTTGTTATACACTATATTGATCTCAATGGGTTATTTAGTGCCAACAAGATTTTTGGGATAGGTTCATAAAAACAGAATATGTATTCTTCGTAAGAAATCAGTTTGTTGATCAGGTTTCATGAATGTATCTTTGAAAAGAGGGTTTATGTCGAGAGTCAAATGTATTGCTGGTAATATTTTTTTTCTTTTTCAAAAATGTATTGCATGATAATATTTAAAAAAAAAAAGTAGTGTTTTGCCCCCAGTGCAGGGGTTAACTATTTGCCTATAGCTGGGACCCTAACAGGTGCTACTACCTCGAGTCAGAGTGAACCTAGGAACACCAGCAATTAAGAGGTGGTTCCATGCTTCTCAAAACCACCTGATCAGAGGCCTTGCTATTGGATGTAGTTCATAGTCTTACCAGGACACTGACATACAGATTGACTATACTCATGACCTAGCTATCATTGCAAACACTATTACCAATGCCACAGTTCTCCTACATCATCTAGAAAATGCTTCCAATGATGGACTATATCAATGCTTCTAAAACTGAATTTATAGGTTTCAACCAACAAGGCTCAATACAAACTGTCTCAAGTGAATCAATAAAATCTGTCAAATCTTTTACATACTTAGGAAGTGAAATGAATTCTACTGAAAAGGATGTGAACATTTGCATAGCTAAAGCCTGGGATGCCTTGAATAAAATGAATATAATCTGGAAGTTTGATCTACCAGATAATCTCAAACAGAGACTCTTTCAATCCACCATAGAGGCAGTGATAATGTATGGTGTCACTGCTTGGAGATTAGCTAAAATTCGCAGTCTAAGTTTGATGTAACTTACACTTAGATGCTGAGAGCTATACTTAACATCTCTTGGAGACAACATCCAACTAAATCATAACTCTATAGACCCATCCATGATATTTCTACAATCACAGAATGCATTTTGCAGGACACTGCTGGCAAGCAAAACAAGAACATACAAGTGATCTACTGCATCTAGTCATGGAGCAAGACCAGTTGGTCGCTGGGCGACCATCTACATTGACCAACTATGTTATGACACAGAATGCCACCCCAATGACCTTCTGACCTTAATTCAGGACTGTAATGGTTGGTGTGATAGACACATGAATGTCTGAGCAAGCTTGACTGAATAAAAAAAATATAATAGCAAAGTTAGGCTAGTTACAAATATTTGTAGTGTATAGCATCTTGCTCGGCTAATTTTTACTCAGATGTTATAGACAATCAAAGCTTATACCTACCATTCCCTCCAGAATGGCTCAATATCTTCCAGGCCTCATCTGCGAGATATTTTGGAGGGGAAAGGTAGAGTATATTCCATCAGATGTGGTAATTATCACTCACAATCATAAATCCTGTAACCCATTAGAGTTCTAGGGGCACCACATCTACTGCAGCCATAACAATAGTGTGTCAAGAGCAGGACAGCTTGACAGATTCCATCTCCCTTCAACTGGTTTTGAATTCAGAGTTGTCCTAGATTGATCTCCCTACCAATGTTAAATTTCCCAGTCTACTGTGTGATTTAACCCAATAGCTAGAGGAAAATGAATTTATGCCTTATTCCAAGGGCAAAAATCTATACCATATTTGATTTAAATGTCTTCTCAAAATTTTATATAATACCTTGTGCATGTGAATATACACATATATTTAATTTTATTTTATTCAATGAATATTTATGTATGTGTTTTTTTTTTCCATGGGTAGTAGCTGCCTCAGCCAACTCCTCTTGTGAGGTGCTGTAGCCAGTGCTTGCATGTATAAAAATGCACAAATAAAAGAACTGACTTATTTTGAGTATTTGACAATCAATTTATTATTGTGACACTTTTAGTAACACATGTGCTTGGTAAAATTTTAATATCTCTCTCTCTCTCTCTCTATATATATATATATTCAATTACATTGTTCTAACTGTTGTCCTTATCATTATTGTCACATTCATGACGTTTAACCATTGTATTCGTCAGCCTTCTTCAGGTGATATTTGTTGAAATTTCAAACTGAACCCTTCATTTAGTCCACAGGATTGTTCTAATTCCATGTACCATGCCTTTGGATGTCACAGTTTTAGTTAATTTGTAAGTTTTTGTTCTATCTACCTCCAAGTTTATGTTCTCTTATTTGAGGCCATGGATTGAACTCTCAACTCTTTGGGTCAAGTCACTTTTTAGGATCAATCAATCAACCAACACTTATCCACAGGGCCAAAACGTTGTGAATGTGACAATAAAGATGAGGACAACAGTCCAAACAATGTAAATGGTGTAAATAGTTACAATACCTAATCTCAGAAATATATGTGTGTGTGTGTGTGTGTGTGTGTGTGTGTGCGTGCGTGCATGCACACTAAGTCTGCTGGAATATATCCAGCTATTTTGAATACCTTGAGGATTTCTTTTGGTAAAAAATTGAATCACTCATGCCTGGCAGGTATTTTTACACTTGGCACATGCCCTCTTATTTGCTATTTGGAGTTCCTCAAAACCTATTAGTCCCTCTGAAACTCAAAGGGCAAGATTAAGGAGAATGCATTGAAGCAGCTTATGGCAATCCCAAAAGAGGATTTTGCATTTTGCTGACTGCTTAGAACAGTAGATGGAGTAAGCATGTAAAGTTAGTTCAATAAGGAGGATTCTGAATGGAGACAAATTGACATTGCCTTAAGTAAATTGGATTGTTTCTAAACAGAGGTTACAAGTCTTATTAAATTCAATTAACATTTTCTTTTCAATTTCTTTTTGAATTTTTTTACTTTTCAAATAAATTATGGCACACCGGAATCAAAATTTAAAGTATTAGAAGGAAAACATGGGTTATAGACAGTTTATCCACAATGTTGATCTGGAAATTGAAAAAGTTAAAAATTAAAACTGACAGACCTTGATAACTGAATTTAATAAGACTTGTTGGACTGAATTCTCTCTCTCTCTCTCTCTCTATATATATATATATACACACACACACAAATATGAGTGTCTTTGACAGAGAATAAACATCCTGAGATAAATATACATATCAAAGCCGTGCTGGAAAGTTCTCAATCACACCACTTCCCAAAACTTCTATTTAATTGACCAACCCACAGAATTTTATAGAGGGTAAAAGAAATTTGAGAATGTGTCCTTAACTGTGGAGAGAATATGTGGAACATTCTTGTTCCTCAGTTCAAGATCTTTTCAGTAACCACTCAAATTGCAAGTGAAAATAAGAAATATGTAGTTTAAGAATATTAACCAAAATCTAAGAGAGTTTTAAAATTTCAACATTATAATCTGTATCAATGACAGAAAGAGAAAATAAGTCGCTGGGTATAAACTGACAGTAATGATAGAATGGTAATATTAGCGGTTTCCTTTTCAGGAAACATTTTGCATTCATTGACTGAGCAGTCACTGTGACTTCCAGTTAATATTTATAAAATCTTTCTCTTAAAACAATTTTTCAGAAAAATAGGTTTCTCAAGCCCAGTAGCTGTTATTGCTCTTTCCAGTATTGATGGGGGACTTCCTTCATTATTCTCTCTTCAAGTTGCATGTGCTGCCCAATTCAGTTGTTGCTTCTGTTGAAAGTCCTCAAGCGATGTTGTTTCCGTTATCTGATACAGTCCTTTGCTTGTGATTCTGTAATGCCGGTCCATGAGGCTTGAAGAAGTATGATCCTTGCTGAGGCCTACAGCTGACAGTTTAGGTATTTCCAAGTGAGTTTGACATCATGCGTGTCATTCATATGAAAGTCTTGATCTGACAAGACTATATAAGAACATAAATTTTCAGGTTAATGCTTTAGCTTTGAAAAACCATGAAGTATTGGGCAAAACTATTCCTAGCACAGCCTATTCTATATCCAGTTTCCTTATCTCCTATACTAAATTTGGTTTGTGATTTATATCATACCAGATAAGAGATTTCAATTGAAATTCTTTGGTGACTACTAACATCATTAAACTTACTGAAAGATTAAAATTCACAAACTTACTTGGTATTGTTCATGCAGTTTCTTTGCCTCTTCAACCGAGTTCCCAATAGATTTAAGTGGAGTGACTTGTTTTTCCGTTAACTCCAACCAGGAAGACAAACAATTCATGTCACCATCCACCTCATCTTGTTGACTCAGGGCAGATTCCAGTTGGTCAAGTCTGTCACAAACCAATTGATCAATCCTTCAAGATAAAAGGTAAAAAAAAAAAAAAAAAAAATGAATATTAATGGTTACCCAACTTGTTTTAAGGATTGATGAACAAATAAAAATACTTCCAAGAATTGATAAACATTAAAAAGGCAATCAGAAGTGTGTTGCCTCAAGAGAAGTACCTGACTGTAAGGTAATGATTAGTAATTCACAAATTAGTCGAGCAGACCTTTATTAGTATGGAATGAATTTGAGTTTCACATACCCGTGGCCTTGTGCCAAACTAAACTTAAATATTTTACCATGAGGCAATGTGGATGATTACTCAGTAGATGTTCCATATTGGTGGCCTTGTATCAAACTAAACTTAGCAAATCCCTCACCTTGAGGTAATAGTGAGCTGACCTAGTGGACACATACAATTCAGTAATGAACTCAATCCTTAGAGATTATTTTACATGAGTGGTTGAGGTCACAAAGAGGAAAGCTCATGAGAACAATTACCATGAAAATATTTATAGAAAAGGCAGAGGGAAGCCATGTTACAATGGTGACTAAAACCAAGATGCCAGGTCAGAATTGACAACATTGCAGATTCTTCTTTAGATTTTATCAAGAATCTCTAAATACAGTGTAACCCGGATATAAGAGAGTTGTCGGGACCGGAGAAGACGTCTCTTATATCCGGGTTTCTGTTATATCCGGGTTTGGTCTATTATATATACATTAACACAGGCTCTAATTTGGAACCATAGAACATCTCTCTTATATCCGGGTTTCTCTTATATCCGGGTTACACTGTATATAGCAGAAGCACCAGACCAGATGTGGCAGCAATGATAGATTCTAGCAAGAAAAATTGTCTGGCATAACATAATGAACAAATTTTCCTAGCAGCAAACCTAGGAATTGATTCAATTTAATCGTTCTACTTCATGTTGGTGGAAAACATGAGGCCAGTTGCACTCCTGGAGGTTAGCATCAGACATGCTGATGGAAAGTACAAAGAGTTCTCTAAGATGATTAAAAGACAGTAATTTCATTTTGGAGATATTAAAATAAAAAAAACATATTCTCATAGCATACTCCAGTTATGAGCCGATAGATGCCTATCATTTGGTTCAAAACTAAGATTCACAGTGAATAAAGTTGTCAATGTATCATGCCATAACTGCATTACAGTAAATGAAAAATAACAGAGAATCAGTCCAATTAAGAAATTAAACAAGTTCATTTACTTTTTAAAATCAAAATTTCCTCATTTACCTTTTTATTATGAAGCATTGTTAAATTCCATTAATTTTTTAATAATATTTATTTTCTTTTGTTTTTATCATAATTCTCCTTGATCTGGGAGAATGACAATAAAAAGCAACTGAAATTAAGATGAACAAATACGAGTCAATAATTAATAATTAACAAAGCTCCATCAAAGAAATTCAATATTATAACAGAATTTGTTTCTAAAAAAAATTTTTAAAAAATAATAGCAGGGTATCAGTGTTTGGAATATACAGGGTGCAGCAGAAATACCTCCCACATAATAGTAAGACTTATTAATGGCAATGTTTGTTTTCATCTACCTAATGTTTTACCATTACGTGTGTGTGTGTGTGTGGGGGGTGTCTGTTGCACTCTGTATAAAATATATATATCAAGATTTTACTGGCTGCTACCAGTTAACTTTTATTAATGGGCTTCTTAAGGAAAATGCATGCAAGTTTAAGTCTTGCGAGTGACATTATTTCAGCCTCATCTGTTAAACAATGACTGCAGCAAGTAATTATGATAAAAAGCAACCAAAATTAAAATTAAAGAAACAGTCAAAAATTAATACTAACTAAAGATTTCTTTCTTATGGTGCTTTTAAATAGATTTATCTCTGATAATAGTTCATCATAAGGAAAAAGATAAAAACATCAGAGAATGCCTTTGCAAAGCAATATTTCAAAAATAATTTCTAACATATATATATATAATATAGAAAAAACAACTGAAAAGTTGCAAATTAAAAAAAATTGAATGTTTTTTTTTGTGAAAGTATTTATTTATATATATATATATATATATAGTTGATATTTCAGATCGGCCCCGATCTTTCTTCAGAAATGGCTAAAGATCGGGGCCAATCTGAAATATCAAATATATATATATATATATATATATATATATATATATATATATATATATATATATATATATATATAAATACTTTCACAAAACAAAAACAATCAATTTTTTATAATTTGCAACTTTTCAGTTGTTTTTTCTATATTATATACATATTAAGAAAGTATATGTGGCTTCTCATTATGTTATATATATATATATATATATATATATATATACACACACACACACACACTCAACCAATCAAAGGCTATGGATATCAATTGCATGAATAGGGGCCAAAGATCAGATATAGGTTACCAATTATGTGTACCAATTTTGATAGTCAACATTATATAATAATTACTGTTATTTATGTCTTTCGTAGCATGCTAGTAGTAAGGGAGGTAAATTAACTTAAAGTAGGAAATTTATGAGTGGTTACTTTTCTTAGTCATTTTAATAATGAACACTATATAATAATTACTGTTGTGTATTTCTTATGGTGCTTTGAAATAGATTTATATCTTTCATGTCATGCTGTATATAATTCTATTAACAAGATCAATCATTTTCTCATGTTGGTGTCTATTAACTTCAGTATTTCTCATGGACACCTGTAGATAGCACTCAACAGAATAAAAAATAAAAACAACCTCAAAATAAACATTGAAAATAAAAAGAACCAAGGCAATTTTCTACAAACCAAAATCTTCACAAGAAATGTAGTGCTAAAGGAATTGGCTAAATGATTCCTTTGTATCTTCTGTTTAAGTTGTGAGTTCTGAAATGAGTTCTGAGATCTGCAATGCATCGATTGAGGCTCTTTTACTATTTTAACCATTTGATATCAAGTGTAAAAGATAAACAATGAAATTTTTTAAAAACAAATTATTACAAGAAATATAGTAATACGGGAAGTAAAAGTGTAATCATTTCAGTGGATTTTGCTTAGGTAGTGAATTCTAAACACTTGTTATGTAACAATGAAATACATGTAATTGTTATTATGCAATAAATGTAATATAACGAAAAAGTAAAGGAACAACATACAAAGAAATATAACAATATTGCTTTGTGCTTCCTTCTGTGGATTTCTACCAATATAAGTGGGGTTACCCCATTTGTTGGTCAAAGAATCTCTTTTAATGAACTTCTTTTAGATGCTAAAAGTTTTATATAATAAAAGGAGGAAAAGTTTCTTTTTTTTGCCACAGAATGCATCAGAGATAGTGTGATATTATGAACACCCATTTTTAAGCAGAGGAGAACAGGCAAGTGAAGGAATGGATAAAGGGTTCTGGGAGCTCAAGTAACAACAAAACCAGAAATAGGGTGTATTTGGATGCTGATCTATAATAACAGTCATTATTGGGATTGTAGTCAATGCTGGTACACCCTTGGTGGAGATGGACTTGTCTTTCACAAGGTTCCAGTGCTGCCCATTTGTATTGTCAGCCACATGTTGTGGTGATTGATGGGCAAAGAGTCAGTAGGGGTAAGATCTGACATAGCAGAAGTTGTTTCAAGTAAGAGAGAAAACAAGAGACTAGCCTGGAATTTGAACTTAAATTGCCGATTCCACTTTCCATGCCAGTATCTATTACATTCACAAAAAAGAAAATGTGTACAAATTAGTTAAAAAGGAAAAGAAAAAAGAAGTCTGGTTTTCTTACCTGATTGTTCTTTCTTCAAGTGATTTCATTTGCTCATCGACTTTTTCTTTGTCATCGTTTGACACCCTGGTTTGCAACTTTTCTGATTGTTTTTGCATATCTGGCAACTGATTTCTATTTTCCTTGCATTTTTTACTGAGTTTCTGTGAAAAAAAATAAAAATCTGTTTGTTAATATGCAATTGCCATAGAAGTTCTCTTCATGAGTAACAAGAGATCTTAAAATGACAGACTGGCCTTTTTTAAATAAGCATCCAACAGACCATTACTTCTTTTATGTGCCTCATTTCTTTTCACCCCCAGCAAGTCAGTAAAGCCACCAAGACACAAGAGGTCACTGGGTGTGGAAGAATTAGAAACAAAAAACATTACTAAGGAGCAAGAAAAGAAAGAGTAATCAAGAGGAGAGTAGATAGTGATTGACACTGCATTTAAATTTTTTGAAGATTAAAGTTGGCTGAAATGCATGGAGCTGGAAGGGAGTTCCACAAGCGAGAAGTGTGAGAAAAGAAACTGTTAGCATAGAATTTACAGTTACATTTAGCCAACTCAACTGTAAATTGATGAGATGACAGTGCCAGTCTCGTATTGCGCTTAAATTAAAAAAAAGGAGGTACCATAGTGAAGAACTCATCCGAACAATTGCCATGAAAGTATTTATAGAAAAAGTTTCTTTCAGGACGTGGGCATTCATGGCTCTCCATAACTTGCAATCCTTTGTAGTTCTTAGGAATGTTTGTCTTTATACAATTCCTCCTATTCCATATTCTCTCATCTATTTACACAAGTTCATTAGGTAGATTTACTTGCTCTTTCCATTCACTACTCTAGACTTCCTGCAAGTGTCATGTTCTCCTAGCCTTCTTTCCTCATTATGTGTCCTAGAAATTTCAACTCTTTCTAATGTTACGTACAAGTGTCCTTTTTGTTTCATTTTCCTTAAATCATTCTTGCTACTCATATACTTCATCCAGGGTATTTTTCAGCATCCTTCTGCAGAACAACATATTTCAATAAAATAAAAAAAATGATTGCTATGCCTTATGAAGAATTTTCAAATCAAAACCACAGTAACAAAATCCTTTTTAAAAGTTATTTTCATAATTAAATATAATTGAAGCTCTTGTAGATACTAAACCATAATGGTACCAATGTACAGTAATTGTTTTCTTCTTTTCAGATATTATGCCTAAATAACTAACAAAAGTGAAAAACCTATCTTTGTTATACAAATACTTACCTTATTATAATGTAATAAATAAGAATGTACAGAGTATACAAAGGGAGGTAATCTTTACTAAAAATGTTAGTTCATTGTTAAACGAAATTTAAATCATTGAAAGAGAAAAATTCAATTACTATAACTTTTTAAGATAAAATGTAATTAAAAACAATGGAAAACTGGGAATAAGCGGAAAAAAATGGATGAAAAACGATATAAACGAATAATAATAATAAATTAAAAAGAATACAGTTGAAAAAAGAGGGTAACAATGATGTAAGATGGAGGCCATAAAGTAAACCAAAAAGGAAGAAAGGAGGAGCCAAAAAGGAAGAAAGGAGGAGCCAAAAAGGGAAGAAAGGAGGAGCCAAAAAGGGGAGAAAGGAGGAGCCAAAAAGGGAAGAAAGGAGGAGCCAAAAAGGAAGAAAGGAGGAGCCAAAAAGGAAGAGCCAAAAAGGAAGAAAGGAGGAGCCAAAAAGGAAGAAAGGAGGAGCCAAATAGGAAGAAAGGAGGAGCCAAATAGGAAGAAAGGAGGGATAAAAAAGTACTAAAGAGGGTAAAAAATTAAAAAAGATCTAAAAGTAAGTAAAAAGGACACAATGGAAGTAAAAAAGGAAGAGAAAAGTGCAAAAATTTTTGAAATATATAAAATAATATGAAAGCAAAAAAAAAAAAAAAAAGGAGACAAAAAATGAGAAAGAGATTTAAGAGTTGTATTTTTATAGATTAAAAAAAAAAACAGATTTTACAGATTAAATTAATCTGGTATATAGTAAATGTCAATGATTTGAGGAAGGGTTTTACGCAGCCAGATGCTCTTCCAACACAGACTGTACACTGAGTGTGTTTACTGAGTCACCATCCTAGCCAAACACACACACATACAGACATATATGTATGTATGTATGTATGTGTGTATGTATGTACACAAACATGTTGGCTGTTGGCTCCCATAAGAAGCTCATCTACCCTTTGACAGGTATTGCATACCACTCTCATCACCAGCAGAAAAGCTAGTAAGGGAGCTGGTTTAGATGCCAACCACCCATCCATGCAGCAGGTTGTATTGAGTTACATGTTACCAGTAGCAGGCCTAAGCCTGACCTGACTTTAAACTGAGAATCAAAACTACAAAGTGTACCTGATATTCATCAAACTGATTTCGGAGAATAGATGTTGCACAATCTAGATGAAGTGGAGTTGAACATTTTATTTCAGTTTCATTACACCAACTTCTCAGCTTGTTGCACTTTGCCTGGAACTTACAGAGCTGGTCAAAATGATATCTGAGATCTTTGGAATTGGCTTGTGCTTGCTTCTTGATGCTTCCATAGCGAGATTCAAAACCTGAAAAAAGAAATGTAAAAACCAATCATACAGAGAACACAACTAAAGTGTGTAACTTTTACTGACAAAAGAATCTGTGAATGATTTTTCATTCATTAGTCACTAAATTGTACCTAAGATAAATCTTAAATTTCTACTATCATTTTAATTTATATTTAAACGATATATTAAAATGATGCCAGTTGGAGATATGTCAGATGGTGACAACAAAAATGACTACATTTGTGGTTCGTCCAGTACCTTCCAAGAAAGATATAATTTGCATATGAGTGTGCTATTAAATTTAAAGGTGTGTGTGCATAAGTTGTAATGGCAATTAAATCTGGCTAGTGATTAAATAAGGAACAAGGAGGAAAGCTTTTATGAATTTAACATGTTTCGATATTTATTGAGCTTCATCAGAAATTCTGGATGTGAAATAATGCAGAGTTGTTTCAATTTTTTTAATTCTCTTTTGTTTTCAGTGGTTGTGCAGATACCATATCTTTAATTTTATGGCATTATTTTGCATGTATGTGTGTAGACAACAAATGAAAACAAAACACAGAATTTAAAAATCCAAATAACTCCACATTATTCTATATCCTGAATTTCTGTTGCACTTAAATAGCACATATAATTTATAAAGAATTTATGTCTAGCCACACTGATGAGCTGTGATACAGTGAAACAGTCTGTCTGTAGATGACAATATATATATATATATATATATATATATATATATATATATATATATATATATAGAGAGAGAGAGAGAGAGAGAGAGAGAGAGAGAGAAAAACAACTAAAAAGTTGTAAATTAAAGAAAATGTTTTTTTATGAAAGTATTTATTTATATATTTTATATATATTTAATTTGATATTTCAGATCGACCTCGATCTTTCAAACAGTTATTTCTGATGAAAGATCGAGGTCGATCTGAAATATCAAATTACATATATATAAAAAAATATAAATAAATACTTTCATAAAAAAAACATTATATTTTCTTTAATTTACAACTTTTTAGTTGTTTTTTCTATATATACATATTAAGAAAGTATACGTGGCTTCTCATTATGGTATATATGATAAAATATGATTTCTTTCTGAATTTCTGGGATGAGGAAATATCATTATTTACGCTATTACATTTGAACTATTGTCCATATCTTCGTTCTCATCACGTTTTGACTGGTGTGTTATTACGTCTGGGTAACCTATAGGGAATGTATCTAGACATGGGCAGTGGAACAAGAAAAGTCTACCTCCATAGGTTAAATAAAGGATTCTGTTCAGAATTCCCTGTAGGTTACCCAGATTGATATACACCTGATTAAGTCTGGAGAGCACAACGCCTGAAATGTTGTGATAACAACAACAAAAATGAGGATTTGGTTGGTTGGTTGGTTTTGTTTTATGGCATATCAATCTCAGTGGGTCATTTAATGCCAACAAAATTTTTGAAATGGATTCATAGCGATAGTTTGGTAAAAAAGGTGTGTATGTATACATATATATTTGAACCATTTTTCAATTACTCATATTTTTGAGTACAATCCAACTTCTTTTAGGAAATTTACAATCTTGGATGGTTTTATTTTTGTAAAAAGTTTTTTTAAATTACTCACTTGGTAATATTTTGTTCGCACTAGATCAAAATCTACACACTCTAACAGTATATGTTTCACTGTAAATTTGTCTTGGCATGTAGTGCATATTGGGGATTCTGTGCCCTCTAGTAAATAATGGGGGGTGATATAGGTGTGGGTGATATAGGTGTGGGTGATATATGTAAAGGCGGGTCAGCACGACCTGGTCTTTTCTATTTTTGTATTCCGAGTTCCATTCTCCAATTTTTTTTCTAAGAATGTATAGCTGTTTGTATTACTGGTATTTTTTTTTTTTTAAGTATTGCTGATAATAATTTTTTTATTACAAAGTATTTCTGATATTAAAACCTATTTTTACACAAGTTTGGGTGTTAACTATTTGTGTTACCACGCCAGGTCAGGGTGGACCTGAGAACACCAGCAATTAAGAGGTGGTTTCACACTCTTCAAAACCTCCTGATCAGAGGCCTTGCTGTTGGATGTAGTTTATCATCTTACCCAGGATGCCCAGAAATGAGGACAGTAATCTGAATGTAAATAATGTAAATAATAAAAAAAAAAATATATAGTTTTAAAATGTGCTATATTTATGGGTAAAGTTTTTCAATATCAAAGATAGAATGTGTGTAAATATAAAAATGGACACTGAGGTCAACACCGAGTGGCGACAGTCTGTTTCATACCTGAAAACAATCTTCAGGTCACGAGACTAGCCGGATGATTGTGTTTAAGCATGAAACAGATTGTTGCTACTTGGTGTGAACGTCAATGTCCATTTTTATTATATATATATATATATATATATATATATAGAGAGAGAGAGAGAGTGCAGCTTATATTTTATATCATAAGGAAACAATTTATACAAAGAATTAAATAGCAATGTTAATGTGATTAAAAATTCTCACTTAACTGATTTGAACAAGAACTCTAGCGTTGTGGCATCACATGCTCCAAAACATATATTCCACTGTCAATAAATAGCATAATTTAAAAAAAAACATCTCTCGGTTTACACATATTTCATCTTAGTGTTTACCTATGTATGGGAAAATTGTGCTCTGAAGACGACAATTTGAAATTGTTGAAATTCCTTGGCATGTATCTTCCATCTGACAAAAACTCAAATAAGGATCTTATTATTCAAGGACTTGATAGAAAGTTAATGTCTCATTAAGCCTTGTTAGCAAAGTGATTTTGCCATTAATCACATTAATATTGCTATTTAATTTTTTGTATAAATTGTTTCTTTATGACATTATATATATATATATATATATATATATATATATATACACACATAATACTGTTTACAACAAAAAAATGAAAATATATAATGAGGATTCAAGATTGGACACAACTGTATTTGTACAGATCTAACATACCTGCACTATCAGAGAAACACAACAAAGCCCGGTGATATTGAGGGGTATTGGTAGAACGCCCTCACTTAGTACTAATATTATTTCAGCTTTGAAACCATAATGATCCCAGGGTCATAATCTGATAAAGCCTTCTTTAGAAACATACTCTTTGTTTTATTTAGCAGTCATAAATAATCAATTTAATAATAATCAAGTAACAATATAAATCATTTAATAGACTTTCCAGTAACCATGAATCCGAAATTTAATGAAAGATTCACCCAGTGGCTGACCTGAAAGTTTGTGTGATAAATCCGCTTCAGAATTTGTGCAGCAATCTTCACCAATTGCATGACCTTTCTTCAAAATGTTTTTCAAACGAGGGTGAAAAGATTCAGTATCTTGGAGAAGTTTCTAAAATGAAATAAATAAATTTTAGTAGAAAAAAATAAAATAAAATAAACAATAGTAAAATGAAATATACTTCACAATAACTCCAAACTATAAGCTTAAAAATATATGCAACAAGTTTCAAGCCACATTTAATTTCATTGGATCAGGGCAATGGCAATAAGAGGATAAAAGTAAAAGGGTTTTCACAAAGTGGATAATGCTCAAAGAACTTAATTGAGCTTAAGAGGGGGAGTAAAATAATAGGATAAAAAGTAAAAGGGTTTTCACAATTTATTATTATATGAAGATATGTCAGTGAACCAGGTGGAGAAATTTTACTAATTTTACTAAAATTGTTACAACAAAAATATTTTTTCCCTGATGACCAATTACTATCATTTGGCAATTATTTACTTGGATTATTAGCAGCTAAGACAAAGAAAATTAAGCTGGACACTAAAAATTCCACCACAAGTCATATACACTGGTTCACTTGAAGAGGTAAAGAATCAACACTGGATTTAAGATTCTAAGTTTCTACCAACAAATTATACTACAGGAGACATTACTAACCAGATATGTCAGCTAGCAGTCATAAGTTCAATCAGTGGTTTGGGTTTGACAAAAATTCATATATACTCATATATTCAGTTAGAAATTCATGGGTTACTACACTAGAGACCTGAAAATTGGTTGGTATAATGAGTGTTTTTATTTTGTTTAATGACATTTCAATACAAAAGGGTTACATTGTGTAACGAAAATTTATCACTTTTTGAAAATTGATTTTATATACATGTACATACACACATGTATGCATACATATGTCAGTATTTGGAGTTATATTTTGGACAGCTTAGATTAAATGACACATTAGTAAAAAAAATAAATAAATAAATAAAAAAAAAAAAATTTTAAAAAAAAGATTATTTTTGGAAGGAATAATTTTTGTAAATTTGAGTTCATTATATGTTTCCCCATGGCATGGGCCAAAATTAAAAAATATTCTGATTTTTAAAATTTTAGAGTCTGGGAAGGGAGCCTGCATCAAATTGGTTCCTGACTTCTTAAAGAGTTATCTGTAATTTGTTTTTATTTACAAATGAGACATTTGAAACTGTCTATGTCATGGTTAACTGCATATTCCTGATGTTCTCCTTTTTCAAAATTCGTAATAGTAATTTTCTCTTTCCATACAGATTGAAAACTGGAAGAAGGCCAAAAAAATGTTATGCAAAAAAAAAAAAAGAAAGAAAAAAAATGGTATAAGTCGAATAAACTGATTTGTTTGTTTAATGACATATCAACTCTTTATGGGTCATTTAATAATTTAATTTTCTTGGGAGATTTGAAGTAACAAAAATTATGATATATGTTATTCTGCTTTCACAAGTGAATACATGGTAGATGATACTCAGCTTTTGTGCATAGACATATTTGTGTGGATGTAATTACTAGAGGCAATGATACATGTGTTTTATGTTGTAGTTTTTTAAGTTATATTTTGGAATGCAGTTTGAGTTCTTTACAAAATTGTAGGCTATTACATGGATTAATGTCATGAAAGAGTTCTTTCACATTGGTTGGTTGACTTTATTTAGTGGCATATCAACCTCTATGGGTTATTTAATGCTGAAATCTAATATTTTGAACACAATTTTACAGCCTCAAATAAATATATTTTGAATGCAATTGTATGCATTCAACTACAGATAAAATGTATTGCTGGTCATTTCGCTTAAAAAATATATAGTTGGTAATGTTTTTAATATAAAAATGTATTGCTGGTATTCTTATACTTTTATAGTATTTGTTTTTGTTTGGGGTTCACTATTTGCCAATAGCTGGGACCCTAATAGGTACTACCACCCTGGATCAGGGGGGATCTGGGAACAACAGCAATTAAGAGTGGTTCCATGCTCCTCAAAATCTCCAATCTATCGATCATAGGCCTTACAGGACTACCAATAAACTGAATAACTCATTGAATGTTTCTACGTAATATTTGATTGACAGGTATAAGAATGTACAAAGGTCTTGTATATCTCAACTGTTATCATAAATTTTCAGCCAGAGTCATTTCTTCCACAATTCTAATAGAGAGGATAAATCTACTAATATCTGGAAGTACAGATAAAGATTTAGTGTCCATTAGTCACTAGTGATTTGTACTAGTTATTCAAATATTGATTACCTAAAATTGTATCTTTGAGTTGTTTTCATCCTTTAGATCAATGTTTCACAACTGGTGCACCCTGAAAGTTAGCTAGGTGCATCCCAAGGTAACAGAAGTGTAATTTCTGAATTATTTTTATATTCAAAATTTTTTAAAAAGCTAGAGACACCAAGCATATGGCTTTCATGTCAAAATCAAGTCTTTGTCATTTGATAATTTAAACTGGATGCTAAACTCCTTAATATTTAAGGAAGTGTGAAAAATCCTTTCCCTTTTGCCTTCCTCAAGAGATTTAAATCAGTCATTATTGGCCTCACTAAAAAAAAATGTAGCAAATTCTTTATAAATCCCTTTAAATGAAAACTGTACTGCTAATCTTGCTAATCTTCTTTGGGAATGCGAAAACAAAATTTCATATTTTCAAATTTTATGAACAGTTATTCTTTATTGAAATTTAAAGTATGCCCCAGAGTTTGTTATTCTACAAGTATGCCCTAAAGCAAAAAAAAAAAAGAAAAAAAAAAGAAAAGGGGGTTGGGAAACTCTGCTTTAGATATTAAAATCGTCTGATGGACAAGGTTTTATGAAAACAAATGAACAAATGTTCATCACTGATGCCTTTATAACAAATTATCTTTTTTAACAAAATTTTTCTGAGTGAAAGCAGTCTACTTCTTCATTGAGAGTCTACACAGCCTGACCCAGGGATTGACATGTAAAAGTATAATATAGGATCATGGGTCAAATAAACTGTTCCATTCCTGAAAGGCTACAAACAAAACCCAATAGATACTTAAAGAAGGAATTGCATGGACATCAGCCAAAACATTTTGATACAGACAAGGAAGCTGGTCCAAATGAATCAATATACAACAATTAACACCACTGCATGTGAGAAATTCAGATAGAAATTAATAATATACTTTAAATTATTTTCTATTACCTGACAGTTCTTTTTTTGTCGTTCCACATCCTGCTTGATCATACCAAATATGAGAAATCTTTCGAGATCTGTTTCTTTGTTCTGAAGCCACCTGTTCAGTTCGTCCATGTCTTTTTGTAGAAATGTTCTGTCTTTAAGACGCTGATTCCATCTAACTTGACCAGAGGCAACGATCTCCAACATTTCCGAGTATTTTTTGAGAATAGTGGAGAGATTCTTTTGTAGCTGTTGGTGTGCGGTGCTGTCTGAAGCAAGGGTTGACATTAGACTGATGCCTTGGTCATTTAGCTGGTTAATGTTACCTTCCTCTTTTTTTATTTCATCTTCCAAATTCTGCATAATATAACATCAAGAGAAAGGTTACAATAGGAAATGAGAAGATAACACTTTATTGTGGAGCGGTTGTTAACAGGCAAACTTTAAAGAGTATTAACGCTGTATGGAGTTCATTCTTCCCTTGGTGTACCATACTTCGGTGAGTTATGTGCCATGTGTGATACATGCTTATACATGCAATCATGTATCTTTCGATAGATGACTGACGAGGCAGTTTTTTTCCTGCAGTAGGTTGCCATTTTTTTCTGTGGCAGACCAGTTGCCTTCCAAGGCTATAGAACCTGGTCTGTCCTGCTATTTACCCATAGCCTGAGGGTGGAGAAGAAGAGGCTTCATACCTTTCCCAAGGGTATTAGCACGTAATATGAATGTAATAGATTCGACTTGAATTTGAACTCGGCTCTCCGATTACTCAATCCGAGCTGCTATCCATTACTCCACCGTGCCTCCATACTTATAAAAACCACGATTCAAGAAAAAGATCAAAATGGAACAAAATCATAGAGTTGATAAAAGAGTAAGGAAAAAAAAATTTAAAATTTATGTGTGTTAAAGATTAAATGTACAATCAAATGGATGGTTCTAACTCCAGGTCCTGAGCAGAAATTACTTTTTGTTTTTATTGTGTATATGTAATTTTCTTCAGTCATCTATGCATTCTGGCTTTTTTCACTTTTCCTTTATGCACTATTTATAATTGTGTCTATATCCCAGTCACTAAACAAGACACTATTTTAAGTTTCCATTCTGTTTATTGAATTTTGTACATATCTTTCACACACTGAGTTATATCTTCCTTTTCTGTCGTAATTTTTTTCAAAATCTTGTCTTTTTTCTCAGCAAACTATAGCCACAATGGTCACAATCTCTCATGTCATTATAATCCCATGTTTGGTCAAGGCGTTTTCTGTAGTTATAATCACATATTTGATGCGTAAAGAAAAGGAATTTAAAAATGTGTAAGTGTTAAAAATTAAAAGTTACAATCAAATAGATGGCTTTAACTCCAGGTACTGAGCAAACATGAGATTATAACAAGAGATGTCTTGAGCAAACACGGGATCATGACAAGTGATGCCTTGAGCAAATATGGAATTATAACATGTGAGGTCTTGAGCAAACACATGATGATGACACCAAAGAACATCTTGAGCAAACACAGGGTCATAACTACAGTCTGCTGATAAAGACAATATTCAAACCGAAATACAAACTACTGCATTGCTTATGGTTATGTGGAAAAAATAAACAGCTTTTATTTGATCAAAGTTAAGAACTCTCATCAGTACTTAGATGGATGACAGCTTAAAAATATTGGGTAATGTAAGAAACTTGCAGTCTTTAGCTAGATGAAGCAAAGCTTTATTAAAAATGAAAATAAAAAAACACCAACTCAACAAATTTTGTCAAAACAAATTAAAAAAAAGAAAAGATCTATATCAACTAATTTTTTATAGAATCACCCAAAAAGATTACAAGTCACAAAAGAACTAAGAAGAATAAGACAAATAAAAAGAATTAGAAAAGAACTTATGAATCTGCTACCAAAAGATTTGGTATCTAGAACTACAGTACCAACATCTACATGCACACTATGCCAAATCAACAAGGTCAAGTTTTTACATTTCATGAAAACCTAATGTTTCAAAAACATCATACAACAGCCCAAAACACAATAACATCACCTATTCAACCTTTCACGTCTGAAAAATATATGTCTCAAGGTATAGAAGTAAATGTTTTAAATGCAATGCTTTTCAAACTGTGCTTGTGAAAGAATTACTAACCTTCAATTCTGTTAGTCTATCGTGGGCATCAGAAACAAGGTAGGAGATGTCATCTTGCCCTGCAATGCGAGTATGCATTGCCTGAAGTGAAGACAAAATAACATCAATTTTCATGTTGAAGTCTTGAACATTCTGGTCAGTGGCACTGCCCGCAAAGATGCGTTTATCAACTCTGGTGACCAGCTCCTTGCATTGTTTTTCCAGATCCCTGTAATTAAAAAATCAAATCAAATGAAATCAAATCACATGTAAGGAAAAAAAGTCAACAGCAAAAAATACACCCAAAGATAACAGATGATTGTAAACATAAAGTGAACAGCTTTGAAAGTGAAGTGGCTACTCTTTTTCATTGGTGTCAAAAGTAAAGGCAAGGATTTTAAAGCAAGGAAAAGGGTGCTGAACTGCTATGTCATATCAATCCTCTCTGATAGATCAGTGAATGCTGGACAATTTCTCACAGATGAAGAGAAAACCTGAGGCAAACAGGGATAATGTTTATGTAATTATTGTTTGCTTTGCTATTCAGACGAGCATGTTCATCTTGATTATTATATTCAGTACCCTCTGGCTTTCTCCAGCTATTAATCTCCTGTAACCTTTTTGGAACTTCAAATCAAACCCTTTATGCAATCCATGGTGGGTAATGGGTAGGTCATTCTCCTTCCACTTTCTATTCTAAAGGGATATTTCTTATCAACTAATACTCGCCAGTTTTATTGACCTTTGATGAAGAGGAGATTTGAGGTGAAATAGATGTAGTTCTACAGAAGAATGCTGAAAATACCATAGACAAGTTCTGTGAGCAATGAGAAAATTTTAGGGAAAATAAAAACAAAAAGGATACTTATGCTTAGAAAGAAACAGATTAAATCTTTAGAATGCATAATGAAGAAAAAAGGCTTGGAGAATATGATACTCATAAGATGCATTGAAGGCCTTTTCCAGATGGGTCATTAAAATTGGAATTTCAAATCAAATCCTTTATGCAATCCATGGTGGGTAGGTCATTCTCCTTTCACTTTGTATTCTTAAGAGACATTTCTTATCAGTTAATGCTCACCAGATTTATTGACCTTTGATGAAGAGAAGATTTGAGGCAACAGAGATATGGTTCTACAGCAGGATGCCAAGAATACCATAGACAGAGTCTGTGAGCAACGAGGAAGTTTAAAAGGAAAATGGAACCAAAAGAGACACTTTTGCACAGTTGAAATTCCTGGAGTACATAAGGAAACAGAATTTGACAGTTATATAGGATATATTGGCGGTAATGGGGAGTGGGACAAAGGGAAAGACCACACAACTTACCTAATGAGCTTGTGTAAATGGATGGTACAACAGTTGGAGGAATAGTAAGGGGTCAAATACTATTTGGAGCACCAAAAGATAGGAAATAGTGAAGAGCTATAATCATACATGTTCTGAAGGGACACGGAAAAAAAAAAAGAAAAGTTTGTTATTCAGCTGCTGGTAGACTGCAAATGCTCCACCTGTCAGTCTCAAAGATATCATGTGCACCAGAGGAGATAGATCAGTGTTGGTATTTTCTCTAGTCTGGCACTACCTGTGATCATGGTCCAGGTTGATGTCAAAACTGTCACTGTGCTGGTTGATACTGGTTGTTCACTGTCTATAGCCAGCAGAGAGAGATGTCAGTCATGGAAGAAAGGTCCCATATGTGTAATAACTATAGATGGTGAGACCAGTGCCTATTGTAGGATCAGAGTTGTCGCTCTCTGGCTGCAATGTGGAAATCCTGTCAAGAACAATATACTGGTGGCTCAAGATGATCAGGATGAATCCAATCAAGGAACTGGGGGGGGGGGGTCAGTCAGAATCACTTCTTCAGTTGCAGTGGAGTTCTTTGACAGAAAACCATCCCTGTGTGTGGCTCTCACCAGAGAGGAAACATACGTTAGCATAGAGTTCAATCAGGAAAAGAAAGCATGGATGGCATCATCGAAGTGGGCTGAACTAACTTGTCTTCATCTTGTCCGGTTTTTTGCACGTCAAGAGCACTCCTCATGACTGATGGTTTGGTTTACAGCATATCAACCTCAATGAGTTAATTAATGCTGACAAGATTTCTAGGATAGGTTTGTACGGATAGAATATGTATTCTTTGTAACAAATCAGTTTGTAGATCAGGTTTCATTGATGTATTTTTGTAAAGAGGGTTTTTTTTTGTTTTTTTTAGTTTTTAAATCAAGAATCAAATGTATTGCTGGTAATAATGTTTTTTTCTAAAATGTATTGCTGGTATTTTCACCATAAAAACTTATTTTTATACTTTCATGATATCTTAACCCCAGTTTGGGGGTTAATTATTTTCCCATAGCTGGGACTGTAACAGGGTGGACCAAGAAACACCAGCAATTAAGAGGTTGTTTAAAACCTCCAGATTAGAGGCCTTGCTGCCAGATATACTTTATTGTTATCCCAAGACACCTCATTTGGGGGATGTCTTACTTCTCTGTGGAGATACAGTTTTCAAAAATGTATACCTGGTAATTTTTTTTTCAAAAAGATATTGCCAGAATGTTTCTTTTAAGTAAAATTAATAGTCTTAACAAGTCTTGGAATGATAATGACCCCCTTACAAAATTACTGAATAAACCTGGAAAGAATGTATTGCACTTATCTTCTAAGTTGGAAGGACCTGTTTGCTTTGAAATCGTGTCCTTTTTATTTTTATATTTTTTTTTAAAACCTAGGTTCAAATATCAAGCACTGGTAAGAAATATGTAATTATCCAATTCACCAAGTAAATGAATCTAAGAAAATTCTTAAACCTACCTGATTTGGTCATCAACAATTTGTGAGTCAAAGCTTCCAAGATTTTTGACAATGTCTGGCTGACGAACTTTGAGATCTTCAATTTTCTTTTTTCTCTTGGAAAGCTTAGATGATAATTTCTGAAAATAATAAAATAAACAGGATCTTGAATAATCTTCATCTCACAAACAAGGTAAATGCAAATTCTTTATTTTTCACTTCCGTATAAGCCATCCTCAAAAACAAATTTCCTCCAGTTTAATCACTTTTAAAATTCTAATAATAGAGATAAAAAAATAAACAAAACAAAACATCTAAGTATTTATATTTATCATCCAATCAAACTTTTTTGGATAAATTCAAATCCAGCCTATATCTTCACATCCATTTTTTGGAAGCCTCCACAAAACAGTGCTTAAATGACCTCATGTAGTGTGGATGTAAATGAGAGTATACTATAAAAAAAAGGAAAAAGAAAAAGAAAAACAAAGAAAAACAAAGAAAAAAAGAAAAAGAAAGAAAAAAAGAAAAAGAAAGAAAAAAAGAAAAAGAAAGAAAAAAAGAAAAAGAAAGAAAAAAAGAAAAAGAAAGAAGAAAAAAAGAAGAAAGAAAAAAAGAAAGAAAAAAAGAAAAAAGAAAGAAAAAAAGAAAAAAGAAAGAAAAAAAGAAAAAAGAAAGAAAAAAGAAAAAAAGAAAGAAAAAAAGAAAGAAAAAAAGAAAGAAAAAAAGAAAGAAAGAAAAAAAGAAAGAAAGAAAAAAAGAAAGAAAGAAAAAAAAAAGAAAGAAAAAAAGAAAGAAAGAAAAAAAGAAAGAAAAAAAGAAAGAAAAAAAGAAAGAAAAAAAGAAAGAAAAAAAGAAAGAAAAAAAGAAAGAAAAAAAGAAAGAAAAAAAGAAAGAAAAAAAGAAAGAAAAAAAGAAAGAAAAAAAGAAAGAAAAAAAGAAAGAAAAAAAGAAAGAAAAAAAGAAAGAAAAAAAGAAAGAAAAAAAGAAAGAAAAAAAGAAAGAAAAAAAGAAAGAAAAAAAGAAAGAAAAAAAGAAAGAAAAAAAGAAAGAAAAAAAGAAAGAAAAAAAGAAAGAAAAAAAGAAAGAAAAAAAGAAAGAAAAAAAGAAAGAAAAAAAGAAAGAAAAAAAGAAAGAAAAAAAGAAAGAAAAAAAGAAAGAAAAAAAGAAAGAAAAAAAGAAAGAAAAAAAGAAAGAAAAAAAGAAAGAAAAAAAGAAAGAAAAAAAGAAAGAAAAAAAGAAAGAAAAAAAGAAAGAAAAAAAGAAAGAAAAAAAGAAAGAAAAAAAGAAAGAAAAAAAGAAAGAAAAAAAGAAAGAAAAAAAGAAAGAAAAAAAGAAAGAAAAAAAGAAAGAAAAAAAGAAAGAAAAAAAGAAAGAAAAAAAGAAAGAAAAAAAGAAAGAAAAAAAGAAAGAAAAAAAGAAAGAAAAAAAGAAAGAAAAAAAGAAAGAAAAAAAGAAAGAAAAAAAGAAAGAAAAAAAGAAAGAAAAAAAGAAAGAAAAAAAGAAAGAAAAAAAGAAAGAAAAAAAGAAAGAAAAAAAGAAAGAAAAAAAGAAAGAAAAAAAGAAAGAAAAAAAGAAAGAAAAAAAGAAAGAAAAAAAGAAAGAAAAAAAGAAAGAAAAAAAGAAAGAAAAAAAGAAAGAAAAAAAGAAAGAAAAAAAGAAAGAAAAAAAGAAAGAAAAAAAGAAAGAAAAAAAGAAAGAAAAAAAGAAAGAAAGAAAAAAAGAAAGAAAAAAAGAAAGAAAAAAAGAAAGAAAAAAAGAAAGAAAAAAAGAAAGAAAAAAAGAAAGAAAAAAAGAAAGAAAAAAAGAAAGAAAAAAAGAAAGAAAAAAAGAAAGAAAAAAAGAAAGAAAAAAAGAAAGAAAAAAAGAAAGAAAAAAAGAAAGAAAAAAAGAAAGAAAAAAAGAAAGAAAAAAAGAAAGAAAAAAAGAAAGAAAAAAAGAAAGAAAAAAAGAAAGAAAAAAAGAAAGAAAAAAAGAAAGAAAAAAAGAAAGAAAAAAAGAAAGAAAAAAAGAAAGAAAAAAAGAAAGAAAAAAGAAAGAAGAAGAAAAAAGAAAAAAGAAAGAAAGAAAAAAGAAAAAGCAAAAAAAGAAAAAAGAAAAGAAAAAAGAAAAAAGAGGAAAAAAGAAAAAAGAGGGAAAAAAGAAAAAAAGAGGAAAAAAGAAAAAAGAGGGAAAAAAAGAAAAAAAAAGAAAAAAGAAGAAGAAAAGAAAAATGCCAATCTCCAATTTCATAACATTCAGAGTCTAGCTGATCACATTCAAATCCAAAATATGAGGTAAGTCAACAGAGAAAAGGTTTCCCAAAATGAACATCACAGGAAGTTACCACTCCCTTACTCTTGTTCAATCAGCATATTATTTTTGAATCTGGTGACTATATGTTGTAAAATTCTTATTATGGCTCAAAATTAGGAGCAGCAGTTATTCTATACACTCCTTTTTGTCTATGGAAGCTTTCTTACACACATACATACATGCACAAAAAACTTTTCAATGAACAAAAAATAAAAACAAACTTTCATTCAAATGGAACACAAAGCTCACAAAACACTCCTTTTATCCTTATACCCTTTTACTTCAGCAATTATAATGTCTTTCTGCTGCAATCAAAGTGAACTTGGCACAATTAATATTCATAATTTCTACTGGAGGTTTCAATATTTCAATTTTAGGAGCACTATCTCTTTGCTATCGACAGTGACCTTTCTTTGCTAAGCAAATGTAAAATGTAATCCAAAATAACATTCTGTTGTTGGAGGCACCACTATCTTTCACAACATCCCTGCATTCCAAATGTGGAATTTCTTTTATCAGAGTTTACTCCCCGCATTGTTTACAGTACCTTGTGCCCCTAAATGATTATTGAGCTAACGAGGCTCAATACTGCTTAACTTTGGTATTGAATGAAAAGTGGTGCTTTCAGTATAATGTAAAGATAATGAAAGTAAATTACTATCTGAATTATTATTATTTACATTATGACCATTGTCCTCATTTTTGTTGTTGTTATCCCAATGTTTTGGCCGTTGTGCCCTCCAGCCATCATCAGGTGTATATCGGGTTCAGATCCGAATTCCATGTAGATTACCCAGATCAATATACACCTGATGATGGCTCAATGGCACAATGGCTGAAATATTGTGAAAACAACAACAAAGTTGAGGACAATATTTCAAATATAAATAAAAGTGTTGTGCAGTAAATAAGACAGCCCCAGTAACACAAAATGAACTGGGCAAGACGCCTTAAATAAAGAATTCAAATTGAGTCAGGAGACGTACGTTGGAGTTAGTCGAGGACAATTTCTAAAGATATCATGGCAAGTAGCCTAAGTGAAACATAATAAATGCTAGGGGTGAGTAACAGCAGTGATGAGGGATTGAAACTCATATGGTGTAGGAAAAAGTACTTTTGTTTGTTTGTTTGTTTGGGGTTTTATGGCATATCAACCACTATGGGTTATTTAATGCCAGATCCAGTATTTACTAGATATGTCAAAAACGTATAGCTGGCAACGTCATTGTTTCAAAAAAACGTATAGCTGGCAACGTCATTGTTTCAAAAAAACGTATAGCTGGCAACGTCATTGTTTCAAAAAAAAAAAAAAAAAAGAAAAAAAAAGTACTTTTTGCTTCGGTGCACATGATAACAGTGAAAATGAGAAATTAGAACCCTGTTGGTTTAATTTTTTTCTTTGGTCTATGTAAAAAAAAAAAAGAGAAAAAAAAAGGAAAAAAATCAGATATTCTTTAAATATGAAAGAATTAGCCCAAGTGATAAAAATATAACAATAGCAGTTGTTGGAACTTCAGAAACAACAAAATTTAATGACAATATAGAAGAAATGGAAAATTTGGCAAACTATTTCATGTCAGACACAGTGGCAAATGCCATAGCTGAATCTACATACAATTCAGATGCTGGAATTACCTATTCCTGTTGATTTTAGGAGATATGAGCAAATTTTCAGAGAAGAATGCAGCAATTGGGAAGACAAGAATAAAAACAAGACTTTTGTTGAGAAAGTTAGCACTAATAGAATTTGAAAAATTTTGTAATTTTGTACTATTGAAAAAAAAAACAGGTGAAATTTACTTTGAATAAACAGTAAATATTCTAAAAAATTTTAGCAAGAAAAGTTTTTTTATTCAATACTTGTTGAAAGTGTATGAATCTGACAAAAAAAGAAGACAAATGTCACATTGTCACATATGTTGGAATCATTAACAAGGAGTACGAAAGATTCAAATTAAACAAACTCTCTCTCCAGATATGTCTAAAGGGTTAATTTTCATTCAAGGGTTAACAGCAAAATAAAACACAGAAATGTTAGAATTCTAACAAAACTTCAAAAGAATAAAAAAAAATAACACTACAACAAATATCAGAGAATCCTAAACCGGAGAATGTGATATGGAAGAAATTGAAGAAAAAGAATGTGCATACATACAAGCTTAAGAAAAATGGGGAAAAAGAAAAATTAATCTATGTTTCAGATGTGGAAATTTACATCTCAGAGTCAACTGTCCCTTTAAAAATTGAAAGTGTTACAAGTGTGGAAAAACAATACATACAAAGTCACATGGTAAAACTAAATCAAGGAAAAGTTCTCACAGAAAAAAATTTTGTACACAGTGTTGTGATGGAAAAAATAATTACAGAAAACTAATAATGTAGATGTAAAAATGCAACTAGACACTGGTAATGATATCACAATAATCAACGAAACCACATAGAAAGTAAATGAAAAATTTACATTAAAAAGAACTTTGAAAATAGCATGTGGCATGCCAGGCGGCAAGAAATTATTTTTTATTGGTGAAATGATTTGTAATGTTTCATTTCATAACAAGTTTGTAAAAGCTAAGGCTTATGTGTTAAAAAATGTGACAAACTTATTCGGTACTGACTGGATGGAATTATTTGAGTTGTAGGATTTACCTATGAATATTTATTGTAAAAAAACAGTGTGAAAATTTAATTATTTATTTGATATGAATGCTTAATTGAATTATGTACATTTATCAACATATATAATTATAACAGAGACTACCCTCAGGTATGCATCTAATATAAATAGTATATTATACAATCCAAAAATGAGGCAATTTTATTGCTATTTGAGAATGTCATTTTTAACAGTGGAGCTATTATGATATCAGATTTTAAATGAGAACTTATCTTGCTAGCCAATATGTTTGGCTGAGTGGGGTTTTTGATTTAACAACACTTCTACACCAATATGTCATTAAGCCAATATGTTTGGGTTATATAAATAGAATATTGGATGTTCAAAAGCAGACTATTGAATTCAGAGACCAAAAGATTACATCACAGTATTTTCATCTGGGTTAAATTGTGTAACTTGATGACCAGAGGAGAGGTGACATTATTTGATATACCAGGTTTTCATAACAGTCCCAGTTGACGACCACAGTTAAGCAAGGTTCTTCTTGATCACCTCTAGAAAAATGACTATTATATTTTAACTAGCTATGAGCTAAGTATCTACAATATTATAATAAATTGAAACTTCTTCTGTACACTCACCATGCAAAGAAAATATATACATTTTTTAAATGCTTCCAACACGTTGTACACTGCACATCAACATAAGATATTATTCTCGTTAATTTTATGAGCCTACTTTTCTGTACTGGCTCAAGGCATGTTGGAAGAGAGCATTTGAAGATTTTCCTGTAGTAGGTTGCTAATTCTTTCTGTGACAGACAGGTTCCCAACCAAGTCTATAGAACCTAATCTGTCCTCGATGGAGAAGAGATGGATTTATACCTTTCCCAAGGGTATTTATGCATAAGCGAATGTAATGAACTTGAGTGGAACTCCAAATTCTTATTCCAAGTCGATATCTATTACACCACAATGCACACACACACACACATATATATATATATATATATATATATATATATATATATATATATATATATATATATATATTTTTTTTTTTTGAGCAGTATGACTTTCTATATATATTTCAGTGGATGGGGAAGCCCAAAGTTACAATTTTTGTTTGAAATACCTAGATACATTCTTGGTTATTATTGTTTCGGCTTTGTTCTGATTTGGTTTATTCTATATGCATTGAGCAGTGTTGGTTTTTGCTAAGGGAGGTTCCTGTTTCAATTTTTTGAAGGCTTTGTATAAGTAGGGTTTGTTTATGTATTTTACCTTCAACTCTTAGGTAGTGTGTGTGTGTGTGTGTGTGTGTGTGATGGCAATATATAAATTTTTATATATCAAGAACAGTTTTGGAAGAAACTTAGAACTTCATCGGACTGGGTTTGTTTATGTTATTGTGACTGCACATGCGCATGAATGAGAGATGCTGGCAGATTCAAAATTTCTGTAAGAGTTTTTTTTTAATAGATGAATTCTTTGGAAAACATTGAATCTCAGAGTATCTTTCATTTGAGCACATGTGTAGTCACAACAACAACGAACCAACCCAGTCCAATGAAGTCTTAATGGAGGAAACATGCCACAAAAACTTTTTCAATCTGTCAGACATCTTTTCTTTCAAATATATATATATATAATGTGTGTGTGTGTGTGTGTGTGCGTGCGTGCATATATATATATATATATATATATTATTATATTTTTGTTATAAGAGATTATTAAAGTCTTGGACAGCAGGCGAATGCACGTTGTCAGTATTCTTATGTTCTAGTGGGCCAAATATCTTGCTAGATAAAATAGACCAGCGTGGAATTGTTTAGCCCTCTCTTTCTTCCCGTTGTTTTTAATTTTATTGAAAGCAAGTACCCCAAGCCCATTGTTGGTGGTGGGATGGAATGCCTGTTGGTGCCCCTCCCCCTACCAGTTCTGCGTTCATTGAAACAAAGAGCTTGGGGATAAAGCTAGCCTGAACTTTCACCAAGTGACCATGAGAATGGAAGCGGACGAATATGAACACTTGCTGTCATAAATAAGTAGGCTTTTATGCCATATCCACCATGTTGGATAACCAAACTTTTTTTAATTTCTTTTTTAGAATAGGACAATGGGACTTATACGAAGTTAAAACTACCTCCCCCTCTTTTCTTTTTGTTGTTGTATGTGTTATATGTAATAGGAGTAGGTAGGCTTTCCTACCGCCCAGTTAGTACTCCTCCCCCTTCTCTTGGACAAGAGTAGAGGCTCACACCTTGTTTCTTGTTTAGGAAGGGGTGCCCGGAACTCACCCTCTCTCTGGCCTTTGTACTAGTGCTGCCTTGTTTCTCTCGTGATGTGTGGTCAGTGACATGACCTCTTCATTCTGAGGGTACATGGTTGACAGTTTCCTGGTTGCTGTTTCCAACTGGTAGTTAGGAGCCCTAACTCTTGCGTAGCGTCTTGAGTGGCCGCTCTGATCAACAGTTGTATAATACTGGGGTGTCTGTAGTGCCATGTCATGCAAGGAAAGGTGTCCCTGCAGTCACCACCGGTGGGCAACCCGAGGCCACATTATGATGCAGGCTGTGCCAACTTCTCTCTGCTAACGTCACTGCTTCTTTTACTTCAAGCCTTCTCATTTTCCAACCATAATTCCACATGATGACAAACAAAGATTGAAAAAGTAAACCTAAACCAGCCCTTCAAAAATCACCTAAAGCCTTTAACATTTCATTCTCCAACATCCATGGCATTAGAACCAATTTCTGCAGTGTGGAATCTTTCCTCACTGCAAACTGCCTGGATATACTGGCTCTGTGTGAGACCAACCTTAACTCGTCTATCCCCTCCTCTGATCTCTCGATCCCTGGCTACCTTCTTCTCCTTAGAAAGGACTCTTAAACCCACATGCATGGCCTTGGTGTTTACATCAAGGACCATCTCCCACTAGCTAGAGAGTTGTCTCTTGAATCGCCAGACTATTCGTACATGTGTCTCCAGCTATCTCTTCTCAATGCTGCAAGCTATCTCTTCTTCCTTTATCGCTCTCCATCCTCTCAAGACTGTGGAATAATCGATAGCATTTCTGACAGCATAGACAAGGCTCTCTCTCTCTCCATCCGTTTGCTCCTATATTAGTGTTTGGCGATTTTAACGCCCATCATACCAAGTGGCTTAAGAATGCTACTAATGACCTTGCAGGCATTCAAACACTTAATTTTTCAGTTTCTCAATCCCTCACACAGATAGTTGACGTCCTCATGCATTTTGCCTACAACTGGGATGGTAAGGCCTCTCTTCTCCATCTATGTTTTACCTCCATCCCCGAGTCTTGTAGCACCACGCAGCTCTGCCCTCTTGGTAACTCTGATCATGCTGTAGTGTCTGTCAACATCTCCTTCAACTCCACCCCTTGCAAAGAATCTCCTACCACTAGAACCTTGTTCTGCTATCAACAAGCTGACTGGGACTTGTTCCGTGATTTCCTCCGCGATGTCCCCTAGGATGTTGTCTTTACGCTCCCCATTCAAGAATGTGCTTCTGAGGTCTCCTCCTGGGTTAAAGCTGGAATCAACGCATAAGGAAATATAAGGTCAAATTGCACTCCTCCCCTTGGTTTTCTGCTGCTTGCTCAGCCGCTATTGCCCATAGGAACCACTTCTTCCACCTATTTCGTAGCGACATGTCCGACTACAATAGATGTCTCTTTGCCCGTAACGAGTGTAAGAATGTCTTCAATGAAGCTAAGTCACTATTTGCTGCTTGAATGAAGGAATGTATTGCATCTGGCAAATTCAGCTTCAAGGTTTATTGGCGTCTCTGCAAGAGCGTACTTAATAATAGCAAACCCTCTATACCTCCTCTCTTCAAGCAGTTTGAGGTCCTGACTTCCTCTGCCGACAAGGCTGAATGCTTTGCTTGGAAATTTTCATTTGATTCAACGCTCGACTCTTCTGGTGTACCCACACCCAATTTCCCTCTTAGAACTGAGGCCCTATTGAGCGGGTTGCACATAACCCCGTCATTGGTATTGGGCATTATCTCTAATTTAGACCTTCACAAGGCTAGTGGTGGAGATGGGATACTAGCCATTGTCTTGAAGAAATGTGTGCCTGAACTGGTACCCGCCCTCTCCAAATTATATAACTACTGCCTCAAGGAATATTGTTTTCCAGACTGCTGGAAGTCCTCATCAAAGGACTTAATCAATGCTGAAGTGGTTAACCACCTTACATCCCATGATCTGCTCTCAGACAAGCAATATGGCTTCGGCTTTGCCTGATCTACAGCTGATGTGCTTACGGCCATCACTGAAATTGTCTACCAAGCTCTTCAAAATAACGAAGAAGCTCGTGCCGAGGTCCTAGACATCTCCAAAGTGTTTGATAGGGTCTGGCATGCTGGCCTTCTTCGCAAGCTCCAGGGTTATGGTATTACAGGTCGATTGTTTGACCTAATACAATCATTCCTGTCAAACCGTGAATTGAAGATCATTCTCAACGGATTCATCTCCAGCTCCTATCCCATGAATGCAGGTCTTCCCAAAGGCTCCATCCTAGGCCCTACTCTGTTCCTTATCTTTATCAACGATCTTCCTGACACCATAGATTCCCAAGTAGGCATCTACGCAAACAACACAATTTACTCCTGCCTCAAAAACAAATCTAGTGTCGCTGACAAAAACTAACCTGGCCGTTCGTCTTGAAATGGACCTCCAATCGGTTGTGAACGGGGGCAGGAATTGGCTGGTTAACTTTAACGCCTCAAAAACAAAACTGCTCTCTATTAATCACCACAGAGATCCTTCCCTGACCCCCCCATTAGAATGTCTAACGCGCAACTTCTTGAGAGCACCTCTCTGCAGCTGCTCAGTCTCACATTGTTCCATCTCAGGTCAGCAGACAAATACATTGAGTCAATAGCTTTGTCCACTGCAAGGAAAGTTGGCACCCTGTGCCATGCCAGGAAATTTTTCTCCCTGGAATCGATCCTTCAAATCTACAAATCAACCATTCGCCCTTGCATGGAGTATTGCTGCCATATATGGTCTGGAGCCCCTTCTGTTTGCCTTGGGGTTCTTGATAAGATCCAGAGATGGATATGCAATGTAATTGGCCCTGATCTGGCGTATCGTCTGCTGTTGCTCTCTCACAGATGTACTGTTGCCTCTCTCTGTCTTTTTTACAAATACTTTCATGGTAATTGCTCCGATGAGCTGCTTTCGCTGGTTCCCAGACTTCATGAATTCAAGCGTCCTATGAGGCTGGCATCCCGCTCTCACCCTTTCACTGTTGAAACTGTTAAATGTAGCTGTCTCTTCTACTCCAATAGCGTCATATCTCGCACCTCTCGCCTGTGGAACTTCCTTCCCTTTTCCTGTTTCTCTGATAGCTATAATCTCCAACTATTCAAATGTAATGTCAATCGACATCTCCAGTTGCCTTGATCTATCCACTATCCTTTTCCTCATATCCTTTCCTCTATCACTCCTATCTGCTTTTGCTCCAAATCCTCTGTAACTCCTTGTGTGCTAGTGGCTTCCCGCCTTGCTTGGGGGTGAAATGCTTAAAAAAAAAGGAAAAAAAAAAAGCTTTCATGTTTCAATAATATGATTGTACTTCTTCAGGCAATGGTAAGTAACTGGTGATTAAATGATTTTTAAGGAAATTTAAAAACAAAGTGTTACCTCTTTTCCGAAAGTTAAAGGAGGGGGAATAAGGTCAGAATTAAAAATAGACATGTGGGTATGTCTTGATTAACCAATTAAGTGTCAGATCTACACTAAATAGGAAAGTAAGCTATATGGAGTGGAAGTGGGTGAGTTATTTTTTTCATGTCATGATAAACCGGCACATAGACTTGCCATCATTGACGATTGCAGAAAACATGGCAGCAACAAATGCATCATGATTGTAAACAAATATGACATGTTCACTTTGTTGAAAGGAGGGATGGGTTAATCAGACAAAGTTAACAGAAAAAATTTTTTATATTCAAGAAGCTTCTGAAAGGGGCCTGTAGATAAAACTAAAAATGTAGAACATCTATATACGATATTAATAATATTAAATGGATGGCAATACATAGCAATATGTAAGCAGAATAAACAAAATAAGGTAATTACCCATAGAGGGGAGGACCATTATATACTAATAAATTATGGCTATAAGAAATGGTAATATGTAATTTTTAAAAAAAATTAACTATATTTAAAGGTAAAAGATAAACTGTGTTGGCAATTTACAGTTAATTCACTCCTTTAGTTTAACAGAAATTTTTTGTGAGCAAATTTGATTATTTGTAATTTTTCACGTAAACATAAGAAGCACAATTCATTTAAAGATCTACAAGTTCTAGTTTTTTTCTTGTAAATCTTATAACTTCATTTTTACTGATTTTTATTTAAATTTGATTAAAGAAACTTTTTCTTGTTTATGTACAAGAAACCATATGTCTATCATTATTGTACAAATGCTTGTGATTGATTGATTTCTCATGAATGGTTCATAACTTAAGAAATTGACAGTTTAAAGATGAAAATCTTAATTAATAAACAACGCATTCCAACAGTAATATGTTATTTCAGTTTTTATATCTTCTGTTTTCTTGCAATATCAGTACATTCTATTTTCACTTAACATGGTTAAAAAAAATAATGCAATTATTTTATAAGCAAAACAGAAAATAATAACAAAAAAATAAAAGAAAGGATGGAAATGTACTGAGATACTTTTTACATTAATTTATTATCAATATTTAATTATCAGCTAAGTATTAGGTGTCTGTAAAATGTCCAGTAAAAAAAAGTTTTCATATGTTTATTCAGGTCATAGTTTACAAAAAGAAAAAAGAAGAAGAAAAAAAAAAGAGAGCTCGAACTTTGCATACAACTAATATTTAAATTGTATGCATACATCATTTAAAATCAGTTATGTTTCTATTTTTATGTCCTAGGATTTTTTTGCAATACAACTGGCCAAGTGTAAATCTTTCTTTCTGGAGCCAAATTCTAACTTTTTGAAGCATTTGGCCTTCTGATTTATTTATAGTTCTTGCAAATGCAGGTCAAAATGGAAACTGTATTCGTGTATATAAGAATATATGCAAAAAAAAAAACAATATTACATTGTTATTAAATAAGTATTTGTTACTTTAATCATTAAATTGTTTTTAAAATAGTGGGAGTATTTTGTATGTTAAATAATAAAACTTTTAATTTTTACAAATAAATGAATAAAAATTTATTGTACTAAGCTATGCCTCCTAGTAAAACAAACTGTACTCTGTACCCCCTTAACTGTTTGCATTTCTCCTCAAAATTTGGTTTTATCAGTCAATGTATGGCTATTTTAGAGGGTGTGATAGACAGATAGATTAATGGAAGTCACAGAATTTTATATGTAGATACATAATTTAAAAGAAATTAAATTTCTATTTTCAGAATAGAGTTTCATTGCTTTGACATCAAGTAGGTCATTTAAACTTGTGTTGATCATTTAAAACTTCTGCTGTTGTGGACGTACTTATACATCTTTATGACACTTACATTGACACTTTGTATAATTTTCAAGAGAATATGAAACGTCTGTCTCTAGTGTTTGTGCTATAATCAAACTAGAGCTTAGCGCTATTTCCAAACCAGTGTAGGTATATAGTAGTGTACAGTATGACCTATTTTGCAACAGGTGTTGTTTAGCTTAGTCTATACTGCAGAATATCTGATCAAAACGCACAAAAAATTGCCATCAGCATTTTTATAGTCAGTACATGGCAACTTATTTTCCAAAAACAGGCCATCACAACCAGGTAACAATGTAGCAGTCCAAGTGTTAATGATCACTTTTATTCAACTATTAGTAACCATCATAAAATCTAGTATTATTGCTTTGGCTTCTACCTATAACCAATTAACGCAATCTGTTCCATTTTGGGGAAGATGGGCATTAACGGGTTAATGATGCATTTTCCGGCATCAACCACCATTAATGCAGAAGTCAACTAAGTTTGAATTTGAACCATTTTTTTATTATTATTTATGTTCATCCAATACAAGGCCCAAGAGCCACTCAACATAGTGTTACTGTGTGAAGTTGCATAAGATTAGTGTAAGAAACAAGTGTTAGGAGTACAGAGCTGGAGCACATTTTAGAAGGAACTGGAAACCCAATCCTAAACAGAAGACATGAGATTTATCCATAGCATATTTTTTGAATGACACTTGTGTTGTTTTTTTGTTTTCAATAATAACAGTTGACAGAATCTCATATTATTCCAGCAGGAAAGAAAAGCAAGACTTCTATAATCAGAAATGCTTGCCGTATAGCAGTGGTCATCTCGCTGTGTTCTTTGAATGTGGCACTGAGTTTAAATTAGTTTAGACTAAAAATAAAATATGTGAAACAGAAAGACTAGTTAATTGACCACCACTCAGCAACAAAACGAAACAGTGATTTTTAGCTTGATTTACATAATTTTTTTTATTGTTTCACCACAAGAAAGACAATAATACCAATAGAACAAGGGGTTACTGAGTGTGATAGAAAAGAAGTGAGGAGAAAGGAAGGTGGAAGATGACAATTGATGTTGCATTTTAATTTTTTAAGATTGTAGCTGGCAGGGAAGCAAGAAACCAGAAGAGAGTTCCACAGGCAAGAAGTGTGGTAAAAGAAATTATTAGAACAGAACTTATGGTTACATCTAGCTATTTCAACAGTAAAACAATGAGGCCTAGTTGCCAATCTAGTAGTATGTTTAAATTCATGTGGTTAAGGAACCAGAGATAAACCTCATTAAAAACAAATGCCATGAAAATATTTATAGAAAAGACACAGGAAAGCGATGTCATGGCAGTGAGAAAGTGACTGAAGTCAAGATGCCAGGTCAGGACCCATAACATTACAGTCCCTTCTTTGGAATTTTTTGAGGATCTTGAGATATATATAGCAGGGACACTAGACCAAATATGGCAGCAATATTCAATACACGGACGAATGGTAGCTTTATAAACATGCAAGGATTCTGGTGAGAGAATTTGCCTACCGCAACACAATGAACCATCTTTTCTAGCAGTAGACTCAATATAATCATTCTACTTCATGTCAATGAAAAACATGAAACCAAGAAGGTGCAGATAGTTGTTCCGGAGATTATCATCAGACATGCTGATAGAAGGAAAAATAGTTCCTCTATGGTGACTAAAAGATAGCAGTTTCGTTTTGGAGGCATTAAAATTTACAAGTCATTTCTTGCCTCAATTGAATCAAGCTTATTTTCGAGATCAGCTGCCAGTTTTATTTTATCGAACTTACAATTATGACCGGAGTAAATATTTGTTTGTTTTACAGCATATCAACCCATTGGGTCATTTAATGTTGAAATTTAATGTTTTTCCTAAATGATGCCTTGCATTTAAACAGTCAAATATTTTTCTTTTTAAATAGGGAAGCTGCTGCTGCTAGTTATGGTTATATTTTTTAAAATTATATTTTTGTGATCACTTTTCATTTCTCTTATAAACTGGAATATATAAAGTGGATCAGTATTTTGAAAAAGTTTGTTTTAAGTTTGATAGTATTTTAAGCTGACTGAATTAAAATTGCTGCAGTGTGTCAGTATTTGTTTTATGGTGAATGGCTCTTGGCATGCCACGCATTCCAGAGGATCTTCCTTTTTTTTTAGGATATTCTAATGTGTTATAGTAGTATGTCCAATATGGAGCATGGACATAATTACTTCGCCCCCAATTTGGTGTTTCTGATGCCATTATCCTTTAATTGTAAATAGTTGTGTCATCAGCATAAATATAAAGTTGAGAACTGATGACATTGGAAAGGTCATTGGTGAAAATAATAAATAATATAGATCCAAAGATAGAGTCTTAGGGGACAACAGCAGCAATGTAAAAGGATCTAGAAGAGTGGCATGATCTGTTAAAAAAAAAAGGATGGATAAAGTCAAATATTTGACCAGAGACATCATGGCTCTTCAGCTTGTGAAGAAGGCCATCAATCCAAACCCTGTTAAACACCTTCAAAATAACTAAAGTCACAACTTGAGCCTTACTGCTTTTATCTAAAGCTTGATAGACAGATTTAGTAATAATCATTAACACATCTATGATTAAGAAAAGTGAAAGCCATATCTGAAAGGCGACATGAAGTGAGATACTAAACCAACTGAAAAGTGATTAAAGCCTCTAGTATTTTGCCAAAAAGGTCAAAGACTAAAAGGATGATAATTCAATGGATCAGAACACTTCACCAGAATTCTTAAAAACTGGAATTACAGAAGAGAATTTCCAACAAGCTGGAAAGTAAGAAACAGTATGGAATTTGTAGTAGGGTTTGGAGCATGTGAGACAATGTTGATTATTCTTGCTCACCAACCAGTGATACTATTATACAACTATTAGAGATTACAGTCAGCTTTAAACCTTTACTTTCTATAAGTATTTATAAAAATAAAATAATGCATGGTGTCATTTTCAAAGAGTTTTGAATGTCAGTTCTTATCAGCTGTTGGTGAAGAACAGGATGATGTTAAAAAAAATATTTGTCTCTTGTATGTTCTGTCAATAAAATGTAGAATTTAAAAAATGTTGCATATCAGAACATGATGACTCTTTACAAGGACAATGGTAAGTTAAATCAAAGTGAATTTGCTTTAAGCAAAAATAGTTATAATAGATAAGGATTGGCATCAGTCACATTTGACAAGTAGTTATGTTGCTTAACCATGTTATTCTGATATTTTCACAAAAAATTTAATACTCAACACTTTATACACAGTCACCAAAAAGTGATTTTAATTTCAGGTTTTAAAAAAAATAAACTATTTTTTTAATCATTTCACCTCCAGGAAGGCAATAAAGAGACTATGATGCAAGGAGTTACTTAGTTACAGTTTCTCCCCATAAACGAATTCTCTTAAGAAAAAAAAAAAAAAAAAAAAGGAAAAAATGATGGAATAAATGAAATGGTAATGCAAAGATACAGCCGTGGAGAATATATTAGATAGGTGAAAGCTACCCAGTCAATCAGTAAAAAACTTTTGCCTGGTCACTGAAGAAACATGTGGTCTAGCATTATCCAGATAGAATATGACATCTTTTCTCTGAAGTAATTCCAGATATATTTTATTGATTGCTGCTTTCATTTGGTCTAATTCAGATACTGATTTTCTCTCAGGGAGGTGCTGTGCCTTGAGCGCCTATTGGAACAAACTCAACCCAGACCTCATACATAGGATGTGTTGCTAAAGATACTGGAAAAAATTGTCAGTTCCTTGTACTCCTGCTATCATCTACCTTTATAACAGCAGATGAAGCTGAAAATGAAGTGATGGTGCCATATATGAGCAGAAACTGCCCAGTTTTGATAGAGTCCAAAGCATCTCCACATCCTTGTAGATGAAGAATTATTTTCCACACTACAACCTCTTTCCTACAGACAAAATGTCACAAACCTCTAGCCATTGTTATTTCCATTGGAAGTTTTCAGATGAACTACATTGCTTAGTTCCACCAGTTCTAACCCTCACAAATAAGATCCACCATACCATGCACATTCTAGTGAACCACCCACATTCCATTCGTATTCCATTGGGAAGATGTAAGTTCCACTTGAGCAGCTTCTTCCCGAAAACTGCTGTTTTTTTGGAACTGACTTCCCAGAGGTGCTTCCCCAATCATTACAATTTTAACCTGTTCAAGTTTATGGTTAACTGTTATCTTCACCACGTTGCCCTACAAACTTTTCCTCTTACTCTGTAACTCTCTACCTTAGGTGTCTCTTGGGCTTGTACAGAGTAAGCAATGGTTTATTCTGAATCTATATCTTAATTTGATTGTTTAACTAATCTACCAGACCAGGGAGTATCATTTATGAGAAATGTTCAGCACGAAACTTGCAAACCACTTCTGACATGTTTGATCATCCACAGTACCTTCTCCATAAATTGTACAGTTTTTTTTTGCCTTTGAGTTGAATTTTTATCTTTCTATAAATAATAAAACATAACATGCCAAATGTGATGCTTATTTTATTTCAGTAAACAAGTTTTTTTTTTTTTCAGCAAACAATGGTAATTTTGACAAAATGTCCTAAACAAATGCATACAGAGATATCAGCTGTCACTGTATGATTTGTAAGGAATCTGTATTTGCTAGAGTAATAAGCTTGAACTATTTTGTTTCTATGCCAGGCTAGGTAATGCTTGATTCAAATCTCTACTACAAAATAAGAACAATGTACTCATAATGATTTAACAATAAAGTCAATCTTTTATCCCTGTCTGAACTTCTGGGATAAGGAGTTATTTACACTATTTACATGAAAACTACTGTCATTTCTTTTTCTGTTATCATAATGTTGTACCCTCTGGCCTTCACCAGGTGTATAATAATCCAGGTAACCTACAGAGAATTCTGAACTGAATCCTTTATTCAATATATGGGGACAGACTGAAGACATTCCACTAACCATGTCTAAGGATATCATTTTGTTCTTATTTTTAGTGCTGTTTGGTTATTGCTTGCCCTGTTCCCACTGCCCAGGCCAAGTATTGAACTCACAATTACTCCTTGTAGGTTACCCAGATTGATATACACCTGATGAAGGACAGAAAGTACAATGACTGAAGCATGGTATTAATAACAAAGATGAGGATAATAGTCCACATGTAAATAGTGTAACTCCTTTTATTTTTTCAACAATCTCACACATGACTTCACATGAGTAAAATTAATAAAAATCAGGGCAAATCAGATTAAAAGATTAAATAAGATAATTTAAAAAAATAACTTTTTGCAGTTTTTATTTGAAAAATAATATTCACTATCAATGGATCAAGGTTTTCAATCTATATATTGATAATTTTCCTTTGATAAAACAATCAGGTAGGTGTTAACAGAATTAGTACTAAATAATTCTGTTGATAAGGTCAGCAATTTTCAGCTGTTGTTTGTGTTATAAGCAGAAACCTGATTTAAAAAGCATTTTGGTCACCTTTTAAATATAGTCATAGAAAAAGACAAAAAGTCATTGTTGTGTGAATTTCTCAAATGAAGTATTGTCATTCATTTTTGACTCATATTTCTTTTCACCTTGTTTTTGTAACCATATGCAATAGCTTTTTTTCTTTCTTTCAATTCATACTGTGACCATTAAGTGAACAGTATGGATCAGAAATAAAAGGCCCAGAGAGAGTCATCTTAAATTAAAAAATCACATCTACATTTCCATAGCAGAAGTAAACATATAGACACACGCAGGACAGCAAAATTAAGTGAGAAGCAACAAGCTAGTCTCTCTTCAGCAATTACTGCTAGATTTCTCAGGCTACCATCAAGCTGGGGAGAACTTAGTCCTTCAGTAGATAATAAGAGACATTGTATTCACCATTTTTAATATTCAATAAATTTGTCATGGTCTCCAGATGACTTTGGAATCTCTTGCAACTTTTCTGGACGGTCTCCTTGTTTAATTTGGTGAATGCTGCCACAATCCTTGCCTTCAGTTTATCTTTGGTCTTACAAGAAGTTTTGTTGGTCCCTCACTCAACTGCACCCCACACATAATAATCAAGGGGGTTGCAGTCTGTGGAGTTAGGTGGCCAAAAGTAAGGGGTGATGTAGTCACAGAAATTGTCTGACAGCCATGACTGGGTTCTCCTGCATGTGTGGCATGGTGAAAAGTCCTGTTGGCAGACATACGGTCTTCAAACAGCTACCCTCTTGACCTAGGGAAGCACTACCTCCTGAAGGCACTTGATGTAGGACTGTGTTGAGTCTGAGGCCTTTACCAACAAATTCAGGAGAGCATTTCTTATCAGAATGATCAGAGTGAGTTTCCCAAGCTGCCGTACCTTTGTAATGACCATTAGACTCATCCAACTCTTTCCAAATCCTCTGCACTATCATTGACACCCAAACACTATGAAATGTTCATATTGGGGCTTCTGGTGTGAATGCCAAGTAGTACAGCATGTCGTTTCCAAATTTCTTGCACAGCAAATTGTATCATGGTGCTCTTTTTCTAACAGATGGTGCCCAACTGACCCTACTATATACTGTGCAGTTGACAAAATCAAAAACAACGTGCATGTATGAAATTAAAAATATAAAATGGCGACAATTTACCAATCGCACTCTGTATAAAACACATGCACACAAACTTTTGGCTAAACATGCAAACTATTTCAAAATCAGGAGGTTAGAGGAAAGAATAGCTATTTTCTCCTAGTAAAAAAATTGGCCAATTCCATGACTTAACCCATTGACATAATCTTAGTATTTGGTCAAAGTACAAATCTTAAATTTGATAGATAAAACAAGAGTTTTATTTGTTCATTATTGATTTGGTTTGTTTAGGTTTAATGGCATATCAACCCCTTGTGGTTTATTTAATGCCAAAAAAAAATGATTCATTAGCAAATACTAGATAACAACTTTAACTATTCCTATTTTCAGTGTTTTACTGCAATCATTTTCTTTTAATCACACTTTATTTGTCAATGCTCAAATGTCAGTGTTCATATGCAATTGTATTTGGTTTGCTTATCAATGTTCAGGTGCAAATAGCTACTCATCTCAAAGACACTGTGAATGTAACAATCAAGATGAGGATGATAGTCCAAATGGTGTCAATAATGTAAACATTAATTCCTCATCTCAGGAATGTTTTATTGCTGGTTTGAACAACATTGAGCAGATAGGTTTGCCTATCATCTGGTTCACATTCCTCCCCAACCCAATCTTTTGAACAGAAGTAGAGGCTTATCCTTTGTTTAGGTTTGGGTTTCTGGTTCCTTCTAAGTCTACTCCAACTCTATATGCCCAATGCCTGTGATGGAGCTCTGAAATTTTATCCATTATTTTTTCTCTCTTCTCTTCCAGTAGAAGTAAATAGGTATGTCTATCAATCAGTTCACACTCCTCTTTGGTCTATTGAACAGGAGTAGAGGTTCATCCATTGTTTCTTGTTCAGGATTGGGTTTCTGTTTTCTTCTAAAGTCTACTTCCATACTATATTTCAAATGTCTTCAACTGAACTCTGAAATGGTATTCACTAATTAAATCTTCACCTCTTAATGTCTAGAGTTAGCTGTTATCTTTCCTGCTCTTTCTTATGCTAACACCACACAGTAAACCTCTACCTTAATTGGCTCTTGGGCCTTGTATTGGGTGAAAATTATTTTAAAAAAAAATCACCCACAAACATATATATTACTTATTTAATAGTGGATAACATAAATAGAAGTTATTAATTAAATATGTCAAACTTTTTCTTTCTTCTGGTGATTACAAAACCTGCTGACAACAATTTATGACAGAAAAGAAACCAGATATAAGTAAACAATATTTCACTTTTTCTTATCACTGACTGTATCACTACTGCACTATGAAGTAGGGAATTTATAAATAAATTTTCTTCTTGCTTTTAAAAATGATTAAAATTTGTGGTTTATTACAAATTCTATTTCTAGTGCTTTTTTCATATATCAGAAGTCATTAAGGTCTTAAATAGGAAACCTAGAATTTATTTTATTTTGGAATTTAATTTTAGTTAATTTCAGTGCACACAGTGTTTGAGTATAGGTGTGTCTATCTATCCCTCTCTCATACACAAAAACAAAATGGATGTTCTTAATGTCATAAATATGGGAGTCAAAAAGTAAACCTGTATGTTTGAATCTTTCCAGATTAAGATCAACCATCTTTATTTAAAAGAAGAAAAAAAAAAAGAAAGATGACCTGACACTTTATTTTTTTTATTTTTTAAAATTTTGTTGCCAAACCAAGAACATTTTCTTTGTTAAGACTCTCAAATGCACAAGCAGGTAGATGTAAATTTACACTGTTTAGAAAACAGCAATGTCTACTCAAATACACTAAATATGACATTTAAATTAATATGAAATACATTCATTATAAATACACAAACAAAAGAAACATTATGCAGAAAATTTGGCCAAAACCTTTCAGTACACCTTTATATAAAAAAATGTTAAAATTCTATTTAATATATAAAATGTTTTTCAAAGATAATTAAAACATTCATTAAAATTTATTTTGTGCATATTTATATATTATTATATATTATTACATATTATTATATATTATTACACTCAACAAAGAATAAAATATGGAAACAATACCAATTATAATGCAGAAATCTTACTAAATAAATCCTTTTGTTTGTAAAATGTTTCTTTCTTATTTTCATTTAATAAACAATCATAACTTACAATTTTATGTTTTGTATTTCCACATGCACAGCTGTGTTTGGTACCCATCTCCCAGCAAAGAACCAGCAATAAGTTATTAAATAAATACAAAATTCTCTCTTCAGTAACAAGTGTACTGATAACATGAGAGACATGAATACCTGATGCCACGTCTGAAACTAATGCCACTTGGTCAACTTGTGAGATAAAATATAAACTTTGTTCTTTTCACCTTGTGTTGGCATTAAAAAAGGTGTCATTTCAGAGGATGGGTGGGTTAGTTTATATAAGAGAACAAGTTTCATTAAACTATCTTAAACCTATTTGATATTTACACTGATAAATATCGATATAGAGAAAAAATCATTACATTTTGAAAAAAAAGATTGTTCAAATGATGTAAAAAGAAATTTATTTGTAATTACATTGTTATCCTTAAGCAAATTATAAGTCTTTTTTCTTTGAAGAGGCATCAATAGTAAACTCTCAAATCTTGCTATAACATGTTTTTTTTTCATTATCTTTTATATCTATTTTAGCATTAGAACACTAATTAAAAATGGCTTTGAATAAATAAATCTTTTAAATTCTTCATCTAATTCTACTACGAAAAACAAAAAAGGACATCAGTTGAAAACTTCTAACAGTAACAACAACTGAAATGGATGACACAGGAAGGTAAAATGATGATGTAATCAAAGATAAGCAATAAGTGAATGATTAACAAAGATATACTTTCACGGTAACTTCTCCAACGAGCTACTTTTGCTAGTTCCCAAACTGTATGAATTTAAACGTGCTACTAGGTTGGCATCTCAGTCCCACCATTTCACTGTCGAAAAAGTTCAATGTAGCCGTCTTTTCTACTCCAATAGCTTCATGTCTTGCACTTCCCATCTGTGGAACTCCCTTCCTCTTACTTGCTTGCCTGATAGCTATAATCTCCAAATATTCAAATGCAATGTCAATCGACATCTCCAGATGCCTTGATCTATTCCCCATCTTTCTCGTCATCCTTTCCTCTATCATGCCTCTTTACTCTTGCTCCCACTCTCTGTAACCCCTTGTGTGCTAGTGGCACTCCCGCTTTGCTTGGGGGTGAAATGCTTAGAAAAAGAAAAAAGAAAAAAAAAAGACATGGACAGTGGAATAAAAACAAGAGATTGAATAAAATGGGTTCAGTTCAAAATTCTCTGATGCTTACCTGGATTGACAGACACATGAAGAAGGCTGAAGGGGACAACATCTGAAATGTTTTGATCATAACTGCTGTAAATAATGTAGCCTATATATATATATATGAAATTTTTGATGATTAGTGTAAAAGTTATTTGGGTTTTTTGTCAAATCCTAAGAATTACCATATTTAATAGCATACAAAATAAACTGAAAAATACCAATTAAGATGAGCTTCTGTTTTAAATCAATAGTCTTCACTACAATTTACAAGCAGTATTGTTTTAAAAATATTATCTGCTGAAAACCTGAACACTCCCTCTATGTAATGCATATGTCATGAAGAACACAAGAAATCTCATTTTTCAACTTCAACCAGCAATATTCTCAATGCTTCCAAGTTGGAATTTTGTCTGAAGTTAAAACCTTAACATACATTGTTCCCAACCGACCTATCTACAAGGACATACATGCAGTGGTGGCATCCTATTGGTTTGCACAAACCGATTTTTTAAATTATAAAAGCTGAGAGAACCATTTTTTGGATTATCCAAAAATAATCTGATATATTAATAGCTGCTGGTCTAGGTAAAACGTTAGTTGGGTACATGCCTAGTGAAACTCTAATAGATACATTCCCCGCCTACCACAACAATAAACATAAGTCAGTAAGGAAGAAAAAAAAAGAAAAAGTAAAAGAGAGATAACAGTAGAATGTGTAGAAAAAAAGGAGAAAGAAAGAAATCTTTGGGACTGCAGTGATTCAGTTTGAATGTAGCTGAGAAACCATAACACAGCTGATGACACTAGAGTCAAAAAGCATCATACTTCTGAACAGAAATATGAGAACAGAATTTCAATCTGGAAATATCTTAATAAATAAATGTTTTCTATTAAATTATCAAAATGGTTTAATTCTTTTTGATACTATAAAGTGATTTGTTTCCATTCTCAGATTGAAAATAAGCAGAATAGGTTACTCATGATTACCTGCTTTTATAGAACCAGTTCCTTGAAATTTGGGATGCCATTATTGCATATATGTATATGCAACACAAAAAATAACATCAATAAAATAATAAAAATAATTGCAATTCCACCTATTGATGAACATAAAATTATATAATTCAACATATCTCAAGGTCAACAGAATTTCTGTCAATGAAATGCTCAATAGTAATCTGAAGAATTAATTATGGAATAAGAAACATAAGTTCAAAATATTTATTGTAGGTTGACTCAGTTTTGTGTTTTCTCACTCGTTCAGACTAATATTGATGATGAGTGAGAAATCATAAAATTCCAAGTTGGTCCCCAATATGAATTGTGAATTTATATTTTTTTTTATTCAACAACGAACAAATATATAACATTTTAGTGTGTATATCAATTTCAATGTACAAATTGTATTGCATCTACAAATATATAAGACAGAAATATTTGTAAGCACAAAATACAATATCTTCTATTCATTGAACTTGGAATCAAATTTGAATCTTTGAGAAAAGTCAACAAAAATAAATATAATTCATTTGTTTTATTTCACCAATACAAAAGATTACCAAATAAAAAATAAATAAAAAAAAGCAAATAACAAAAAATGTTTAAAAATTTCAATCTAAAAATTTTCTTGTATTACATAATTTTAAAGCAAATTATAAAAGTGAAAAATTATTTTCCTTGTATAGGCACCAATGATAATCTCTTAAATCCTGTTGCTATAACCTAATATTTTTAACATTAATCAAAAGAAGATACTTCCATTTATACAAAGATTTATATTCATGTAAAATTAATCCATATTCTAAACTGAAAGTAAATAAATATGGGCTTATATTAGATATTTATTTTTAATTTTTTAATTTTGAAACAGATGTTACTACACGTAAAATTCAAAATTCAGTCCCTCATCCATAGAAATTTTAAATGTATGAACACATTAGCTTTTTTTTTTAATCATTTCACTCTAAGCAAGGCAATAAAACTACCAAGCTACAATATTTTACTAAGTGTGAAAGAATATGAGGAAAAAGAAAAACATTAGGGAGAGAGAACAATAAAAGAACAGAAATTGAGAAGACAATATTTCTTCTTTTTTGAAATTTTACTTCATTACTCATGTATTTGAGGGACTGAGAATAAAGTGACCAAATGTAATCATTAAGAAAAGTTAGTTAAGCCCAGAGTGATTTAATATCAGAAGATCTTTTTGTTTGTAAGATGGAAATATCTGTATGAATATCTTTAATTAAGAAATCAAAATACGTTTGATGCAGATTCAAATTATTTTCCAGTTAATAGGATGCATGCATTGTTTTATAAGAACATTTTTGGAGAAAGAAATTTGAGGAAATGTTATTGTATATTATGGAGTTTGATCTTTTAGTGTTCAACCTCTAACAAATAATAATGTAATACTAATCTTTATAATATCTTTGGGGGGGGGGGGTGTGCATGTTACATGCATCTTGTAACCATTTATAGGCTAAGTGGGGTACCACATGCACAGTAGTTGCAGTTGCACTGGATGTGTCTCAACAGAGTTAACCCCTCTTCAAAATGGCTATGAATTCACAATTATTCCTCTTTTAGGTTTGTTACCCTACCAAGGTTAAATGGATTCCTTCAGCCCTACTATTTTACCTACAGACAGGAGAAAAGAGATGGATTCATGCTTTTCCAGATGAAAACTCAGCTTTCCATGTATTTTGGCCAATGACCATTAAACCAACCACATCTTTAAATGCATCTTACAAAAAAACAGTACAGTCTATGTATGTATAAAATTTTAAAATACACAAGTAAAAATTATTTATTCAATAAAGTTAAAAAAAAAAAAAAAAAGAAAAAGTAAAATAATTTTAACAAAAATTTCTTCATATTTCTCTTATGCTGAAAAAACAACAAAAAGAAAGAAAAAAAGAGATGCTTGGACGGAATGTTTTTGGACGGATAAAGTTGTAGATAACTTTTTTATCACATGAAATAATATAAAAAACATTAAAGAGAGTTAACTCCCTTAGATTATTTGGAATGGTTTAAATGAAAAAATTCAGTAAAATAATTTCAGCCATACAAACATACATAAAAATGTTAGGACAATGAATAAAATTTAGTTTTGATTAAAAGTCAAAAGTCATACAGGTGCATAGGTCATTATAAAAGAACTGTATCACAGTAAAAAAAAAAAAAATGACCTATATCAAATGTATATCTTCACAGCAAAAATATAAAATTTTAAAAAACTTGATTCATTTCATAAAATGAATCAGAGATTCACATTTTTGGCCAAAGGAATTTAAAAAAAGGGTTCATAAAAATTAAGGGGACATAACTATTTTTTTTCTGTTAAATTAACCATTATTAAATTTAAAAAAAAAAAAAAAATTTTCTTTTATATTTGTTCAGAAAATGATTCTGATAAGTAAAGTGTTTTTGGAGGCCATATGTTGTGCATATATACTTACTGACCATACAAAATACAAAGTTTGTTAAAGAAATTTAATGGGCTAGCATAAAAAGTACATCAAACTCATTTTAGAAAAATGTTTATTTCTCTACTAATTTTATGTAAAGTTGTCTTTTATGATCAACCACATAATAGAATGTAATAAAGAAAATAATCTATTGATGCCAAAATTTACATTTTTAATACTATCTTTGCCATTCATGCAATAGTTGTATAGATAAGTAATCACAATCTTAATTGTTTTATATATTAAAAATAATGTAAAGAAAATGGTATAAAGTGAGATTCACTCATGCATTGAATACTTCTGCCATATCTGGTCTGGTGCTCCCACTATATATCTTGAGATTCTTGACAAAATTCAAAGAAGTGTCTAATGTTATAGATCCTGATCTGGCACCTTGACTTCACAGTCACTTTCTCACTGACATGACATGGCTTCCCTCTGTCTTTTCTACAAATATTTTCATGACTTCAGCTCTTATGAACTTTTTTTTTCCTTGGTGCTTCAACTACACGAATTTTGGCATGCTTCTGGATTGGCAAATAGGTCTCATTGTTTTACTCTTGAACTATCTAACCACAACTGTCACTTCTATTCTAAAAGTTTCTTTTCTTGCACTTCTTGCCTGTGAAACTCCCTTCTGATTTCTTGTTTCCTTGCCACTTACAATCTTCAGAAGTTTAAATGCAGCGTTAATCACCAACTTCTGTCATCCTGAATCCTGTTCCTTTATTTTCCTTTTCCTCACTTCTCACTAAAACCTTCTCATTGTCTTACAATCCTTGTAACTTTGTGTCCTTATCACTTTGCTTGGGATGAAACGATCGGAAAAAAAAAACAAAAAAAATCTAAGAAGATACATAATTTTTTTCAGACTAATATCCTTCTTATTAGCAGCACCTGACATGGTCTAATGGTCAGTAAGAGAGGATACTCCAGTGTGTGAGTCTATAGATGGAAGTATTCCAAAGGTCCTTCTATATGGGGAGTTGGCCACTGACAAGAGGGCATGACGGTGACGGATATAGACATCGATATTGCTCATGCTGGAGACACAAGTTACACCAAGGGCTGGAGCTAGCAGAGAAGAAATGGATGCTTACTGCTGGGTGGGTGAAGTGTGCTCAAAGGAAAGAAAACAACACAGCCATAAGAGATGCTGCACCACCATTAGCAACTGAGGTATAACTTTTGGGGCGCAGATCGATGGTCTCTCGCGACTTATGGGTGCCACATTTATTATTATTGCCAGCACCTGTCATGGTACAATGGTCAGTAAGCTTTACTAAGGTAAAGAGGGATTTTCACAAACAAAAACTAAGCTTAACCAGTGATTCTTAAATAGGAAGCATTTGTTTCTCAGGAGAGCGATTTCAAATCTAAAGGGAGGAATTCAAACCCAGTAAAGACCATCAGTCATGTATAAGTATAAAGGTAAGAAAATAAGATGATGAATTAAAAAAACATGGGAACAAGGAAAGGAATTTGACCAGAGGCTTCTAGAACTATTATACTAAGCTTTTGATATTCCCCACCCTGCAGCCTCAGACACAATATCATTACTCTATCACTATTTCCATGGCAAATCTTCAGATGAACGCCATTTTTCTGTTCCATGAGTTCGGACATTCACAGCTAAGCTTTTCGATACTCTATCGCTATTTCCATGGCAAATGTTCAGATGAACTCCAGTCTTTAGTTCCATCAGTTCAGACCTTTACAGCCAAGTCTCTCATTACTGTGGCAAATGTTCAAATGTTCAGATAAGCTCCAGTCTTTAGTTCCATCAATTCAGACCTTTACAGCTAGGACATATCATACTATGTCCTCATTTCCTGTGAATTCTAATTGTATGAAGGAAGTTCCAAGTAGACAGCTTTTTCCCCAAGAACTGCTACATTGTGGAACACTACAATCTTAATCACTTTAGGTCAAAGGTTAGTTATTATCTGTCTTCTTTATCCTCATAAACTTCACTTCTTCCTACATCTTACATTCATATCACATGTCTCATTTGTTAACCATCTATCTTGAGTAATTCTTGAACCTTGTATTGGGTGAAATTTATTACAAAAAAAATTACCAAATGATAGTGATGGTTAACAAGCTAATCTTATCCTACATTTGTCACAGACTAAACTGCGTAATAAACAGATATATTGTGATAGAGCAAGCTAATCTTACAGACTGTAGTGAATTTATTCATTATTGTGTGCCCAACGTTTATGACCCGATGAAAAAAAAACTGTCTAAATTTATTAGGTTGGTGCAAAAATAACGTCGTTATATATAAAAGTAACATATGTGAGAAAACGACATTATTATTGCACCAACCTAATATTTACATTGTTTGAACTTTTATCCTCGTCTTTATTGTCATGCTCATGACATTTCGGCCATTGTACACTCCAGCCTTCTTCTGGTGATTGGAATTTTGAAATGAACCCTTTATTACATCCACCAGGGTAGACTGTTCTAGTTCCAGGTGCCATGCCTCTCCAGGATGTCTCAGTTAGCTCTCTTTAACTCAACTTTCCAAGTTTTTGTTCACCATTGCTGTAGCCAGATAGTGAACTCACAACTCTTTGGGTCAAGTCACTGGATCCAACCAACACTGGGCCAAACATTGTGAACATGATAGTAAAGATGAGGACAACAGTCTGAATAATGTAAATAATTACAATACTTCATCTCAGAAATATAGACAGATAAATTTAGTAAATATCTGTCAATCTTTGTAATTGAAATATTTATGTAGATACCATAGGTAAATGTTGAAGTCCAGGTAGACATAATTGTCCAATGTTCTTAGAAGCATTATTATTAGAGTAGTTTATCTTTCATCATGTTTTTTATTGCAATGCTCAAATAATTTTGATTCTATGACTGCTATTACAGTTTTCAAAATAACATTTGCTATATTACCTGTCAAAAATGGGATTATTTATGTATCTTTTGTCATAAGTAAAAAGTGAGATTTAATCCTGCAGTAGTTTGGAATTTGGAAATGAGGCATGACCAGACATAAGAAAATCAATGGAGAATAAATAGACACAGATTTTTTTTTAAAGATGAGTAATTGTTATAATATAGTTGAAATAAATTATACTGCATTTTACATTAAATTTTAATATTATTTCAGATGTATGACTTTTCAATTCCAAACGAGAGCATAGTTACAAATGAAAGTTACGGGAAATAATTCTGTATTTGTAATGCCAGAGTTAAGAGTACTAAACTTAATAGTCCAATATTTTAATCATTTAGCATTGTTAGGAGTTCACAGACCCAAGTCTGAAGACATTAGTTCTCAGTGTATCGACAGTCAAGAAAAAGATGAAAGGGAAACAACTCTGATTACATGTATGTGTTCATGCAACAATGCTGAGTTGTCTCCCATGGATATTTACGACCTAAAGCTCGAGTGGTTTTAAGATGAGCAATTTAAAAAATAACTAGTTAGTCTTTAATTTATAGTCGATTTCTTTTTATTACAATTAGTTTATTAACCATTTGGTTGTGGACGGAATGTGACAGTAAGATGAAAGAACTAGTTAAAAATGTATTTTAAAAATCAATTATGGAAATGCTTAATCTCAGAAATTTAGTTCAAAACATTTAGTTTTAAATATTATATGAAACATGTACAATATTTAATCAAGATAGCATTCAAACGGAATAGTCTAAACCATCTGATATATCCAAATTTGGTATAAAGTCATATTTGGGGAATAGCCAATGAGAATTAACCTTACTAGAAATATCTTATTACTTTCTAGAGGCACCCTGCGGTGGCAATTGGAGAATATGTAAAATATCAAAATCTGAATGTAGAATGTCCAGATTGACTATATAAAAGTGGTATTCACTATGGAATCATATTAAGACATGTATACTTTTTCAACAATCAATTTAAAAAATATTAATTATAAATTATACTCCCCAGATCAGAACACAATGTTCAGAGGGAATATACAGTTTATATATGGTGGGATACACAACAGCTAATAAGAAAAGATGATGAAGAGTTATATAAATATAATGGTCATGCAAGAAAAATATATCTATTGGCTTATTATATCCTATTGAGTGGATGGCTTATTATTCAGTGATAGATTCTCAAACAGGAAGCATTCAGCAAAATTAAACAAAAACTAAGGGAAGGAATTTCAATCAAGGGAAGAAACCACAAACTAGCAAAGAATGTGTTCACTACATCAAATGAAATAGCAATTTACACAACTATGTTGTAGGTTAAAGAATATAGAGCAATCTTCGCCAAAAAACGGCTTGTCAAAAGGATGTTTTTTTTCTCTCTTGTCACCATTATTATTTTAGATACCTTCATTCTTTGGCAATGTTTGTTTTAAAAAGTGATGATTAGAATTGTAATAAGACTGAAACATGTGATGAAAGTGAATATATATATATATATATATATATATATATATATATATATATATATATATATATATATATATATATATATTACTTGAGAATTTACAGCAAAAATATTAAAGATTATTTATTAAACCATCATTCAATCTGGAATACTTTAGACTGCTTGGCCACAGAGAACAGCACAACCTAGTTTATGTTTCAGATACAAAAAAAAAAAATCATCAGATATTGGCTTTTCAAAAAGATCTGAACAAGATGTGCATCATTGAACTTTGCTGGTCAGTGATGCTCTCAGTGGTTTAGCAGTCTAAAGCACGCTGAATTAGATGGTGGCTGCTCTGACAAAGGGTGATGCAGGTTTGAACCTTGCCAGAAAGCACATTTTCCTTTATTAAGACTCTTGAGTTCACAAGCTGGTAGATGCAATTCACATTGTTTAAAAAACATGTATATCCATTTAGAATCTACTAAAACATGTGTATCCACAAAAATAATGTTTAAAGTATTTACATTTCTATGTATACAAGCATTTTTTATAAAGTAAACTATCTTAAACAAATATATTGAAACTGATTCCACATGTAATACTGACAGTGGGAGGTGAAAAAGAAAAAATAATAATAGTTGTTTTTCATTACAGACCGAATTTGAATCTAGCAAATGAAAGCAAGCTTTCCACTTTTATACATTTTTTTTATACACCAACTTTATATCACAATTTTTTTTATTCATGCACTAATAAAAATTCCCATTGCGAAAGAAAAAATTATTAAGCATTGAATTTTTAAAGTTATATTTTTTCTTTTTGTTTTGTTTTCTTTGAACCAAGTTTGGCATCTCAGTTTTTAGGGAAAACTAAGAAAAAGTGAATTGAAGGAATCAAGAACTGTTGTACGCATTACAGATAAAACTGGGTTATTATATGCACATACATATACATGTATGCATGTGCGTTATTTGCAGGCTGATAAAATGTAGATTTTTTTATGTATCTTAATACTACACTGCATCTAAGATCCTGCTATGGGATGTTGATCATTAAAGAATTGAGCAGGACAGTTTTGAAGTTGGAATGAATTGTAGGGAAATGTCTTCAAGATAAAATATTTTACCAAAATTTTAGTTAGCAACTAATTAATATTGTAAGAACTTGAGTAATAAAAAATCACAGTGACTATTCCAACATTAATACTTCTTGACAATAATATATGAAAAACGTGCATCTAAAGGTATTCTCATGGACTATATGCGATTGACAACCATATCCAAATATATATTTAAATCACACTCAACTGCAATAAACTTTATAGCAAGAAAAAAAAAATCTAGAGGATGTTCTGATAGAAATATTATTTTTATCCAATGCATAGAAAAAGTTATATTTGCATTTGAATTTTTTTACACTTATTAAAAAAAATTTATGAAGACAATAAAAAATAGAATTTGAATATTTGATATATACACATTAAAAATTGTTGAAATTGACTAAAACTTTCTGTTCTTATTTCATTGATGACTGAAATTATTTATCAAGAGGTTTCATGTTTTAAAAATTAATGGAAATATTTTTTATTAACATAAATAGTCGTACCTTGCACTGATGACATCAGTAAAATCCCACTTAAATGTGAATTTTTATGTTTAAAAAGTTTTATTCCTTGAAGAATTAAAATCATTTTAAGTTTTAAAAAATTACAATGAAGTCAAAATTATACCCTAAATTGGAAAATTTTAAACTACAAAATAAAATATTACTTTGTTCAGCAACTTTTTAGTCTTATTTTAAATTACATTGAAGTATGGTGTACAAAAAGAAAATAAATATTCAGTCTAAAAATTCTTCAATATTTCTCCATATTTTTTAGAATGAGGTATTGTAACTATTTACATTGTTTGGACTGTTGTCATCATTTTTACTGCTATGTCCATGATATTTTAGCCTTTGTATGCTTTGACCATCTTCAGGAATTCATTGGAATTTTGAATCAAACACTTTATTTAGTCTATGGAGTCTATATCATACATTGGGGGTGGGGTGATATCTCAGTATCAGTTAATTCCCTTTACTAACTCAACATTCTAAGTTTTTGCATGGCACATGGAATTAGAACAGTGTATTCTCATGGATTAAATAAAATGTTCAGTTCAAAATTCCAGTGAATTCCTGAAGAAGGTCGGAGCGTACAACAGCCGAAATGTCATGAATATGGCAATAAAGATGAGGACAACAATCCAAACAATGTAAAAACTAAAATTTTAAAACTTATAAATTTTTCAAAATTCTTTTAATTATTTCTATCTTTTAATCATCTAAATTAGTTCAAATTAAGTAATGTCAATATTTTAATAATTGAAGAATAAAGAAATTTATCAATAATCATTATCAGTTGTTGATATATATATATATATGAGAGGTTATTAATTTAGCATGTATGTAGAATTCATTATGAAATAGTAAAATAAGGATTTTTCAGCTTGGAATTTTTTTTTTGATTGATTCAATGTTTTGGATAGTCATAAAATGTCTCTAAGGACAGTCATACCTATTGAATGAGGAAACATTATCTTCAGCTGTTATCTCCTACCGATTATAAAAATCCTTGAGAACACCTTTTTTTTATATACATATACATATATATATATATATATATATATATATATATAATGTGTGTGTGTGTGTGCACAACATAAATTGTCTGCAGTTCAATTACTTGATACAGTACATACTTTAGCAGCGGTTCTTACAGAACATATTTTCAAAAAGTCTGTAAGTAAAAGTTTGCCAAAAAAAAAAAAAAAAAAAAAAATTACAGATTAAAAAATTAAAAATTCTGACACTATCTTTCAGTAAATTAATATTTCAAGATTTCCTCTTTAAGACAGTGTTTCATTTTTTCTGTCAGCTTTTTAAGTTGCCGAGATGTTCTTGAAGCTGTGTCCAGAACCTCGTCAAGGTGATATCGGTCCAAGATTTGCATGCGACTATCTTGAGACCGTGGAATGTAGTTCCATTCTCTTGGCTCAGATCTCCTCAGATCCATGTCATCATAAAAACGTAAGTATGACCTCCTGGGTCTCCTTGGTGGTGGTTGGGTATAAATATTTTCATTATAATTTCTTGAAGTTGGTTGATAAAATATATTTGAAGGTTCATTGGGTGGAGGGTATGTTTGAGTTAGATTTGGTACTTGGGATGCAGGTGGAAATCTTGGAGTTTCTGGATAGCCATTTAACTGAGTTGCATATTGGGGTGGAAGAACAGGTTGAGATATAGGGGTTTGATACTGGGGTACTTGAGGAATCATATTTGTGTGGTTCAGTAAGGGGTTTGATTGAACTGGGTTAACAAATGATTGTGGTGGTTGTTGAACCTGCATAAATGATGTAGGAGGAATTGGATTTTGCTGAGGGATAAATTGGTGAACACGGGATTCTGGCAACTGGTAATTCCGTAGACGTTCCAATCTCTTACTAGCATTGTTCAAATCTTCTTGAGTTATTTTTCTCCGTGGAAACCTTGGCGGCATAGTGAGTATCATATTTTGGCTATTTTGGTGACTATGGGATGATCCTGGGAATGTACTAGCAGCTGGATAATGTGTATACAGTTGATGTACTTGGTGTTGTCTTTCACGAACTGGATCACTGTGTGCCATTGGTTTGGATTCATAATTAACTTGAGATGCATGCAGAGTATTGGTTTTAAAGGTTGAAAAATCTGCCTGCATCCCTGGAGTGACACTTTGCCTTGCAAAAGAACTGTTTCCACTGGTTACATTTGGCACACTAGAGAATATGCTTGCTTCACTAGCACTTCGGGATTGCTTGTTGAGTAAATGACCTGATGCTTCCGTGCTTGGTTGAGTTTCCAGTGTTGGTTTGCCATCAGTGGGCAGGCCTCTTACTTCATCAAGCATATTTCGAAGCTTCTCATGCCTCAAGTGATGAAGAACAGAATCATTGCTAAAAGATGTCTGTGTACCTTGCTCTGACTGTGTTTGTGTTGCCACATCACTGGCAGCACCCGAATGTCTGATGATTTGAACATCTTTTAGTATTTCCTTGAGTATACTTCCATTTGCAGTTGAAGGGAATGACAAGTTAGTATCCGTGTCATCATCAGCCATATTTTGGTCTTGATGAAGTCCTTTGTCTGATTTGATGTTTTTAACTTCAAAGAGAATGCTTCGAAGCAGATTGGTTTTAGAACCTTTGAGAGAGTTCCCAGTCTGTGCCCCAGTAGAATGTAAAGACATTCTAGATGTCTGTAAGGATTTATTGTGATTTAAACCTTGCTGTGCCTGCATTTGATTCTCAGGTAAATCATTAACTAAAGTGTCCGTTGAAAGAGCAAAAGAACTTCCAAACCAAAAGTTCTTGGGGGTCTGGGTTCTGACATTGCAATAAGTCTGAGAGCTGGCATCTCTCACCCAGCCACCTGTTGCACCTTGCTCAGAATGTGTGCTCTGAAGTGACACATCGTCTTCAGAGTTACTACTATACAAAGCCCTTGTTGATTGAAACCCATCAAAATCTCGTTCGTTATCTAGTGTCATATCAAAACTAGAAGCATGCATTGTGTTTGTTTCTCCGTACCCTGATTCTTCACTCTCAGACTCTAGCAAAACATTCCTGAGTTTTAAATCTGATGGGGAACGGTAAAGACCTGATCCATAGCTCTCCTTCATAGAGCCTTTTTTCCATGGTGATTGTGATGAACGGGTCCCGTCACGGTTGAAGGGTGAACGTGTGTTTGGATTTGATGGGAATGATTCTGTGTCTGAATCATCATCTGTGTCAGAGCCCAGCCTTGCGCGTCTTCCAGGCTGTCGTGCTGAGGGATCTGGAGTCTGTGTAGAGCCACACCTCTTCTCTCTTGTTGGCTGTGTGGATAGAGTGACCAAGTTATAACTATTATTTATCAGACACAGGCTCAAGTCACCGACATACAAACGAGCAGACAGATTTTTGGTGAACAAACACAAGACGACATGAAGAAACTGACCAAATGTCTAACAAAATAATATTAAAATACAATGTTGTGTTGCTTGCTCTGCATTGATATGTTCTGGCTGGAAAGTTTTTTGTTTTTTTTTTATAAATTTGTTAGCTGGTGGGGAGAAAATTGACTACAACTGGACTTGTTCATTTTTTTTCAAAGATAAAACAACTATTTTCTTTCAAATTTTATCTATCAATAACTGAAATGTAATTAAAGCTAATATATTTTCATTTTTTTTATCAAAGTATTTTTCAAAGAAACCTAATTTATAACCTAGTTCAAGTGCTCTGAAGGTTTCATTTTATTAAGAGAACAATTTTTAAACAGCTAAAGTATGAAAATATGTTAGCCAATCAAAATAAAATCTTTTTTATACTCATATTCACCCAATACAGGGCCCAAGAGCCACTCAATGTAGAGGGTTACTGAGTAGTGTCGTATGAGCCTAAAAGAAGTGCAATTCATGAGGTTATATAAGAAAGATAATGACTAACCCTAAACCTAATGTGGTTAAGATTGTAGTATTTGGGAAAACATCTTGCAGGAGTCTGTTTCACAAAGGAGCAGTTCTTGGGAAGAAGCTGACCGAGTGTAACTTCTTTCTAATGGAATACAAAGGAAACAAGAATGATTCATCCTTGTGTATGTGGCATGAGGGTTCCCAGCTGCAAAGGTCAGGGTTGATGGAACCAAGGAATTATTTGAAATTTAATATTTTTTTTTGTTTTTAATCAGTTTTACCCCATGCAAGGTAGTAAAGCCACTAAGACACAAGGGGTTACTGGGCGTGGAAGAATTACAGGAAAAAAAAAAATTTAATAATGAGCGAGAGAAAAGAGTAATCAGGAGGATAGTAGATAGTAATTGACATTGCCTTTACATTTTTGCAGATTAAAGTTGGCTGGAAAGCATGGAGCTGGAAGAGAGTTCCATGAATGAGAAATGCAAGAAAAGAAACTGTTAAATGGCTAAAGTAGGGGTGGCTCCTTAAATGGCTAAAGTAGGGGTGGCTGCTTAAATGGCTAAAGTAGGGGTGGCTCCTTAAATGGCTAAAGTAGGGGTGGCTCCTTAAATGGCTAAAGTAGGGGTGGATCTTTAAATGACTAAAGTAGGGGTTGATTAATGGCTCCTTAAATGGCTAAATTAGGGGGGTGACTAAATTATAAAAAAATACGACAGCCAATAACATTAAAATGCTTGATATTCAACTGTTATTTTATCACTGCTTTAAAGAATAGATTTTCTTTTTAGAATTTAAAAATAGTAATAATTAAAATTAAAAATTAATTTAATTAAAAATGAACAGAAAATTAAATTAAAATAATTAAATTAGTATAATTAAAATTTCACATATGAAAAACTAATTTGCACTAATTTCTAGCTTGCATTACAAAAAATAAATTAACTAATGACTTGTGATTTTTATTAGATAAATATGAAAGACAAAATTTAGCCTGATTATAATCCAAGACTGATTTCAAAAGAAAAATAGAATACTGAAGAATATGATTATCAGAAATTTTCTTGTGGAATCAAAGATGATCTTATAGATTATTACCATGTATATGGTGTTCAGTCATACTTGGATACCTTACACGAATTGATTTGGTATACTAAGCTGAGTAAATATTAAACTCCTTAAGTATACTCCTGTGAACAACATATGAATTTTATTATATTAGTTAAAAATTGATTTTAGTTAAGGATTCAATAGTTTAATACTAAATGATTTTGAAATTTTCAGCTATTGCTGCTCCTAAAATTCTTTATTAAATAAAATCAAATGATAACTCATTGAATTCAGAAGCATGGATTTTAGATAAAGATTCAATAGTTTAACACAAAATGATTATGACATTTAAAACCATTTATGTTCCTAAAATTCTTAATTAAAATTAAATGAAATGATTATCTCAAACTGATGAACTAAATTGCTTTTCAATCTCAGATTGTTGTTTCACTAAACCCAAAAGTGAAGTGAACTATTTACCATACGTATAATTATTGGAGTTGATTAACTTTGCACATAGAGCGTTGAACTGGTAGAAACATTCTTTTGTAATATTATCCATCAGATGATAAATTAAAAGAAATGCTTCATGTGAAAACATGTTTTCAGTAATTCAAGTCTATACTCTATGTTGATATCAACTGCATATTACAAAAATAAATTTGCATAGTACATATTTTAAAAAATGTTTTGTGTGTGCATTTAAGGATGATTTATCACACTGATAGATAAATTTTACTTATGAATATATATATATATATATATATATAAGCATGGAAAGGAACCTCATATATGAAGAGATATTTTCAAATAACATATATATATATATATATATAAAATTATTTATTTAAAAATTATAACATAAATATGTTATAAAATCACTACAAAAGTACCCATTTTGTTTCAACACCTCTGGTGTCTTATCAAGTGATGATGTTGAATGTAGAATAAAGGGTTTTCCCCTTTATTCTATATTCAACACCATCATGTGATAAGACACCAGAGGTGTTGAAACAAAATGGCTATTTTTGCAGTGATTTTATAACATATTTATGTTATAAATTTTAAATAAATAATTATATTTGCTCTACTCTGTATTGAGCACTCTTTTAAGAATAGTAATTGTTGGTTATTGGAATTTATTCCGTATACACCAATTTTGTACTTGGAGATATATATATATATATATATATAATATTTGGTAATCTGTATGGATAATTCCAAAGAGTATATAGATCCAGAGAGAGCTCAATGTCAAAAACAGAGCATATAATAATCATCATGAAAACGAAGGCTTTAAAAGATCATGGTGATATCTATTTCATTAGAATCAAAATTTCAATTCCAACTCATCAGACCAAACATTACACAAATAAATGGATAAAGATTTTACATATATGTACATGTTTTGTTTGCACCATAAATTAAATTAAATATTTATTTGCTTATCTATGTATGCACATTATTTTTAAGTAATGAAAAGTTTGGTAATCCGTATGGATAATCCGAAGGAGGATGTAATCCAGAGAGCTCAAAGTAAAATCAGAGCAATTATTAATTCAATTTAAACAGAAAACAGACAACCTTAAGGGTCCATTAAGGTTGTTCTTTATTTAATTTGAATTAATATATATATATATATATATATATATATATATATACACACACACACAAACAAACACATGCATGCATGCATTAAAATATTTTTCCCTGTTAAGATGAAAAATTTGAGTTAGAAAAAATAATTTGTGTGTGAAAGTTTGATTTGTTTTCTGGCTTATTAACCATTTCTGGGTCATTTAAAGCCAAAACATTTTTGAATTGTATAAGAATTCTTTTCCAAATGAATATGTATATTTAAAAAAAAAATATATATATATATATTCCATGTAATCATCAGTCAGAAAAAATAATTTATATATGTTTGTAAATAAAAAATTTTGAAAAGTATTCTATTCTATTTAAAGTATGTATTCATGAGGTATATTCAAAAGTTCAGAGTACTCTTTCTTGGAAACTAGAGGAAGAATACTGTTGAAAACCAGTTTTCTCATACCTAATATGTAGGCAGGTATCTATCTTTGCATGCACATGGAAATTTCCCACTAAAATATTTTAATGTACTTTAAAAAAAAATAATACATCAATAAATACATTTGACTCAATTTAATATTTTAGACAATATCTATAGATGCATATGAAAGTGTTAATTTTGTGTGTGTATATATATATATATATATATATATATATATATGCACAAGAAGGAATGTTCATTCAATCTTCTTTTCTTTCACATTAGGAGGAGAATAATAAAATATTCATTGTTTAGCTGTTTAATAAAATTCTTTTACTGACAGTGACACTAGAACAATGATTGTCCACTAAAAGTTGAATTCTGTGTTTTAAATCCCACACAGCTAACAAACTGTGATAACAATGTGTCATTACTCTGTTAAATATAAGATGTTAGTCAGGCAAAGTTACTAAAATGATGATTGCATTAAGCCCGAATCAACCTGACTGACAAAAAGTACTGTCTGTGTCTCTAAGTTATCAGATGAGTACAGAGCAAGGAACAAGGTGCTATTTATTACATCTGAGCTGGGATATTTTTCAAACTGTGCCTTACATCACAAAGATTTTTTTTTTGCAGATAATGCCCATGCAATGATAACCCTCTGTTACAGCACTGATGACTGTTATTTAGTCAAAATATACATAGGTAAATACAAAAGTAATGCCTTCTATTTTAATTCCATTGGTCCACAATGTCAGGGACAGATGTAAATAGAATAGCAGTAGAGGTTGACTACTTTCTCACCAATAACGCATGATATTTCTTGTTGCAGACAACAGTCTGGAAATGTGATGTACAAAGCTAGTGGTGTGCCAAAGTGGTGTACAAAGCCAGAGGTGTGCCAAAGTGGGGTACAAAGCCAGAGGTGCTCCAATGTGGTGTACAAAGCCAGAGGTGTGCCAAAGTGGTGTACAAAGCCAGATGTGCGCCAAAGTGGTGTACAAAGCCAGAGGTGTGCCAAAGTGGTGTACAAAGCCAGAGGTGTGCCAAAGTGATGTACAAAGGCAGAGGTGTACCAAAGTGGTGTACAAAGCCAGAGGTGTGCCAAAGTGGTGTACAAAGCCAGAGGTGTGCCAAAGTGGTGTACAAAGCCAGATGTGCGCCAAAGTGGTGTACAAAGCCAGAGGTGTGCCAAAGTGGTGTACAAAGCCAGAGGTGTGCCAAAGTGGTGTACAAAGACAGAGGTGCACCAATGTGGTGTACAAAGCCACAGGTGCGCCAATGTGGTGTACAAAGCCACAGGTGCGCCAATGTGGTGTACAATGCCACAGGTGTGCCAATTTGGTGTACAAAGCCACAGGTGTGCCAAAGTGATGTGCATAAAATTGTGCATGAAGCCAAAGTGTACAAAATGGTGCACCATAGAGAAAAAATTGCACCTATTGAAATTCATTGATGCATGCATTTATAGAGATCAAACAGTGGATGTAGGTAACAGTGAGTTACTAACACATTCCAGCAGTGGCAACAGTGATGTGTGACTAGACACATTCCAGGTAAACCTGCACAGCTATCAATCCATGAAATGAAGAATGTCCTGAAAACACATAGCCAATGCTAATGACTAGATGGAAGATATGCTTTGTCAGTGAAAACTTGTTCTATTTTATCCAATAGTATTACTATGATTTGCATATATAGTTTCCATGGAAATAAAGAGGAGAATTACTTTTGGAGCATCTCTTGTAATTTAATTGAAGATAACTGGAGTGTATTGGAAACATAAAACCCACACTTTTTCTCTTCAAGTTGTGAATATATATAAATATATATATAAAATCTTAAGTGACAATCTTTAAATTGTACATCCGTTAAAGGAATGTGACAGAAAATACTTATAAAAACATACCTATGTTATTCCTTCTTGTATATACATTTAACATTTTTCAATCAAGTGTCATGTGAAATCAATTCCTAACTATATATATCTCTATATCAATCATGTTTCTCTGTAATAGGAAGATCTATAGCTATCAACAATGTACACCTATTTTTTTACTGTGTGCATTAATATTATAATTCTTCATGTTTTGCATATAGGCTGGGTTTTATATAAATAAAATTTTAATCTTTTTGTTATAAGTATGTATATTTTACTTTCATAAATGCTTCTTAATACATACCTGTGGCTTGGTCTATGTATATAGATATAATTTTAAGTTCTGAATGTAGCTCTACAATATTTACATGTGCTTCTGTTAAACATGTTTACACATGTCTGGGAGATCTGTATATCTGTATCTGTATTGAATGTGAATATTACTGGTATTTTGGCTATTGTATGTATTTGGTTATATGTGTGCGTGTGTGTATCTAGAAAATCAGATGTCAAATGGCAACAACTGAAAGAAGGAAGAAGAGAAAAGTTCAGGAGAGTGCAAAGAAAAAAATAAATGATGAAAAGGACAACTAATCATAATATTCTACATTTATGCACATACGTGCAGATGGACGCATACATGCATACACTATGAAAAAAAAAAAACTTGCAAAAAATGAAATGTGTGTATGAAAAAGAAAAATCAAGAAGTAAAAGCAATCAATTGCCGATACCTATTGACGAGTGGACAGAATAATTCCCAGAGGGTGAGTCACTTTGGAGTCAGGATGCTGAAGGTGACATCAATTAGCTAAGTTCCAAACCTTTTACTTGTATTAATTAAATATATATGAAATAGATTAAATCCGACAAATTTTTTAATATATTTTCTGTTTATATGTTATTTTTTATGGATACACTTATTTGAGTAAAAACTCAATGTTTTTTAATTAATGAGTATTAATTAGATTTATTGGCATGAATGTTTGAGAAATTTTGTAATTTAATTACAAAACAGACCATTTACTCAAGTGTATCCATAATAAATAATGTATAAACAAAAAATATACTGAAATACTTGTCAGATTTAATTCATTTCATATGTTTTCATTGTTTATGTTAGACTACAATTTCAGAGCATATGTGGTGAAGAAAAATCAATGAAGGTGTGTGTTTAAAAGCAGTAATTCTAACTTTGCTAACTGAAAGTTCTCTGTGGCTGAATGGTCAATATCATGTCAGGCTTAATAATGGTTTC
>OZ038498.1:59264077-59316577 GCA_964036315.1 Acanthosepion esculentum | reverse complement strand
AACTGGTCTAGGAGAAGGACAACTCTGAATTCAAAACCTGCGGAGGGTCATTTGGGGACCTTGTGGCATTCGCTACACCAGGTCACTGTATTCGTCCCTCCAAAAAGTGTGGATTGCCCTGCACAAAGCCTTCACCACTATAATCAAATCTCATGTGTCGGTGTCAGGCTTTCAGTTTCTAGGAACTGATCTGCCTGACCCTCATACGTCGAATTCGACGGGAGAGTTGATCGATCATTCATATATATATATATATATATATATATATATATATATATATATATATATATATATATATATATATACAATATTAGTGGCAAATATACGCATACATATGCAATTATATATACACATACATATATGTATAAAAATAATTCCAAAAGTATATGATCCATGATTTACAATTCCAATGGAATAAATTATGACCATGGAATATTAGTGTTCAAATCTTTTTATTATATATATATATATATATATATATATATATATATATATATACACACATTACATTATTATATATATATATATATATATATATATATATGTGTATACGCACATTACATATACTACATATATTACATATACATCTATTTCTAAAGTAGTAATGGATTTTTTATTTATTAATCTGAGAGATTTTATTGCTTTAAATATTTCTTTTTAGTATTTCATATGAGTAGATGTTCTGTTTATTTATTAAACAGTATATTTATTTATTTTCATCTACTGGCCTGAATATTTGAGAAATCTTATTAAAAGAAAAAGATGTGCCCTCTAGGAAGATCTGAACCTGCACCCCTCTTTGCAGGAGAAATCGTTGTAAGATCCAATGTGCTTTAAACTGACTAAGCCACGAAGGGTCTCACCAATCATACAAGGCTGAATAGTGCCATATAGGCAGAAATCCTTGAAAGCTCATATCTACTCAGTTTTGTATCCGAACGTAAACAAAGCAATTTTTAAAGAATAATGGATTATCTGACAGATTTTATCACTTTAAACAGTATTTTTAGTGGATACTCATATTTGAGTAGATTTATTAAACTGAATATTTTTCTCCTTCTAAGGGCCTGAATATTTGAGAAATTTAATTAAAGAAAAAGATGAGCCTTCTTGCAGGTTTGAATTCTGACAGAGGACACATCTTTTTCTATATTCTTCTATGTGCCATGTTCCATCAAGACATTGGCAATCATGGCTTTACACAATTTCCTGTCCTTTAGCCAATTTGCTGTCTCTCCTAAACCTTGTTCTGCCGTCCATTTGCACAAACTCATTAGGTAAATTATGTGCCATTTTCCCCTGTCCTTCTTGCTTTCAATATATCATGTGAGTGTCAAATTTTTCAAGCTCTCTTTCCTCTATTCTGCCTTAGAAATTTCAACTCTTTTTGATGTTAATTGTAAGTGTCCTTTTTGTTGACATTTTCTCTAAAACTTTGCCGCTGCTCACATGTTTAGTCTACGGTATTCTCAGCATCCTTCTTCAGAAACACATTTCTGCTGCTTCAAGTTTTTTCGTCATCTACAAGGAGATTGTCCAGCATTCACTGCCATATAGGATGACTAATTAATTTTTTTTCTGTTTCTTAATACTTTGCTTAGCTTTTGGAAGGCATTTTTTGCTATTCCAATACACCTTCAGATTTCAGTATTGATTTCTGTCATCATTTAAAACACATCCCAGATATCAAAATTGTTGTTCTTGTTTGGTTTTTCTATCTCCAATTTGTAATTTACATGTTGTGCTGTTCCTTGGAGTTCTTGTAGTTTCTTTTCTGCTATCAACACTGTGTCATCTGCATATCTTATGCTGTTAAGATTGTGACCAACAATAATGATCCTGATAGGACTTCTAATTCTTTCAGGACCACCTCACTGTATAGGCTATTTGTTCCCAGTATTGTTCTAATACTCATCGCAAATGTATCAAGGTTACCTAGCAGTTCCAACAGTTCTTTGTGATGTACTTTATCAAACGCTTTTTTCGCTAATCTATAAAACAGAGGTATACATCTTTTTGCATGTTCATAAAACCAAAATGGATGCTCGCAATAGTAACACTGCTATTGCCAGTGTGAATCTTATGCTATCTTTTTCAATCAAGTTTTGAAAGAAAGGTTTTATTATTGTGTGGCACTATTTAGTTACGGTGGTTGATTGATTAATTAATTAATCACAGAAATTAATAACGGGAATTACTTAAAGCAAGAAGGAGAGAGATCGAAAGACATTCCGAGTGACATTATTTTTTTTTTAAACAAAAGAAAAATGGTTAAGAGATTTTATTCCAATGACAAAGAAAGATATTTTCTTTTCGCAGAGAGCGAAAAATTTGTATGGTAAGACAGATCTCGGGTCTGTCAACATTAATTAATGTTTTGATAAGAGCAACGGTCTTGACCACACGCAGGATTTTGAATGATGTTGGGAAAGAATTCCGAGGAGATAATTCCTTTTCTTTCTTTTCTTTTCCCTCGGAGTGTCAATGTAAGCTAATACCAGCCTAGCCACACCCACACCAGGGTAGCATGAAGTGATAGGCAGAGGTGAAAAATATGGTAAAGAAAGAGAAACTTGTTGACGCCCACGAGGAGGTTGGTGTGAGGTACCAATGTGAGGAAGGATAAGCCTAAGGAGATAATTCTCCTCCAACCTCTCCTCACAGAAGGTGAAGATATGAGAAGGAAGGGAATTGTTGTTGATGCCCCTCAAAGGGTTTGGTATGAGGTACCGGTATGAAGAGGAAGTGTTTTAGGAGGGTAATTCTCCTTTGACCTCTCCTCATGAAAGGGGGAGAACCCCTCTAAACAAAGAGCGATAGATTTCCAAAAATGGAAAGTGATAAATTTTCCTGTCCGAAAACAAAGAAAATCCTTATTGGGGATTTGAAATTATCGAAGAACCCAGACTGTGTCCGGCCCCACACCGGGTTTTGGTCAACGTCCATATAAATGATCGTCCCCGGGCGTTCAGTCAGTAGTTCCAGTCAGATGCATTTGGAGTTGCAGTTCCAAAAAGTTTGAGTGAGTTGGCAGTTATGAGTTGAGTTAGGGAATAACGCCTCGCAGCAGGTGACCACACGAATTCCACGCCTTTCAACTTAGACTTCTAGCCAAGAACAGTTCAGTGAATTTCGACTTAGATTTTTCCACCAAAGCCAGATTGAACAGACATCGATTGAAGATACCAAAAGCTGTTTACTGAAACACAACTTAAGATGCCAAAACTCGCTAACAAACGCAAAAGTGTCACAATCCATATACATGGGCTGGGAGAGAGAGAGACGCACTCCTGTATCCAACAAACAGATAGAAAGTAAATTGTTATTCCTTAACAACATTTGAACTCCTTGAATTGTTCCTTTATTTTTCTTCTTCTACATTCATTTGTGCAGCATCACCTTTGACCTGGATTCGGCTCGCACTACGGCACGACACCTGATTGATCTTGACAACCTAAGATCAAGTCACAACGTGGGTAGGTTGGACCGAGATCAAAGTAGTTGCTTCGGTAACCAGACGTTGGAGGCAAGCTGGGGACGACAAGGCTGATGATGTATCTAATCAGACATCAATCGTGACCAAGACAAGAGTTAGAATCTCACATCCGATGCTGTGGTAACCAGCAGGGTTAGTGTGTCACATCTGTCGTCGCGATCAGGACTTCAGCGGGTGTCCCAGGGTTAGACTGACTCACATATGGTGTCGTGATTGCAGAATCACACCACCCACTCGGGGTCAGTGTCTCAAGTGGCACCACTACCAGGACAAGACCCTGGATCAGCAGCTGCCATATATAGGACGTCGCAATTGAAGCTTTTCAAATTCATTGTTTCTCTAAGTCTGCTGATGCATTAACAATTATGACGAAAAGAGTCTATCAAGTTTCAGGTAAGAATGGTGAAGCTCAGGCTGTTGCTTTGGACATCTTGAAAATTTTCAGCAGGGTCTGGCATATACCGGTCTTCTTCACAAGTTGAAAATTTATGTCATCTCTGGATGAATTTCTTAACTGATTCTGTATTTCTTATCAAATCATGAAATGAAAGTTATCTTGAATGGCCACTCTTCTAGATCCTTTTGTACTAATGCAGGTGTCCTCCAGGACTCTATCCTTGGTCCTACTTTGTTCTTAATTTTCATCAATTCAGCCGACATGAAGTGGAAAAGATTATAGTGAATCCATTGCTAGGTCTGATGCTAAGAAAGTTGTTTCACTATGTTGCACAAGACAATTTTTCTCTCTGGAATCTATCTTACATATCTATATGTCTAACATTTGTCCCTGTTTCAAATATTGTTGCTACATATGGTCCGGTTCTCCTGGTATACATTTAGAGATTCTTGATAAAATCCAAAGAAGAATCTGCAATATTATTGGTCCTGACATGGTGTCTTGGCTTCAGTCACTTTTCCACTGCCATAAAGTTGCTTCCCTGTGCCATTTCTATAAATACATTCATGGTAATTGTTCGGATGAGCTCTTCGCTATGGTACTTAGACTTTATGAATTTAAGCACAAATCAAGTTTGAACTTCAAAAATTTAAATGCAAGATCAATCGCTATCTATTGTCTTCCTGACCACTCTTCTATTGTTCTCGCTCATTAATAATGTTTCCGTTTTCTAATTCTTTCACACCTAGGGTCTTAGTGGCTTTACTGCCTTACTTCGGATGAATTTGGTTAAAAAAAAAAAGATAAAGAAATCACACACAGGTTTACACATATAAACTGAGAGTGAATACTAAAATGGAAACCAAACTCTGGATACATAATTTGAAAAATTGCTTTTAGCCAAGAGATGGTAGAGAGTTGAATCTAACTGGAAGCAAAAACATTATTCTGGATTCATGAAGTTGAGACAAAACTGAACATTCAAGTGGATATAATCAAAGCAAAAAGAAAATCCACTGTGCCATGTGTCCTCAAGGACACATGGCACAGTGGATAAAGGCGTTGGTTAGATCCAGTGACAGACCCAAAGAGTGTGAGTTCAATACCCGGTTCAGGCAGTGGAGAACTTTCAGAGGGAAAATTACCAGGAGATAACTGATAACTGACATCCATCAAACATGGCTCGTGGAACTAGAACAGTCTACCCCAGTGATCGAAATAAAGGGTTCGGTTCGAAATTCCAACCACCTGAAGAAGGCCGGAGCATACAACGGCCGAAACGTTGTGACAAACATGGCGACAAAGATGAGGACAATAGTCCGACTAATGTAAATACTGTACATAATACCTCATCTCAGAAATATAGACAGACTCAAAAAGAAAATGTCGCATATAAACAAATTATTTCAATCTTTCATGAGAATCAGATGACCAAAGTATAGATTATGTAGAAGTTACTGAGGTATTTCAGATTTTGCAAGTATATTAATGTAGTGATGAGAGTTATGTGAAACTGAAAACCCTTTTTGAATGCAGTTCCAGGTTTACTTTCTTGAAACTATCAGAGCTTCCTATTTTTATCAGGAAACACCACACTGGAAAAAAAAAATGTCCTGCAAAGTCCATCATGAATATCAGCAAACACAAACCCTTGCATAAACTCAGAAAAATTGTTAATAATAAAGATAACATTATATCTCTGAAACCCTTTGTGAAGGTCCTTTTTTTAGGTGCTAAATACTGTGTGTGTGTGTGTGTGTGTGTGTGTGTATATATATATATATGGGATAACAATATATAAATTTTTATATATCAAAAACAGTTTTGAAAGAAAAAATGTATGAAAAATTGGAAAAAGTTTTTGTGACCAAGTTTCATCTGTTAGGACTTCATCATTCTGGCTTTTTTTTTTTACATTGTTGTGACTACACATGCACACAAACAAGAGACATTGGAAGTTTTAAAATTTCGAATTATTTTTATACAAACTAGGTAGTTTCATCTAGATCCTTTTTCTTTCCATCAGCTTTGTTATTAAATATCTCACATTATTTATATATATATATATATATATATATATATATATATATATGCATACACACACACTGGGTGTAAAAATGTAATAGTACATCCCACAAAATGTTTACTATCTAAATTTAAAAAAAAAAAAAAAAAAAAAAAAAAAAAAAAAAAAACACTGAACTAATTGAGTTTCTTTTTTCCAGCACTGAAAAATCCTTTGAATTATTCAGCTAGAAAAAGAACAGGCTAAAATCATTTTGTGTCAGACTCACTATTTTCTCAACTGAGCAATGGTGAGAGAAAAAAATAATCTTTCAAACCTTCAGTAATGGTACCAACATTCATATTCTGGATTCTATCTTCAAAGTCCATTTAAGAACCATCAAAAGAATGGTGAATAAGTTTAGAAAAGAGGGAGCAGTAGAGAGGAAAACTGGATCAGGAGGTCAGAACAGGAAGAGAGATCATCATTTTAACAGAGAGCTAAAGAGATCAATTAGAAAAGATCCAACTCAATCCATAAGACCTTTGGTATGTGAGAGAGGAGTTTCACTTAGAACAGTGAAAAAAGACTTGAAAATGAAATTGCATATGAAACATACAAGGTACCTTGTTACTCCAAGACAGAAAGTTAGAAGGGGGCAAAGATCATCTTAAATAAGTTGGAAAATGATCCTGGAATAATATATATATCTGAACATTATTTCAATCTTTCATAAATGTGACACTATTTAGCTATGGTAATTGGCTAACTAATTAACCATAGAAACAGGAAATACTTAAGGCGAAAAAAGAGCTATCCCGAAAGATATCCCATTCGATGTTAAAAAGATTTGATTTTATTTACGAAAAAGATACTTTTCACAAAAGACAGTAAACCCATGGAAAAAGCCATATGTGAGGTTTTTGTCAGATTGATTAACGGAGGGAGATAGAAAGAAAGGCAAATATTAAGATATCAGCCAGACCATGGTGGTCATGAAAATTTCGGCTTGAGACGATTGCCAATACAGGGCAGGGAGAATCAATGTTAATTATCTTTTCAAGATATCATTTATTTTTTTTCTTGGCCTCTGGCGAGGAAAAGCAATGTGGCAATTATAAAATTTTGGTATTGTCGACATAGGTGAGAGGATTGTTATTATTTACCTTATCAACGTGTCGCTTCAGATGCTGAGACATTGAATAGCAATATGGCGTTTGTAAAATTTTGGCACGAGACAGAAAATAGAGTGGAGAATTGGTGAGATAAAAGAATTTCTCAACAAGCCAAGGATTCCATGATAAAGCTAACTTCACGAAGGGACCACATGGCAAGCTTTGACAGTGACTGATGGAGTTGGTAGAGAGTGCTGGCTAAGTGAATTCTGGGTGGCCAAAAGATATGACAGAAATTTAATTGGCAATATGGAATTCGTAAAAATTTTGGCCGATGAGAAAAAAAAAACAAAAATTCTGGATTATAATTTTAAGGAGGTTAGCTTAGCCACACCCACATGGCCAGGATGCCATTGGTAGAGTGGTAGCAATGGTGATAGGCGGAGGTAAATGGATGAGAAAGATGGAGAAGTTATTAACTCCCACAGAAGGGATTGGTAAGAGATATCAATGTGAGAGAGAAAGAGTCTAGGAGGATAGCTCTCCTCTGACGTTCCCTCACAGATGACAGAGACCCCCCACTGCAAAATGGAAAGTGATTAATTTTCCAAAAATGGGAAGTAATCAATTTTCCTGGCCTGACAACAAAGAGATTTCTTGTTAGAAATTGAGATTTACCGAGAACCCCAAGCTGCATCTGGCCCTACACCGGGTTTTGGTCAGTACCCATATAAATGAACGTCCTCGGGTTGTTCAGAGAGTTCGAGAATTAGAGTCACAGTTGAGCTGGTTTTGGAGTTAGAGTCAGAGCTTAACCAGAGTGTTTCCTTGCAGAAGCTGACCAAGAGATTCCACGACTTCCGACTTCGCCTATCCTACCAATAGCAAGTTATACTGATGAGCGAAGCCAAGCCGACACCTAAGAACTAAATCAGTTGATTTAAGATACCAACTTGCTTGAAACACAGAAGTGTCACATTTCGTAGAAAACAGGCTGGGAGAAAAACACACTCCTGTATATAACAGAAGGGGAAAGTTAATTTGTTATTTCTTAACATACTTGAAACTCTTAGGTTTTTCTTTTCTTTTTTTCTTTGCGCTTGTGCGATACCACCTTCAGTCAGGACTTGACCTACACTACGGCCCGTCACCTGATTGATCTCATCTACCTAAGATCAAAGTCACAACGTGGGTAGGTTAGACTTGAGATGACGACCACCAATCGACAGGGACACAGGCTGGTGGCAGCGACAAAGAGTCAACCCCAAAATGCCAGTAGAAGAAACGTTACAGTTTTGCACCGCGACTGGGAGTTGACCACGGGCTGACGGCTGGGTGTCAGAGCTTCTGATCCTTAGCTATGATTAATTAATGATGAACATGTCATTTTCTTTTGTGATTGATTTCGTGTGTGTGTGCTTTCTGAATGAATGAATGCTACTTCTAACTTTAAAATTTGGCATTCTTAACATGCTAGAATTTATTAGAAATCTCACAAGATTTAAATTTAAAACCAGTTATTTTTTTAAATTTTGTCATTATTTCCAATTTCTAAGTATCACATAATTCATAATATTGAAACATCATTTATTTTTAAATTAATTAATTATAGATTCAATTTATTCTTATATTATATTGAAAACATAATGTGAATACATATATTTTTTATTCCTATATAAAACAAGAGATTACTTCATTAGGTAATTATTAGTGAGAAGAGTACAGGTCTGGTTTAGAATGTCAGTAGTTCCACCAGGCAAGTCAAAGTCAAAGTGCCAAGAGAGAAATCACAGCAGTTTAAATACTATCTAATGGCCCAATCCACCCTGGGTAGAAGGGGACACAAGTCTATGCTCCTGCTGCTGCCACTGCTAATAGGAACAGTCCTCTATTAAGTTGGGGAGAGGGAGATAACTGGTTATACCAGTTACAATAAACAATAGTTAACAATTAGCAACTAGGTCTCACTGAACCGAGTAATAAGGAATTTTTTTGCTATAGTAACACACAGCATGTGTGGCACCATTGGACATGAATAAGTATAATATATATAGTAAATATGTTATATAATTTCTTTTGGGGAAAATTTCATCTCCATGATATTCAAATTGATGTGTTACATATACAGATGAAAGAGAGTGGATTCTGAACTTTAAATTTTAAAAAAAATTTGTTTTAAATATGTGCTTGGGTACATAGTCTAACCAATTTCATTAAAAAAAATTATACAACTTATTATTAATCAATGCTATTTGGATTACCAATAGGGTCATATGTAAGTGGAGTTTTATCATGTATTGTCTTAGAATTTCTTGAATCTGGTCCATTCCAAAATATTTTAACAAAACAATCAACATAATTCCAATATATAGATGATGCTCTATTTAATATATACCCACAAAACTACTTTACCTGACCTTGTATATAAACTAAACTAAGTTGAACGTATGATAAAATTCACTTTAAAAAACAGAAAGAAGTAATATTTGACCTTCCCTAGATATCATATTACACTGTAATGACTGAATCTATTGTTTACCAATGCACTATTTCATCTACTGAAAACCCAAATGATAAATTTTATATTGGTAGCACAAAAACCCTTTTAAACTAAGATGGTATCAACGTACTTCTTCTTTTAACAACAATTAAACATCCCACTCTAAATATTTTTGGTATTTAAAAGAAATCAACAAAACCCCCACAGTAAAATGGAAAATATTTTAAAAAAAACAAAAAAAAAAACAAGAATCTGTAAGTTGTCAAATGACCCATGTCTAAATGAAAACAGCATATTAAGTTTCCTAAAAATAATGATTTCTAAATCGGCATAATGAACTAACAGTAATTTGTAAGCATTGTATAATGTTTATGTTAAAATATAGTTGATAGAATTTTTCATAAAAAAATTGTATCACAATTAGATATCCATTATTTTATAAATATATAATGTTACATATAACATTTATTTAATTCCTTGATTTTTTAACTTTAATATTGCCATGTTTTATTGCCCATTCAACATAAGTATTGTATTTTGGGTTCAAAATAATATATATAAAATGATTTAATTACACTATAGGCCCCTTTCAGATAGTTCTCAAATATATACAAAAAATTTCTTTTTTAAATCTTGAAATTCTTTAAAATTAACCTTTTGTTAAATATATCTCTCTGAATACATCAATGTATCTTAAATGTATAATCATAACCAGATGTCAGTTCATGGTGACACATCCTAAAAAATGTCATTTCATCTAGACAGGATTGAATAACACACCTACACATAACCTGCGACCTATATTTCTCCCTTTTCTGCTCCAGCTTTGACCAGTCTTTTGATTGGTTAACCTAGATATACCCACAAAATTTTGAAATATTGTTCCCCACTTTTTAAATCTTATTTTTTAAGCTACCATATTGTTTTCTGCTTTCTAAAGTAAATCATTTTTATCATAAGTTACCTAACATCACCTGATGACAGAACAATTTTAGTTCCAAAACATATAAATTTTTATGTAGCAATGTAAAATATCTTTAAATAAAAATATTATTGCAATATATATATATATATATATATATATATATATATATATATATTCCTCTATATACACTTTGTCTTCAAAAGAGTAAAATTTTAAGGACACGAGATAACTGAATGAAGATCTTACAAAATATTGTCTATCATATTCAATGAAACATGCATAAAAGAATGATTGCTAGCCACATATACACACACACCCGTGTGTGTGTGTCAGAGAGAGGATGTGCTGAAAAGTTTGACCAAACGAAAATTTTAGGAAAAGAGTTTCTTGGCTAGGTTATTTTTTTTCCCCCATTCCTTCATGCTTTTCAGCATTATATATATATATATATATATATATATATACACACACACATGTGTGTGTGTGTGTGTGTGTGTAAAACAGAGCACAGCATGGTGACTGGCAGTTTCATGCTTTCAGTGATTAAACTGCCAGTCACCACACAGTGTTGACATCAATGTCTACTTTGCTTATTTGAACAAACTATCCCTAATATTCAGCACTCTAAATCACTTAATGATTGTAATAAGTAACTATGGATGTATTGTTTATTGTAAAATATCTAAAACATTTAACCTAATCATTACTCAACTCAAAAATCCCATGATGTGAAAAAGACATTGCTCCTTAATTTGTGCAGCCTTTAGGAGTTTGCATTTTCTGCAGTAATATATCATATATATATATAGCATGATGAGAGGCCACGTATACTTTCTTGATATGTATATAATATATGGATAAAATAACTGAAAAAAAAAATTGGGTGTTTTTTTTATGAAAGTATTTATTATACAAATATATATATATATAAAAACACAGAAATAAATACTTTCATAAAAAAAACACCCAATTTTTTTTCAGTTATTTTATCCATATATATATATATATATATATATATATATATATATATACACACACACACGTGTGTGTGTGTGTGTGTGTGTGCGTACGTATATTTAGGTAGAAGCTTATGATATTAGAGATCATGATCACCGCAAGTCTTGGAACTCATGTGAGTTGTAGGAGCACCACATGCAAGGCAGATGCAGTAGAAGTGGTGCATCTTGGGCAAGAGAGCCTGATGGAGTCCCACCCTCTCTAGGCAGGTTTGAATTCAGAGTTTTCCTTCTAGAGCAGTTCCACCCCAGGCTATAGAACCCTGTTATTTATCCATAGCTAGAAAGATAAGAGATGGATTCATACCTTTCCCAAGAGTATTTGCAAATAAGTGAATGTAATGAACTCAACTGGAATCCAAACTTGGGTCTCAGATTCCTCAATCCAAGCAGCAATCCATTACTCCACCATGCCTCAAATATTAGAGAACAATTTTCAATTCCCCACATTCAATTTTTCAACTTTCATACTGTGTGTGTGTGCGTCTGTGTGTGTGTGTATATATATATATATATATATATATATATATATATATATATTATAAATTAACTGATTTAAAATGTTTTTTTTGCTAATTTATAATATTAATGCTCTGTAAATTTACATTGAGCACTATAATGTAAAAATAAAAATATCAATAAGAACACCAGATTATATATCTTACTGTTCTTTCTTTATATATATCAATCATACATAAGCAGAAAACAATTAAAAATAATGAAAATGTTAACTATAAAAAAAGAAACTAACTCTTAATTATATCAATTCTGAACACAGCCACAATATGCTATGCTCAGAAATTAAAATATTCCTATATATATATATATATATATATATATATATATATATATGTATGTATGTGCACACATTTCATTGAATACAACAGTCAAGGTACTTAGTTTTTTCATACAATTTCTCATGTGATCTAATAATCTTTTTCTTTTCAGATGATAAATTATATAAAAACTGTCTGAATGTTCTTTTAATCCGAGCGCTTTCGGCTATACATTTAGCCATTTTCAAGGATGAAATATTTTAACTGTTAAATAAGAAATAGTTTGTTGCATGTATGTATTTATATAATGTTTTCATTTTTAAAACACGGTCAAGATATTATGTCCATGTTCATAGTTGATATTATTAAGTGTTGGTTTTTTGCTTTTATTAATAAGGCTTCCATTATTTTTAGCCTTTTTTTTTCCACGTAAATGATGCTATTATATTTGTGTTGACACTTATATGAATACAAAAAAAATATAATTAAATGCTCAGTCAGTGCCTTAAAAGTTGTCTTCATGAAATCTGTATACAATAGGGATTGCTGTCCAATTATACACACACACGTTTTCTGTATTTGATGGTATATAAAACTTCCTCTTTTTTCTCAAAAAATGTTGCAAAAAATAAAAAATGACCCCAGTTTTTATTTGTAGAAAATCAATAGGAAAAAAATTGGCAAGTGTAAAGGATCTTACAAGCACACAGATGAAAGAACATTGTGAGCTTGCAAATATTTTACACTAGTTTAAAAGCTGTGTAGACTTTTAAGCTAGCTCCTGTGGAGGGATAATTGTGCCTTTGGCCCCAAAACTAAATGGAACTCTGGTCCAGCTTAGAAAACAGCAATGATGATTTTAAAGAAATAACTTTGAATTCCTTAATTTACTTCATGGAACTTTAAAACCACTCGTTAACTCTGATTCAGGCTATAAGTCCAATTCTGTCTAAAAGACCGATTTGAGCTGACATTTGAGTTCTTCAAATCAAACTCTGTGGAACTTCGAAATCGTATATCACAAAACCACTCACTTTAACTCCGGTTCCTTGGCATTTTGAAGAAATAAAATTGATTTCCTCAATTCACAAAGTTTTGGAGATATTTTAAATTGAATTTAAAACAATTTTTTTTTTTAATTCACAAATTTTTTGTATTACCTTAAACTCAATATTAATTAAAAACTTTTAAAATCACTCATTTTTTTCAGAGTCTGTCTATATTTCTGAGATGAGGTATTATGTACAGTATTTACATTAGTCGGACTATTGTCCTCATCTTTGTCGCCATATTTGTCACAACGTTTCGGCCGTTGTACGCTCCGGCCTTCTTCAGGTGGTTGGAATTTCGAACCGAACCCTTTATTTCGATCACTGGGGTAGACTGTTCTAGTTCCATGAGCCATGTTTGATGGATGTCAGTTATCAGTTATCTCCTGCTAATTTTCCCTCTGAAAGTTCTCCACTGCCTGAACCGGGTATTGAACTCACACTCTTTGGGTCTGTCACTGGATCTAACCAACGCCTTTATCCACTGTACCACGTGTCCTCAAGGCAGTGGAGAACTTTCAGAGGGAAAATTAGCAGGAGATAACTGATAACTGACATCCATCAAACATGGCTCGTGGAACTAGAACAGTCTACCCCAGTGATCGAAATAAAGGGTTCGGTCGAAATTCCAACCACCTGAAGAAGGCCGGAGCGTACAACGGCCGAAACGTTGTGACAAATATGGCGACAAAGATGAGGACAATAGTCCGACTAATGTAAATACTGTCATTTTTTTTCAATTTTTAAAATTTGAATTTTTAACTGTTCTCTCCTCATCTGGACACAAATTTCAATGTCGGATGTTCAAGCACCAGATGAAGGGCAGATTTTCAATCTGGGGACCATCCTGATTCCAAAAAAGTAGATATCTATGTAGAGCAAATGTGGCATAGGGGTTTCAGACTCACAGAGAGAGACAGAATTTGCCGTTTATTCATTTAGATTTAGTTTGACTCCTTATAACATCTTTTATTAACTTTTCTATCATTTCTGTCAGGAATGTGAAAAAACTGTTTACAGAAAAATTATCTAATGGGCAACTTCATTATTTTCATTTGTTTGTAATTCTACATTGTTTTATATAAATTTAATATTTTCTTGTATATTCTATCATCAACATCATCATCATCATCAGCCCCATGATGGAGTGTGGTTGTAGAGATGCTGCACAGCTCAGTACAAGCCCAGCTCCCCCCCACAGGTATGTATTCATTCATGCATAGCATATCTTGAGCAAAGTAAATCTGGCAGAGCCTACCTTTTTTCATTTCAGACAACAGCTGATGATATCCACAGACTTGCTTTGGTCATGGACATGTGACTGTTGATTCTATCAGGGGAACCCTTCACTCTGGCTGTTGATTAGGAAATTAGGAAGCTTTCCATCCAGCAATGTCATGTTATCACTTCAATCAATATACTGCCAGTAATTCAGATCTATATGCAGTTTTAGTCTTTAACATCTCTCAAATGAACACCTCATTGGTGAAAACCCTGGAAACACTACACAGGGAATTGTCTGCATTGTTTAACATTGGAGGCAATTAACTAAGGGTTTCTTTTCTAGGAACTTTAAGTAGGTGGATTGTCATCAAATATAACAATTACTATTTATTGTTTTATATATTATTGTTACTGTTGAAACAATTGTTTAAGATTTTAAATAAGAGAAAATAATTGGCTACACAATAAATAGTAATAAATATTCTAGTAAAATATTTAAAAATAAATATTTTATTAGAATATAATAAAAGCAGCTGTGGAACAATCTTTCTTCTAATAAAACTGATTATATGATTAAACAGCCAGTTGAGTATTTTTACTATGAAGGAATTTATATCTTTCATTAGTGACTCATACTGGAAAGAATTTGCTACTGAGAAAATGGATAATAAACAAGCAATTAACAAGTCATAGTGATTACAGAATGAATATATAAAAATTAATATGGTGTACTATTTTTATCGCCAGCCAATATAATCCCCCACCAAATGTTGCACTTTCCACATATCTAATGAATAAATACATTTATGTTACAACATATACATGCAAAGCAAGCAGGATTGAATAACATGTCTGAATGAATTGAAAAATTATCAGTAACAATTTTTTTTTTTCAATATTTTCATGTAGCCAGTTTGTAGATACCGTTTTACCTTCTCCTTATTCTTTGAATAATGATTATAAGAAAGATGACGAAAGATACGAAAAGGCAAGAGAGACGTTTTCTCGTGGTATTTTTTTATATTATTTTATTCTTTTACCCCCATAAATATTTGGAGGTAGATTTCAGTTATATTGCTCGATTTGAAATGCCTCAATGAAAATAACCTGACATTTGAAGTGATCGATTTCTTGATACATGAAATTTGGAATTGATTTCTCACACTTCTTGTTTGCAAGAGAAGTTAAGTAAAAGCCAATATTTCAAAATCACAATTTGGAACGTAAGGTAAGGTCTTGTTTACCAGCACATCAACCTTATGGGTCATTTCATGCAGAATTACACAATTTGGAAAGCAACCATGTGTTTCATACTAATTATACTTGTACTATACAATCTTCCTACACTGAGCAGTCAACAGATTTATGTACTTACAAAATCTATCAGTTTGGTATAACATTATTAGCTATTTATATCGTTCGTACTGTTGTCCTCATCTTTATTGCCATATTCATGCTGTTTCAGCTATTGTACACTCTGATCTTCTTCAGGTGATATATGTTGGAATTTCAAACCAAACTCTTTATTTTGTCCATGGGGGTAGATTGTCCTAATTCCACATGCCATGCCTATTCTGGATAGCTTATTTTCAATTAATTCCCATTTGTAACTTAACTCTCCAAGTTTTTGTTCCCTCTGCTGTGGCCAGGTATTGAACTCACACCTCTTTGAGTCAAGTCACTTTCTAGATTACTTCAACCAACATCTTTATTTGCTGGGCAATAATATAGACAGGTATTATTAGCTATTTTTCTTTATATAACTATTAGATTTAGGAATATCTATGACAAAGTGGAAAAAGTTTTTGCGTGACGTTTCGTCCTTTAAGACTTCATCAGACAAAAGTGATGTTTACATTGATGCAACTACATATGTACTAAGTTATCCACAGTAAATTTACATCCAGGTACTTAGAACATTTCACCTTTCTCAACAGATATTCTATTATCAGAATGTGGGATATTTAATAAAAGTGATGAAAACAAAAAAAGAAGAAACCAAATGAAATCAGTTTGACTATATACCCAAAATATATATTTAAAAAAAAAAAAATTTTTTTTAAATTCAATGTCCCCTCTTTTTTGTGTACAGATGTAGTCACATCAACATAACATCACTTTAGTTCAATCAAGTCCTAAAGGATGGAACACATCACATAAAAACTTTTTCCAATTTGTCATTGATTTTCCTAAAATATTTGAAATATAAAAAATTATATATCATTTTCCCAACACCTAGACTTATTTATTAGGTTGGTGCAAAAATAATGTCATTTTCTCACATATGTTAGAACATCAAAAAACAACATTATTTTTGTACCAACCTAATACATTCAGATAAACGTTGTCATCATTTTTGTTGTTACAATCAAAATGTTTCAGCCATTGTGCCCTCAATTCTTCTTCAAGTGTATATTGATCCAAGTCACCTTCTAGGGATTTTCAATTGAACTCTTTATTCAGTCTATGGAGATGGATCATTCTCATTCTACTGTCCATATTTAGAGATATCTTGGTTAGTTGTTCAGTTACTGCTAGTCTCATTTCCACTGGTCTGCCCAGTCGAGAGATTTAACTCTCAATTATTATGTCACCAAATTCACTAATCATTGTTTTAATTCTCTAAGCCCCTGTACCGTGGTGACAATAATTGTGGGTTCAATCCCTGGGCTGGGTAGTATGGATATACTTAGATTGAGCAAAAACAAGACTAGAAATAACTGAATGATTAATCAAGATGAGATAAACATGGACAGAGGAATGAGAACAATCCATCACATATAGATAGAGTCAGTCAGTTATGTGCAATACATGACTGATGAGGCAAATTTTTTCCTGCAGTAGGTTGCCATTTCTTTCTGTGGTAGACCAGTTGCCATCAAAGGCTATAAAACCTGCTCTGTCCTGATATTTACCCATAGCTGGGGGAAGAAGAGAAGGATTTATACCTTTCCCAAGGGTATTAGCATGTAAGTGAATGTAATGGATTTGAATGGAATTCGAACTCAGCTATCTGATTCCTCAATCAGAGCTGCTATCCATTACTCCACTGTGCCTCAATAGATAGAGTAAAGAGTTCAGTTCAATTTTCCCTGCATTTCTGAAGAAGTCCTCAGAGTACAAAATCTGAAAACATTATGATCATAGGAATAAGTTTGACTGTAAATAAAGTACATCATGATAACTCTTTGTCCCAGAATTTCAAAGAGAAATTTTGACTTATCTTTTCTATAAGAGAAAATTGTATTCTGATGTTGAAACTGACCCAAAGTTAATTTTGTGGTGAGAATGACAGTTCTTTATACTGTTTCTAAAGTGTCTATTTTTTTTAACCAGTTTGTGTTGTATGACATAGATGTGCATCTTATGGCATGCTGCATATTGCTTCTGACACATGGGCATCCATTCCATTTTTCTAAATAACAATAAAACTCTTGATTTTTATACTTATTCAATTTGCATAGTCTTTTGTTTTCATTTAAAAAACAAACATGATGTACAAATGCTTTGCTATAGAGAAAAAATAAAACAAAGCATGTGGTGAAGAAACACAGTCGTGCCATTTGTATCATTCTTTATAATTGAATAAATTTCATTTTAATTTGCCCAAATAAAGCGTGAGTAATATTATTTAGAAATTTCTAAGGGATCAATTTGTTCATTTTCTATGGTTTATCAACCCTTAGAAATTTCTAACACAATTATACAGAATTTCTATTTTCTAATAACACAAGCATAGATCGCATTGTGTGTAGGCTTAGCTATCCAAGGTAGCAGTAAATTTATTAATAAGAATTATTTACATTATTTACATGTGAACTATTTTCCTCATCTGTGTTGTTTTTATCACAAAGTTTCAGCCATTGTGCCTTCATCAGGTTATGTCAATCTGGGTAACCTACAGAGAATTTCAAGCCTAGTGGATTAAAATGTTTTAACAGAAACCTTTATTTAATCTACAGAGGTGGATTGTTTTCATTACACTGCCCACGTGTAGAGGTTTAGTTCTTATTTAGTACTGCTCAGTTATTGCTTGCCCCATTTCCACAGAGTCCATGGACACACTACCTGGCCCAGGGATTGAACTCACAATTACTATATCACCAAATTCATGAACCAGCACTCTAATCCACTAGGCTATTGTTTGAAATTCCCTGCAGGTTACCCAGATCAACATACACCTGATGAAGGCTGGAGGGCACAACAACCAAAACATTGTGATAACAACAACAAAGAGAAGGACAACTGCATGTAAATAATAATGGCAATTCTTCATCTCAGACATTCAGATAGATATTAATAAGAAGTTTTAAAACTTCTTCATTCAGTTTTCTTTGCAAAACTTGAAATAAACTTGCAAAGTAAACATAAATAATCATGAACCTAATTTTTAATTTCAGCAAAATGAAAAGGAGATATACTTGAATACAGGTTACATGTTATCTTTGTGTATAATGAAAAAATTTTTATATCATAGTGAAAAAGCCAAACTGAAGGCTATGTGTTATGCTGGTTGAACAAAAATTCTATTTTTGTTGTTAAATGACATTAAGAACATTTAATTTTAACTAACCTTATTCATTAAGGCCCCTCTATATTCTAACAGCTGTCATAAGAGCATGCATTTTGTTTTAACTTTAACACAACTAAAGTGTGACCCGGATATCAGAGAAACCCGGATATAAGAGAGATTTTCTCTGGTCCCAAATTAGAGCCTGTGTTAATAAAACAAAATAGACCAAACCCGGATATAAGAGACTTCTTCTCCGGGTTACACTGTACTACAATTGAAATGCTTATGTCTTTACAAAATTTACATTGCCTGCTGTTGCCATTTATATACGTTTTTAAGACAATGTAAAATGTTGGTTCTTAGCAAGTGTTCCAAACTAGCATAGACATAGTGTAGCATGCAATGCAACCTGTTTTGCAATATATTTTTATTATATTGAATGTCTAGGGGAGGGGGCTGTTTAGATTGCAATATATTTTTATTATATTGTATGTTGCGGTAGGGGGGTGCTGTTTAGTTTTGTCTGTACTGCAGAGTATCTAATCATAATTAAAATGGCAAAAATGGTAGCACCTATGAGATATCCATGTCAGTATCTTTATAGCGAGCAAATCTTTAAGTTGGTAAATATAAGTTTGGTTTTGGAAATGATCCAGCCATTTTGAATAGGAAACTTGTTCAACTTCTCATTTTCTCTACAACCGATATTTTGAATAAAATGAAAACTCTTTAAGAAAAAGGGGCAAAAGTCTAAGTTTTTAATTCTTTTTATCATGTAATTTATAAAATCTGTCCAGAAGTGAACCAGTTATTTTAATTATCTCAGGAACTAGTTTGTGTAACTTTACTGCAGCTTGGCAACCAATCAGAGGGATCCTTACTGCAAATGTATAAATGGATTCTTCCCCTGTAGGTTTATGTAGTTGACAGTGAGATATCACTGACTGCGTTTGCCTTGCACCTATCAGGACCTTTTTACAGTTGAGATTTGGCTCTCTGAGATGTCTGGCTTTTACCAAAGCCAAACTCGTTATTGAAAATGCCATGGACAAAATTAAAAAGAATGCAATGATGCAGACTAAATGAAAAATTTGCAGACTATTTTCAGAAGTGAAAGGGATGGTGGGATAAGCATGCATGTTTCAAAGAGGAGTACTTTCAAAGGGGACAAAGGTGCTATTGCATTGCCGATTCTGTGGAGGGAGTGGCATTTTGTTTGGCCTCTACATTTCTCTCCACTTGTATTTGCTATAATGTAGAAGTGTAGTTTATATCTATTTTAATATTTGTAGATATTTGAAAAAAAATCTCACAAAGTATCCAACAGTTAATTTCATTGTTTGCTTGTAATGTTTAACTGATTTTTCTAGTTATTAAACTCTAACCCATTAGGGTAATAAGGGAAACACATGTACTGCTGCAGCAGGAGCAGTGGTGTTTCTTGGGCAAGAAAGCCTGATGGAGCCTAAGTCTCTCCAGGCTAGTTTTGAATTCAGAATTTTTCTTTCTAGACTGCTTGCCACCCAAGGCAATATGACTCAGTCTGTCCTGCTATTTATCCATAGTTGGGGGAGGGAAGAGATGGATTCATACATTTCCCAAGGGTATTAGCATGTAAGTGAATATATTGAACTTGAATGGAATTTGAACTCAGCTTTCCGGTTCCTCAATCCGAGCTGCAATTCATTACTCTACTGTGCTTCCAGTTATTACTTATAGTTAAAAACGGAGGACATACATTTTTTGTCTGAGGATCACCTAAAAGAATTTGTAGCTTCATTCTCAGTCAGTGGGGGAGATTTGAAGCATGAGAATTCCTCTTATGAGAAAACTACTCCTGAAAGAGTCTCAACAACCAACACCATTGTACATTGTCATTCATATGTCTTTATAAAGTTGTATTTGACTGCATGTCCAACTTACTGTTAATACCTTTAACATTCCCAGTTATCAGCAGTTCATGCAAAAGAAGAGATTATTTGCAAATTACCATCTCATTGCTGCTCCTACTCCTCTTTGAGAAAATTGATTTAGCAGTATTTTATTTAATAAAGCATTATAACAATATTCTAAAAAAATAATTTCTGAAACTTGTATAAATCATGAAAGTGAAGCATGATGAGCTGAGATCAAACATGGTTCGGAATCCGACAATAACAAACAGGAAACATTTATCAAACTAACATGATTTACTTTCATGTTTCTCTGATGAAGCTTTAATAAAAGTGAAATATGTTAGATAAACATTTCCTATTTCCTCTTTACCTTATCAAAGTGAAGCAGAGAAATAAAACAAAAAAACTCTCCACCCTTCCCTTAAGTTTTTACCTCCCTTTTGACACATCCACATTAATTTTGTTCCCACCCAATGCTTCAGCACTTTCCGATTACTAGAAACACCACTGTGCTATTGTCTTCTGTAGGTTATTTAGTTCATGATATTAAAGGGTTGTATACTTTCTGAACTCACCTTGTATGATAATACTGATAATCATACCGTCTTGCATTAATTCAACTTCCTCATAACACAAAGCAACCTGGGTTTTATCTACATTTTCTAGACTTTATCTACATGCTTTCCATTAGGCAAGGTTTAGAGACAATATTATCTACATAAGTAAATATTAGAAATAAAAAATCTTTACTACCAACTAAGCAGATTTTTGTTACTATTATAATCTAGAATGGGATACCAAACATTTCCAAACCAAATGAGTAGTCACCTCTGGATCCTTGCCATCTGATCAAGAGGGCTGATCAGTGATTCCAGACTGATATGGTGGTGATGATCAAAGAATAATGTTGGATTGGTGAGTTACATGTGATGAGAAGAAATTAAATATGGCCGCTGAAATCCAAGCTCTTTTGGAGAGAACTATTTCATGTTAGTGCACAACTTGCTACGGTCGGAGATAGTGAAAAGCAGCTTACAATCTGTTTGCTATTTTAACAAAGTTTAGAGGCAATGAATATTATATGGGAAAGTTTAAATGTGCTTATGGGCTCAAAAAGGAAATAATTATCACAGTCTTTGAATGTGTAATATTGCTTCTAAAATAGTCTACAAACTGGCTACACAAAATACAAGAAAGAGTTACATGAAGAAAATCTTTTTTTTTAAAAACCAAATAAAAATATAACTAATAATATAAATAGATCATTGTGAAGAATAATATAAGTATTTGCAATAATATTTTTTATTACTCTTAACCCACCAGATGTAGGATTTTCTATCATTGCTGCTTTATGATTCAAATGCAAATGATGGAAAATTCTGCCACAGTTAATGGGGTTAGTATGAAAAAGCCTTTTTATAATCTTAAAATATATCTGGATTTTTGTTTCTGGCAAAAAGAAAATCAAACAATGCCTCAAATAGAAAAAAAAAGTTACAATAAATTTTCTTGAAGGCATGAAATTTAATTAGTGCTATAAAAACAGACATTTATTAAAACAAGAGGAAAATTAAAAAAAAAATACAAAACAAAATTTGTTTTACATTAATGCTATAAAAAAATGGACATTTATAAAAATGAGAAAAAAAACCAACAGGAAGAAAATATGTAATCATCATAAATGGCAATTTTTTAAAAAATCATTTCACCCCCAAGCAAGGCAATAATGCTGCTAGGATGTAGAAGGTTACAGGGAGTGAAAGAGAATGAAAAGACTTCAGTGAGGAGAAGAAAGAAAAAGGACAATAAAGGTTCAGAATTCAGGAAGACAGAAGATTGTGACTGCATTTAAATCTTTGGAGATTATAGGTGGCAGAGAAGAAAGAAATCAGAAGGGAGTTCCACAGATGACAAGTGTCAGAAAAGAAACTATTAGAATAGAACAAATGGTTGCATCTTGCCAGTTCAACAGTAAAACGGTGAGACCTAATTGCCAATCTAGTAGCACATTTAAATTCATGCATTCCAGGCACTAAGGAGGAATGTTCATCAGAACAATTGCCTTGAAAATATCTGCAGAAAAGATAAAGAGAAACCATGTCACATCAGTGGAAAAGTGTCTGAAGTCAAGGTACCAGGTCAAGATTAATTACATTACAGACCCTTGTTTGAATTTTGTCAAGAATCTTGAGATATATATATATTAGGAGCACAGACCGGATATGGCAGCAGTAATTAATGCTTGGACGAATGGTAGAGTTATAAATGTGCAAGATAGATTCTGATGAGATTTTTCTGGCAGTAAACATGGCAATTAATTCAATATAATTACTCCACTTCAAGACAGTGCAAAGATTTGCTCTCCTTGAGGTTAGCATCAGCCATGCTGATAGAAGACAAAAAAATATTCTCTCCAGGTGATTAAATGAAAGCAGTTTTATTTTGGAGGCAATAAAATTTACATGTCATTCCTTAAAGAAAAAAGAAAAGAAAAGAGTTGAGGAACAATAGAAAAAGCTGACCAGATATTGTTGTTCTCTCTTCAGAGCTTTGAACAAATAAATAAATGAGGCCTACATCTGTTTTATTTCCTCCATCGAGCTCTAAAGAGCAAAAATAAAAAGATCAGAGTTTTCTATTTTTTCCTTTTCTTGTCTGTTATTTCCATTTGCCATTTATGATAATTATCTTTTCTTCCTGTGCATTTTTCTCTCAATTTAATAAATATGTCTGATTTTATTGCATTAATACAAAATTTCTTCATTTTCAAAAAATTAATTTGGATTTTTAGCAGTCAGTATTTGATGTTTTTATAATTAAAAGTCATAATTTAAAAAAAATCAGCATATTAAGTTATTAAAAATTATAAAAAGCTTTTCCTTTTTTTCTTTTTTCATGATGGTAATCTTCCAACAATGACCAAGCATTATTTTCATTATATAGACATTCTTAATGATAATATTAATAATGTTAAAAATACGATATTTTCCACCCATCACCAAATATTCAAATCTATGAACAAGCATTGTTAGATAAATTGCTTAGAATTTGAAAGTTCAAACATAATTCTAACTTCAAGCAGTATTTTTAATCTGAAAGTTGGTTTGTGGATTGCATATTTGAAAAACAGAAATCATTTAACCTAGAATTGATTATAAAATAGCATTTATTTTTTGTAAAGAACATTTATGTAAAATTCTATTTTTATTTCCAAATTAACAAGATGAGAAATACATCAGTAATAATGTTAATCACAAAATTGGAAATAATAAAAAAAAAAAAAAAACACAAAAAATAATGCATTTGTCATAAATTGAACAAGTTTAATTTTTTTCTATCAATCATAAAACTCAAGTTTAATAAATAAAAAATAATCAGTATAAAAGCTAAATAAACCTGTGGGATTATTTATTTTTTAAACTTGAATTTTCTAATTCTTAGATCCACAAACAAACCTCAAAATGGCCTCACTTCTAAGTTAATATACCCTTGATACCACTCAAGAAAACATTAGAAGTATCATAATTTTGAGAAGATAGAAATTTTCACAAAGTTTCAATGAAACTAGTAATGCCTTCTACTTATTAGTAAAAAAATTTTTTAAATCTGAATATTCTTTCTAGTCTCCCCCCTCAATTTTGAAGGATCATTAGCTGTGAAATTTTTTAATATTTTCTTTAAATAATTTTTGATGTTCATTAATATTTTTAACCTAATCTTTATTTCAAAGTCAGCATTCTGACTTTGATAGTCATCATTTAAAAATAAAAATTAGTAGTTATCCAGAAAGCGTTTGTCTCCTATTCTTAAGATATGCAGAAGTTGAGATAATTGTTAATGAATATAAACAAATGAGGAAAATGAATTTTAGAAAATATTTAAAACATGAACAATGAATTTTTTTTAAATTTTAAATCTTCTGGCTTTTAATTTGTCCTGTGCTGTTAAGAATGAAAATTAATTTTAAATTCCTGAGGTGGTTTCTTCCAGTAGACTGAATGTTGAAAGAAGACAAAGGGGAGATAAATCATGTATTGATGGGAACTTTATTTGGGATATTGTGAGATATTGTTTAAGTTATGATTATATATATATATATATTTAATAAAATTTATCAGCACAATCATTAATTGCAGTTTTATATAACATTTTAATTTTAGACTGCTTCAATACAAACAATGTATATTATTAAAGTAACTAGTATTGTTTACACGTTAAAAATTTAGTTATATTTTTGTACTTTTTAGTACTTGATCTTGAATTTGTATATCAACTTCTTATTGAGATACTGACTCAGTATTTGTTTATATATATATATATATATATATATATATATATTTATTTATTTATTTATTACATGAATCATTCATACAAAAAGCAGATTAGTGAAGTTAATGATATAAATGGCGAGAATACATCTTCGCAAACAAATTTATTGAAATTACATTAACCCACGAACCTCTAGATGAATGTTATGATCCCTGTTTTTAAGAAATTCAAGCTGTATAAGGTCTCTTTTTGCTAGTACTTTCATTTGTTCATACAGACATCATCAGGCATGGAAATTGATTTGCTTTTTTTTAGTACATCCAGGTAATAATGGGACACAAAAAATTAGATGTGAATCGAAATAGTGTTGCGACCGCACACTCCAAAATTTCTTATCGTTAACAATAACACATTTCTAAAAAAAACATTTCTTAAATCATATATATATATATATATATATATATATATAGGGGAGTGGAAGGGACAGATAATGAGAAATTGGTGAGCTAAGTTCATATTCCAGTCAAGTTCATTACATTTACTTTCATGCAAATTCCCTTTCCTAAGATATGAATAAATCTCTTCTCATGCCAGCTATGGGTTTGATAATAGAACAAGCTGGGTTGGCAGCCAGTCTAAGAGGATAACAACTATGAATTAAAATTCTGCAACTGAAGATATTACTCATCATACTGAGTATTCTTGTCACTACATTATGATAGTTAATGTTCAGAGTATGACATTCATTTTGTACAAGTGTCTATTACTGTATTCACTGAGTTATAGGTACTTTCTTACATTTAAGAAAGTGGTCATGTTTGAAATTGTGTAGACAGTTGTCATCCTATATATATATATATATATATATATGTGTGTGTGTGTGTGTGTGTGTATGGAATGACTGATAACACAGAACTGGTGCAAATGATTGCCACAGAAACAGTGAACAACAGAGCTCGGGTTTAATTATTAGAGTTGAACTAATAATTTGTCTAATTCAGTTTCAGCAGATAGACACCTTAAAGGGGTAAAATCAATGACTAAATAAAAGTAATCTCAAATGCTGCTCATAAAAGGATACCTTATAGCAAATTTACCACTATTTAAAAATGGTGTATTACTGTTTATTACTATGTAAAAACAAAAAGTTAAAAAATATGCACAAAATAACTCCACTAATATTATGCAATAATGTAACTTCATGCTTTGATAAAGTGGTATACAAAAAATTTAGGGAACTTGAACAGATTGCTCAATCTGTTCATTTATCAAGTTATATACAGTTTTCCCATGTCTAGTTGAATATTTTACACTTTTTTGAAATCATTCCACCAAAAAAATTTTAATTTTTAAAAAAATTATTTTTTTGTTTTTTTAGAAGGCAGACATTTTTTTTTTAGTTTTTTTTTTTGGTTCTCCAAATTTTGGGGTAGCATCTAAGTTTTTTTTTTTGTTTAAGTCAAATGTCAAGAAAAATAATTATTTATGAAATTATTCTAAATACTGTTTATCTCAAAGATTTACTTTAAAAGCTCTTCTAAATCCAATAATTTTAAATGTCATTTATAGCTAAAATTTAATAGTCTGACAAAATGACAGAAAGGAATTATAATTTCATTGATTTGTCACAATCTGAAGGTTGTATCATAACTATATAATTCTTTAAAGCTAACACATCAACATCACTATCATAAAACACCAAGTATTTTTTAGTTACTCGACTTCATAACTTACATTTCAGTTGTAAAAGACAACTCTCAGCTTTGCTCTTAAAATTTTAAAATGTAAAATTTAGAAATAATTGTTTTTAACAGCCAGCTTTTAATAAAAAACAAAAAATAACAAATCACAATAACAAAATAAAAATACAAAAATAAACAAACATAAAAAAACATGATCAAGACTGACTAAAACAAGAACAAACACGGTCCATAAGACAAAGCATCAATTGTTCCACCTGGTTTTGAACATATTTATAATATAATTTTTGACAATTTAGTGCAATATATTTTTGTTGATATCTTTATTACTTGTGAAAAAAATTTCATAGCTATGGTTGAATACTGTCAGTGTGTATATATATATATATATATATATATATATATATATATATATATATATTAATAATAATTGGCCACTCGATAACGAGGACACCCGTTGCAATGCACAGCTAGCTAGCGCATATTGCATAATTTGCACAGGCATTTTTGCAATTTCCCAACTGGGAAATGCCCACAGAGCCCACCTGCAGTTTATACTGTTATTGGCGTGTGCAGAGCCAATTAACAGTTTTTTAGAGCGTTGGTGCGAACCCAGCGTGATCATAAATGAACAAGGCTGGCCACCTCAACTCGCAATCACGGTGTTTTGTGATATCATGCTAGCTTTGGCCAACGAGGTCTTCCACACAGTTTCCTCTCCCAAATTCACTCACATGGTTTTGGTGGACCCGTGGCTATGGAACAGACACTTGCCCTGTGCTTGGAGTCCGATAGCTGCTGAAATTAATTCCAGCCAGGATTCGAACTCGGTGCCTCGCAATTCTAAAGCAACGCCTTAGACCACTCAGCCACACTGCTTACAGTACCAGGTGTTCCCAAGCGGTCCCCCATCTAAGTACTGACCTGGCTCTACGATGCTTAACTTCGGTGATCGAACGGGAACCGGTGTGTTCAGCGTGATTTGACCGTAATATATATATATATATATATATATATATATATAAGAAACTTAATAATACTTCTCTAAATTTTGTTAAAATACTTTAATCACTATATGTGGGTTTTCTTTGGACTAACGATTGAACTTACCTTGAGGTCATTAGTTCAATTCTAAGAACTGGTAGAGAAGCATGAATACAACAGGAATGAACCATAACTGACATCACAGGGACAAAATATCACAGTAATCAACAGATATCCCATATCAGCTAATCAAGAGACACCTGATGATGACCAGAGAATACTTGGTCGAAACGTCTTCCTTCACGTCAAGAAGAGAACATGCATTATTGCATTTCCATGCTGTATTAGATGCTCATACATCTTATATTGTTTTGTGTAGAAATTGAAAGGAGACAAAGACTGAAGTTTTTAAAAATGGATTTTTTTATTTTATAAATGTCAGCCTTTGTCTTTTTTAATTTCTACACCTGTTTTTCTCAGTGAATCGGCCCTACAAACCCAACGTAAGCCATCTGTTTACAGGTGACCCCCAAAAAGAACATCATATTTATTAACTGTAGACCACAGAGAACAGTCAAAAGTTAATGGTAGACTGCATACAACAGACTTAATGGTAGATTACATACAACAGTCGCACCAATTGTTGTTTATTTACTTTAAGGAGATGCACATGTTCTTAGCTTGACTTACTTTCCAAAATCTGACCAAATGATAAATCATCTGAATTTATTTTGGAAGGGCTTTGTAATTAATACAAGATCTTTTCAGCACTGAGAACTTTTATATATTTAAGTCAAAGCTGATTCAAATGTCAAGTGATATAAAACAAACAAAAAACAAAACAAGTGACTGCTTACTTTTGAGATGGCATTAGAATTTCTTTTCATTTACACTCTGTGATTTACTTTTTCTGAATAAAATTACAAAACTGTCCTCTACAATAACTCTTCCATTCTTTCTTTCTCTCTCTATATATTTAAGGCACCACAAAATGCTGGGCTCCTAGCATTTGTGTTATAAACTAACTGCCACTTAGCGCTATTTCACAATCAGTGCAGACATACAGAAATTCAATATAACATGTTGTTTAACTTACTCTGCACTGCAGAGTATCCATTCAAAACCAAAATGGTGTGACACATGAGACAATGCTGTCAAAGTCTTTATAGTTCTTCAATTTCCAGTAAATGGAATCTTTTTTATTTTCCCCAAAACAGACCAGCACAGCCAGGCAACAATGCTATAACAATTTAGCAGTGAAATTGTAGCAATGCATTTTGGTGGTGATGACTGATTTCTATTTCATATAATAACTATATAAGCCAGTGTCTATTGCTTTTTAATGCACAAAACATGTCAAGCTATGTTCTTTTAGCTTTCATTATCAAAATGTAATGAAAGCTCACTGACATTTATGAGCATCTCATAAAACAGCTGAAGTATGGATGAACAAAAATGAAAACACCCGATATTATAGATGATGGCAAAAGTATATACCCAACAAATGAATGCCATCATACAATGGGCAATACTTTAGTCTTCCTTCAATTGTTAATATTTAATGTCGCTCACAATATAATCAATTTTAATTATAATATTTCCTACAAGGGGAAAAATATGTAACAAAAAAAAACAAATGTAATGTACAGAACAAAAAATTATCAAGTCAATCTCTGGTACAATTAGAAAAAACAAAAATTGTTTTCAAGAATGTTGAATATTTCTGATTATAAATTTGTCAGAAGCATCACATTTTCTTTAACTTCTTGAATCCATAAATATTGATTTAACTGGTTCAGTGTTCTAGCATCTAATTATGAAAATCCTTAGTAGAATAATGTACTGAATATGAGCAACTTTGGAATAACCATTTACCGCTGATTTGTTCCGATATATAGACATAAGTAGTGAAATCTACCAAAAACATCCAGGGATAGAGTGCTGTCAGGGTTCAACAGGTTAAATGAATACAACAAGCAACAATAACAAAACAATAACACATTGACAAAAAACACTTTTGTTTGTTTTTTGGGTTTTTTTTTTTTTCAATTGAATATTGAATGATTGTAATTGCAAACAAGTCTGACTGATGCACAACTGGAGACAAATTTATTTTAAACATTTTCTGATTAAAATTAAGCTTTCTCAAAATTTTTAATTGTTCAAATATTTAGCTACACAATAATGGCATTTTTCTATTACACTACATGATTCTATACATATATATTTACAATATCAATTCATATAACTACTATTATTATTATTATTATTGACATTGCTATCATCAGATTTTGCTTGATTTGTTTGTTTTGATGCATTCTTTTAAAATTCAGTTTGCATGTTCTACTAAATGCCTATTCAGTAACAACTGCTTACGAAAAACTTTAATATCAGAATTTACATTTCATTGTTACTTTGCAATTTGGAGGTTTTTAAAAACTGTCTTTTTTTATTTTTTTTTTTCCACTCTAACATTAAAATAAATTTTACACTGGAGAACAAAATACCAATGTATATTATACAAAGAGTGATGAAAAAATTTAAAGTTTGTGGTTTATATCATATTTGAAGGCAGATGACAAGCGTCTAACTTCTGTAATAATATTTTTAAACTAAAATTTTTTAAATACTTTAATGTTAAACTTTTAATTGTTTCCCAATATTTTCAATAACTTAAAAAAAAATATTAATATTTTGTAAAATTTTTTAAAATGCATGCTTAAAATGAGATATAAGTAAAAAAAAAAAAAAAGATATAGATATGGAAAACAAAGAAAAAAACTTCCATCACCAAAATGATAACTAAAGCCCACCTACCGTGATTCTGTCCATCTGTACTTCTGATGACCCTTTCAATTCAATTTGCTCTAATTCCTGAGCATATCTGGCAAGATCTTCATCAATTTCATCTTGTTGATCTTGGAATCTCTTTCGTGTTTTCTTTTCCTGCTCCTTCTCAGCCAACACATTGCTAATATAACACAGAAGTTCTTCCCAGTCTTCTTGGACAGCATTTATGATGGGGTCAGATAATTGTGGGTTATGTTGGGTGAGTTTGTGGTAACGGTCATTCAGATCTTTTAGAGAACCTTTCGTTTCATCAACATCATTTTTGAGACCCTTAAAAAAATAAATAAATAAATAAAATTCAATAAAAATTTTACAATAAATTTTCTTTTGGTAATAGGGTCGCTTTCTTTAGCCCAGGCCCCTCATGGCCCAGGCAGAGGCTAAATCTGCCTCCCTAGCAGCTTACAAGTCCATGTTAGCGTTTCCCTTTAGGAATATATCTTTCCCATATATAGAATGAAACTCCAACTTGTAGTCCTCAATTTGGGAAAACCCAAGACTCACTGCTTCCTATTCATGAAATATGGCCTTGCCTAGGAAATAGATGAATCCAGTCTGTTTGAATCTGGAATCCTAAAAATGGCTTCTCCAGACACAGGAGTATCTCCATATTATATCCAAGACCCTTCCTTTTGTTTCTCCTTACACTTTGCTTTGCTGTGTAGATATATTATTCTTTGTGTGTGTGTGTGTGTGTATTTCAGTAGTATAAGTTTTCTTCTGAAAACAAAGCATGTTTGTCATTCCTTTTTTTCTTTCAGCCATTCCATTCTGTCCGTGAAGTATGGTATTATTATATCAGAGATATAATAATGCACATAATGGGGAGAAATATAAAAGGGAGAATGAAACTTTCCATCATCGTTCTCTCTCCTGTTAAACTGTGTGTGTTGAAGGAACGCAAATAGGCCTGAGCAAATGGCCATGCTTGGAAACATGCAACCATATTGAAGATGAGAAATCACACCGATTTGCAGTTTGCCTTCAAGTCAAAACAGTGTTGATGATGAAATAAGTTGCTTTGTTATAAATATAACTAAACACTAACTTTATTTTCATTGTTGATTATTTTAAGAGTTCAACCTACTTCACTTGTGGGGAAAATGAAAAGAATAATAATAATGAATAAAAAGATATAAATAAATTACATTTTTCCATAATGCAAGTTATAAACAAACAAGAAAGGGTTTCTAGTCACATGTATGGAACTGGCTTAATGGTGAGTATCATTTAAAATGGAATCAGCAAACTACGGTCAAATTCTGACTGAAGTATTTTGTGCTCACTTATGTTCTGTTCTTAAGAAAGGCATGATTTCACCTTTCCCTAGAGGTCATGTTAAGAATTACTCTCTGCTGTCCATATGACTTGGAGACAAAATGTGCGTCCTCAAGAAAAACCCAGAAAGGTAATAGGTTGGGGATTGGCAAAGAATTTTTGTAAATTGGACAGATTAATTATGTTTTTTAAAATTGTGACCCAAGACAAAAGTAAAACTAAGACATCACTATATTTTTTATTCATTTATTTTAAAGCACATTAAATAATATTTTCCATGATGAACAAACATTGACTTTAATACAGTTCTTTTAGCAATAGTATGAAAGATGAAGAATCAATGAAAATGAAGAAATACCTTTTTTCTATGGCAAATAGAAATAAAACCATGATTCAAAATTTGACGTTAGACATTGAATTATATCACTTTGCATCTTCCATAATTGATCTTGACTTTTCACTTAGCTTGATGTATATTTATGAGTGTTCTTAAATTTAAAATTTTGAAAAACAACATTTTTAATTTTGTCTATAAATACTTATTCCAAAATAAAATCCTTACATTTGCCTTGATAGAGTTCAGAGGACGAAATGCGTCAGCTAAGTTTTCCTTTTGTTTTTTTACAGATATATTTTTAGTTATATCTGAAAATTCACAAATATATTAGATACAATATCCTACTGTTGACATTTAAGTTTGTGCTGATTTTAAATATAAATTTTTTTTACCTTTTTGCGTGTACTTATTTTCTTGAAGGAGACCTAGACGCTATTTCCATATATAAGATTTATGTAATAGCTTTAGAAGCTAATGTTTCAGAAAAAAAAAATGGGAAGTAAAATTTTCTGATTTATTTTGACAGTAATAATTTTCAACAAAGGATACAGCTCAGCTCAATAGCACTGTCACAGACAGAGGCTAAGAGATCAGCGTTTTCTGTTTATTGCTCAGTTTCAGCAAAAAGTGAGGAAGCTGTAACAATGTAGATGTAAATTGTAAATTAAGAAACAACCAACATAAAGATTGTGAACATCTTTCAAAATGTCTTCATATAAATGTCAAATGCTAGAATTTTGAGGTTAAATATTTTAAAGCAGAAAAAATCTTTCATGTAAAAACACATTTATAAATTCAGTTAATTTTTCTCTCCTTGTATTGTAAAAATCTTTTATAATTGTTTTGATTAAAATTAGTTATTGTGCTGAATCAAAGTTAACATACATACACAGGTGTGTTTTATGTTGATGTAGGACCAAGATTAATCTCGCACAAAGCAGGGTGTGTCCTGCCTCACAGAGGATCTCCTGTCATAATGATTTGAGGCAAGGCTGAATGCTCTTCCTGACACACCCATCTCAGACACTCACAGTAGTCCCCAAGTACACAGAGTGTTTTTATTGAGACACTATCTCTAGGAAGGTTGACATTCAAGGCTTGAGACTCCATCCTAGCCATATATATGTTGGTCAATGGCTCCTAAAAGAAACTCATCTACTCTTTGACAGATCGTTTTTCATCTTGCTGGGTGACATACCACCCTCAGAAAAACTAGTGAGGGAGCTAGCTTAGATGCCAACAACCTGTCCATTTGGCAAGTTGTACTGAGTCACAGGTTACCAGTTACAAGTCAATATAAATTCATTACAATTCTTCACTACCATTCAAGTGTCACTAATTATGATTTATATTTTTTTATGAGTTCAACCTTCTTCACTTGTGGGGAAAATGAAAAAAAAAAAAAAAAAAAATTTTCCCTATGATGCAAGTTATAAAGAAACTAGAAAGGGTTTCTAGTCATATGTATGATTTTATGATCCCACTTCTGGAAAGGACAGAATCTTTCTCTTTCCCCTTTTGGCTTCAAGATGTCAGACATGTTGTAAGCAGCCATACTCATGAATTAGAGGTTAATCTTCCCAACACAAAGCAAACTTGAGCTCGACCATGTTTACCCATTCATATTCTTATTTCCCATAAATCATTTCAGAACCAAAAGGAAAAAGGACATACTCAAGAGACTTTATTTCAATACTATCATCATAAAAGGAATAAATGTCTGTAGCACAAAAAACTCAAGATTTTTGTATGTTTCTTCTATCTTCTTTGTTTACATATTGAGCACACACACCTTCACCTAAAAATAAACACAAAATCCACAACCATGTTAACATCCACACACAACAGACAAGCATTTATGAATGACACTAACACCAACAGTTGCATCTTTCTTAAAAGTCAGTAAAGTTTACTAGAAGTAGAATAATGTCAATGTCTCACAAAACTGAATGGTCATCAGTAATATCTAAACTAATTGGGAATTTGTCATACTCTGTTGAAACTCCAGGACTTTAACTAAGATGAAAGCGTTCACTTCAACATCCTGGCCAGCAACAAAACCAGCAGCAAAGACTAACTTTCAACTTTAACAATGTGATAATTTGTGGAATATTTCTCCTACAATTTCTCCCTTGAATCTATGTCTACTACTATCTTGGGCTATACACTAAACAAACTCTGTCTCCCACAACTGATGTACAATACCCAGGAACAAGCAAGTAATCAAACACTGTAGATCATGTGAAATAAAAATGCTTTCACTTATCTCAATCATGTCTTATCCCCATTTATTGCTTTGTCACTTTTTTTTTGTTAATGTAAGGGTGCTGTGACAGATTTTATGTAGAAACATAATTTTGTCATAACAAAAAATTTCAAAAAGCCTGCAGTTGCTGGAATAAATATTGTACCTATGAATAAAATTAAAACTAAATTTGAAACTTTGTCATTGTTTCACAAATAAGATTCTATTAAATTTTTGTACTGTATTCATCTATTTCTTGTGAGTGAATTTAGTTTGTTCTTGTTCAGGGGTTGGACAAAATAATTGGAACAGTTGCAAATTCCACTCCTATATTTCAAAGACCTATTATATTAAAAACTTTAACTAAAATTTTGTAATTGCAGTTTATATCTATTGTAAATACGTTTATTTATCTAATTTACTGTCTTTGGCTTATTTATTTTTAGAATTTAGTAAAATTTAAGCTAAATGCGTCAGAGTTTGAAAAAGGGCAAATTGTTGGAGGTCGCATGGCAGGAGCCTCGATCACTAAGGTTGCTGAACTGTTGGGTTTTTCAAGTGCTACCATATCAAGAACTATGATGCAATTCGAGAAACAAGGCAAAACCTCTAGCAACCGTAGCAATTTGGGCTGGACTTGTAAACTTACTGACAGGGACTGACATGCATTGAAACGCAATGTGGCAAAAAATCATCAAACAAATGTGGCCAAAGTAACTGCTGAGTTGAATAATCATCTGAATAGTCCAGTTTCTACTAAAACTGTTCGCTGTGAGCTCCATAAGGCTGCATATCATGGAAGAGTCGCCGTGAGGAAACCTCTTCTCTCCACTCGCAACATTCAGAAGAGGTTGAAGTGGTGCAGAAATCACAATGACTGGTCTGCAGACCAATGGAAGCAAGTCATATTCTCAAACAAGTCCAGTTTTTCTCTTTTCCCAACTTCAGGGCGAGTTTATGTGTGGAGGCAGCCCAAAGAAGTTTACAACCCTGACTGCCTTCTTCCAACAGTGAAGCATGGAGGTGGATCAGTGATAGTTTGGGCCGCCATATCATGGAAATGTCTCAGTCCAATAGTTGCCCTGCATGGTAGAATCAACAGCAAAGATTACCTAAACATTTTGGGAGATCATGTCCATCCAATGGCCAAGACTTTATTCCCTGATGGTGACTGCATCATCCAAGATGATAATGCTCCAATACATACCACTCGAGTGGTTAAGAATTGGCATGAAGAGCATGAAAGTGAGCTAGAACACATAGAGTGGCCTCCCCAATCTCCAGATATTAATATTATTGAACATTTGTGGTGCATTTTGGAGCAACAAGTTAGCAGCCGCTATCCTCCATCGTCGTTCCATAAAGAGCTGGAGAAGGTGTAAATGGAAGAATGACTGAAAATTCCTCTGGATGAAGTCAGGAAGCTGTACGATACCATTCCTAGATGTATTAAAGCTGTATGTGAAGCTAAAGGAGGACCAACACCATATTAAATAAATTTTCTTTGAATTTAAAAAGTGTTTCAATTATTTTGTCCAATCCCTGTATGCGTCATTGTCTCACAAATATTGCTTTATGAAACCTTTGTACTGTTTTCATGTTTTTTGTTGTGAGGTAGAGGACTGACATCTAGTTCTTTCAATGTCCTCTTTCAGTTGGCTTTATTTCCAATGTAAAGCCTGGTTGTCTCTTAGCTGTATTGCATTATGGGTAATGTTCATTTATAATCAATTGACTAAAAATCTTTTTTTTTTTGTGGAGGAATAAAACCTTTTACTGAATCTCCTATTTTAATACTGAAAGAATCTTTTTAACAGTTTTCATCTTTTTTGACAGGTTTTTCTTTGCTCTTACCTGTAACTTCGCAATTTCCATTTCTGCTGCTGCTTCAGGAAGTCTTGAAGGATTCTGTTCAAGCATTTTAACTTCTTCCTTCTTGTTGCGTAATGTTGTTCTCAACTCAGTCTTCAGAGCATCAATTGTCTCCCAAGACTTGATTTCATCTCGCAGTGAATCAAGATGATTCTCAATCTAAAACGACAAAATAAACATTTTAAAAAAGATAGAAATAAAATATATAAATAAACAGTATCCTTTCACCATTATTCTGTGCTTTGATAAAAATTAACTCCGCACTTATTATATTTACTGATCTTTACTTCTGTGGAGGATTGGTCTTATATTCAAAATGAATGAATTCTTGGTGAATGCTGTTTTGGAATGTTTATTTTCCTTTCAATATAAATACAGACTTGTCTATATCTCTGAGATGAGGTATTATGATTATTTATATTATTTGGACTGTTATCCTTATCTTCATTGCCATATTCATGTTTCGGCTGTTGAAGAAGGCCGGAGCATACAATGGCCAAAACGTAAACATGGCAATGAAGATGAGGATATCAGTCCAAATAGTGTAAATAAATACAGACTTGCATCCTTCTTGTGAGGCAGGGTTCATAGCTCACAGTACATTAAAAGAAAGTGAGACCCTGCCTTATTTGTAGTAAACTGAGAGAGAGAGTGACCCCCACCTTATATGTAGCAAGCAGAGAGAGAGAGAGTGACCCCACCTTATATGTAGCAAGGAGATAGAGAGAGAGTGACCCCACCTTATATGTAGCAAGCAGAGAGAGAGAGAGTGACCCCACCTTATATGTAGCAAGCAGAGAGAGAGAGAAAGACCCACTTTGTTGTAAGCAGAGAGAGAGAGAGAGACCCTGCCTTATTTGTAGCTAGCAGAGAGGGGCAATCCTGCCTTATTTGTAGCAAGCAGAGAGAAAGAAACCCCTCCTTATTTTTGTATCAGACAGAGGGAGAGAGAAAGTCACCCACCTATTTGTAGAAGTAGAGTGAGAGAAACACCCTTTTTGGAGCAAGAGAGAGAGATCATGCCTTATTTGTAGTTAGCAGAGTGAGAGAGACCCCACCTTATTTGTAGCGAGGAGAGAGAGAAATTCCTCCCTTTTTTTGTATCAGGCAGAGAGAGAAGCCCACCTTATTTGTATCAGGCAGAGAGAGAAGCCCACCTTATTTGTAGCAAGCAGAGAGAGACCACACCTTATTTGTAGCAAGCAGAGAGAGACCACACCTTATTTGTAGCAAGCAGAGAGAGACCACACCTTATTTGTAGCAAGCAGAGAGAGACCACACCTTATTTGTAGCAAGCAGAGAGAGACCACACCTTATTTGTAGCAAGCAGAGAGAGACCACACCTTATTTGTAGCAAGCAGAGAGAGACCACACCTTATTTGTAGCAAGCAGAGAGAGACCACACCTTATTTGTAGCAAGCAGAGAGAGACCACACCTTATTTGTAGCAAGCAGAGAGAGACCACACCTTATTTGTAGCAAGCAGAGAGAGACCACACCTTATTTGTAGCAAGCAGAGAGAGACCACACCTTATTTGTAGCAAGCAGAGAGAGACCACACCTTATTTGTAGCAAGCAGAGAGAGAGAGACCCCTCCTTATTTATAGAGGAGAGAGAAAAAAAACCCTCCTTTTTTGTAGCAAGCAGAGAGAGGGAGAGAGAGAGACCCCCTCCTTTTTTCTAGCAGGCAGAGAGAGAAAGACCCTTCCTCCTTAGTTGCAAGCAGCCCTCCTGATTAGTTCTTTGGTGGTTAGTGTGTAGTCAACCAGCCTTCCCCACTTTCTGGCAAAAGGGTAGAGAAAACTGATCTCAAATTACTATTTTTCATGGTTTTATATTGAGGTTGATAAGTGGTCAAAGAGTGCAGTGAGTGCTTGTTGGGTTGTCCTCTGCTTTGGTAATTGTGGAGAGAGAGAGAGCAATGTGTGTGTACATGTCTGTTTGCTTTCCCATAAGGAAATGACGGATAAAAAAAAAATTAAAAAAAAAAAAAATATATATATATATATATATATATATATATACACTGACTTGTTAAAAAGTGTGTGTATGTGTTTTTATGTGTAAAATATTTGAGGACTGACATACCCAGCCATTTCAAATTGCACTGCCATATGCCATAATATAACTGGACAAGCAATCAGAGGAGGCATCACTATGCATTTACAGACACTATCCTGAGTATGCTCATTCAACTGATATTAGAATTTTTTTTACAAAATCTTGTATTACCCACATGTGTAAACTCCTTAAAAGACAAGTTAAAAATCATTGATAAAATGCCAAGGAGAACATTTAAGGAGACTGTGATGAAAAAACTGATGGTAATCCCAAATGAGGACTTCACAGGCTGTTTAGAAAATTGGAAGGGATTGTTGAATATGCGAGTGAGATCAAAAAGAGGGTACATTAAACAGGAATAAGACATCATTGCTTAGGGTGATTTTTTTTTTTTTTTGTTAGTATCAAATGGCTGGATAGTTTCTAATCAAGCCATGAAATAACCCATCTTTTTTATTCTCTTTTGCACTGCTATCATGGCAGGTCCTACATGAGTTTGAAGACCAAGAATTATGTTGCACATTTGTTGCCTTTCAATTTTGAACCAATGAAAAACAAACTATAAAGACAACATTTTCTTGATAACACTGCTGTCATTGCTACTGTAAAAATATTGGTCTGCACAACAAGCAGGCTCTTGTCGACTGTTGGCAAAAGATGAATAGATAACGGTGGTAACTGTATGAAATGAAATATTGTTTGATAGCTGAAAACTTGCTCTATCTGTGTGGTCCTTTTGTCTGTTGTTGGTGGCATGTAAATAAATAAGAGGCATTACTTTCAGGATATCACTTTGTATGAGTAAAACTACTTGACAGAGGCTGGATTTAAAAGAAATATACATGTAATTTCAAAGTCAATTCACATTTTGGAATCACATTTTCTTTTAGTTTTTTTACATCTACAACTTCAAGATAATTACAAAGAGTGTGTGTGTGTGTGTGTACGCACATGCAAGGGTGCCAAAAATTACTTTATCATAATACTATTTTATAAATGGTCATTTTCAGCTAAAAACAGTTGTTTTTAAGCTTTCATATTCATTTTAATAATACATATTTTTTAAATTCATGTATTTTTATGAACTCATTTGTTTTATTTTAATTGTTTTAGCTTTATATTATGGTAAAGTAACTTTTGTTCCACCCTGTGTGTGTGTGTGTGTATATATATATATATATATATATATATATATATATATATATATATATATATATATATATGTGTGTGTGTGTGTGTGTGTGTGTGTATGTATGTACGTGTATATATATGTATGTATGTGTGTGTATGTGTATATGTGTGTATATATGTGTGTGTGTGTGTGTGTGTTCGTGTATATATATATATAAAACCTATATCTAAATGATAAAAAAAAGTTATTTTATATAATATTTTTCAACATAATCTCTTTCCTTGTCAATGCACTTTAATCAAAACTTTTCCCTAGATCATATATTTTGCATGATCATGAATACCATGACCCATCAGGATCATAGGGGCACCACATGTACTGCAGCAGTAGTGTTTTGGGGGCAAAATAGCTTGACAGCGCCCAACCTATTACCAAAAAATTCAGATAAAAATTTAGCTAATAACCATTTCATGCTATATACTTATTGATCCATCCTCATAGATGTTTAATACATGTGTGAAACATACATTTATAATATTGTCGCATACACATAATGACTCTATATAATATGCACGTCATTAACGCCTGACAATATATTTTTGTTTTATGTGTTATATTTATGCAAGTTTGATTAATAATGTAATAATACTAATAATGCAATGTAGAGAAAAATTACTTGGTTCATTTCTCCAATTAGGTTATGGTTGACGTCGCTAGAAAACTTGAATAGTGCAGATGACATCACAGAATCAGTTTGGTCAACTGCAGCAGCAGCCCCAGCCGGTCTGCACTGAGCAAGAGATAAGTTCAAATTTTGCCTCAAACAGCTCAGTTTTTCCCACATTTCCTGAAAAATAAAAATAAATAAATATAAGGTGACACTGAAAAATTCTTAGCCTAACCAACAATGGCCATAATAAGGAAACAAAAGAAAAAAATTGATGTTTGGTAATATTTCAGAAAGTAGCTTAGTCCAAAAACCTTTCACTTCCACTGTGTGTGTGTGTGTATATATATATATATATATATATATATGAAAAAAAATTTTTTGTTAGAAAGATTCTGTACAAAAACTTATTGTATAGACTAAAATGCGGATTGGAAAAAGGCACCTAATATTTAATATTGTGATATTTATTTATAATATATGAATTTTTATAGAGAATTATAATATATGAATTTTTATAGAGAATTATAATATATGAATTTTTATAGAGAATTATAATACATGAATTTTTATACAGAATTATAATACATGAATTTTTATACAGAATTATAATACATGAATTTTTATACAGAATTATAATACATGAATTTTTATACAGAATTATAATACATGAATTTTTATAGAGAATTATAATATATGAATTTTTATAGAGAATTATAATATATGAATTTTTATAGAGAATTATAATATATGAATTTTTATAGAGAATTATAATATATGAATTTTTATAGAGAATTATAATATATGAATTTTTATAGAGAATTATAATATATGAATTTTTATAGAGAATTATAATATATGAATTTTTATAGAGAATTATAATATATGAATTTTTATAGAGAATTATAATATATGAATTTTTATAGAGAATTATAATATATGAATTTTTATAGAGAATTATAATATATGAATTTTTATAGAGAATTATAATATATGAATTTTTATAGAGAATTATAATATATGAATTTTTATAGAGAATTATAATATATGAATTTTTATAGAGAATTAAAACTTTGTTAGTTAAAATTGAATTTTCAGTGTTTTTGTCTTAGAATAATAATTTGTATTTGGCAGATTAAGGAAACATTTTTTATCAACAAGTTCAAACTCATACTTAATTCATTTCTTAAATAGATTCTACCAAATTCCCCTTACCATAAACGACATATATAGCCAGTTACGCCCCTTGATTTTCATTTTTTTCATTGGTATAAAATATAAGCATCAACATGTGGAGAGAGAAACAGTTAAAAACTTTTTGATAAAGCTAAGTAAAAAAGTTTTATAAGGAAATTATTTTTCTAAGATAAAAACATTGAAAATCCAATTGTAAGTAACAAAGTTTTAATTCTTCTCTGTAAAAATTCATATATTATAAATAATTAACACTATATTAAATATTAGGTGTCTTTTTTTCCCAACCTTCATTTGATAGATTAAAATTTGGGCTGTTGTATCTTACAAATTATTAAAAATATCTTACTGGATTTTCCGAGGTTTTTATAACACTATTGAACTACTTTGAGCAACAAGAATGTATAATTACTCTCCAATCTTAACAGAAGAATTGTGATGAAATCGATCATAAACGAAAATGACATGTTCATCATTAATTAATCATAGCTCAGGATTGGAAGCTCATGAAAGATTGAAATTAAGTTCAAATATATATATACATATATTCCATGATCATTTTCCAACTTCTTCAAGATAATCTTCGCCCTCTCTAATCTTCTGTCTGTCTGTCCGGGAGTAACAAGGTGCTTCACGGGTTTCATATACAATTTCATTTTCAAGTCTTTTTTCACTGCTCTTTGGACTATCATAGCTGAAACTCCTCTCTCATCTGCCAAGTACCTTATAGATTGAGTTGGATCTTTTCTAATTGATCTCTTTAGCTCTAAATTGAAACGATGATCCCTCTTCCTGTTGTGACCTCCTGATTCAGTTTTCCTCTCTAGTGTTCCTTCTTTTTTAAACTTATCCACCATTCTCTTGATGGTTGCTGAATGGACTTTGAAGATGGAAGCCAGAGTATGAATGTTGGTACCATTACTGAAGGCCTGAATGATCTTTTTCCTCTCACCATTGCTTATTTAGAAAGACAGTGGGGGGGTGACATAAAATGATTTTAATCTGTTCTATTTCTAGCTGAATAACTCAAAGGGTTTTTCAGTGATTCTTACAACAAATGGTGTCAAGATGACTAAACGTCTTATCTGAAAACCTGGAAAAAAGAAACTCACTTAGTTTAGTAGTTTTTAGATATTAAACATTTTGTGGGATGGACAATTATGCTGTTACATGATTTGGACAATTCTGCTGTTAAATCCAGTATATGGAGAAATTAGACAAAGTGGAAAAGCTTTTAATTATTAAAGTGTTTTGCCTTTTTTAGGTAGAATTATTATTTTCTGCAGATTTTTGTATTTTTAGGCTTATCTTTGCATTTTCCATGTCATCAGGCTGCCTGTTAGTCAGTCAGTTATGTGCCATGTGTGATATACACTTAGGCGATCATGTATTTTGTGATACAAGACTGACAAGGCAGATTTTTTCCACCCGCAATAGGTTGCCATTTCTTTCTGCGGTAGACCAGTTGCCATCCAAGGCTATAGAACCTGGTCTGTCCTGCTAATTACCCATAGCTGGAGGGGGTAGAAGAGGATTCATACCTTTCCCAAGGGTATTAGCACATAAGTGAATGTAATGGATTTGACCAGAATGTGAACTCGGCTCTCCGATTCCTCAATCCAATCCGCTGTCCATTACTCCACTGTGCCTTTATTGTCTGTTAGTAGAGAACCCAAACAAAAGTGGAAAAGCATTTTTTAATGACAGCACATTTCACCTAATTCTATCTAATGAAGGCAAAAATACGTTATCAATAAAAAGCTTCAGATTCTATTTCTTACTTACAGGTGTGTGTATATATATATATATATTTATATATATATATATATACACACATACACATGTTTAGATAGATGGTGTATTTGGGTAGCAAGAATTCATCCCCCAAAAAAGAAATCTTTAAAAATGTATAAATATTTGATACTTGCTTTTCTGCTTAGTTATTACATCTGACATGTGAATTTGGAATGATTTCAGTGACCTAAAATTGTCAGCATTTGGTAAAATACATTGTCTAACATACTGACAACACCTATTTTTGGATAATGACCAAGTTAACCAAAAGGACTTGAATAATACAGGAAAAAGAAACATTCATAATTTCAATCCCAATATACAATCAGAAATTGAAAAAATTAAATAGACTGAACTTGTTGATTGACTTTAACAAAACTTGTTTTGAGATTTTATACACATATATATATATATATACGGGGTGTCTCAAAAAATGTACTTACACTTTAACTGTCTCTAACATGGTTTTTTTTTTTTGGTCATCAATTTGAACATTTGCGAACATGATTCTTCAATTATATTTTTCTTCTGTATTTGAAGCTATTCCATTTCACTCTATGTTCATAAATAAAGGTTTTCTCGTCATTCAAAGTATGAGTACATTTTTTGAGACACCCTGTATATATATATATATATATATATATATATATATATATATAGAGAGAGAGAGAGAGAGAGAGAGAGAGAGAGAGAAAGAGAGAGAGAGAGAGAGAGAGAGAGAGAGAGAGAGAGAGAGAGAGACATGCATGCATTCAGAGGTATTCCGTAGATTTCTAAGGTCCAATTTGCTCACAACTAACCAAAATGGCATAAAGTGAAGAACCAGTTAGCATTACATGGAAAAAGTTCCTGAGTATTTTGTGCAAATTTAATTTGGAATCCGTGTTTATTTACTTTTTTGTCAGAAATACAATCTTCCAGAGGACATTTAAATTGATATACAATGTTGGTTTTTTGCAAAACATTAGATACACTTCCATTATTTTTAACTATTTTTCTTTTGACATGTGGATGAGGCTATTATATTTGTATTATCAATAAGTATATTGTGGATAGAGTTTCGTAGGTCTCCATGTGCATTTAAATTTGTAAATAATATTGGTTCTCTGTAATTTAGATCTAGCTAAAAGGAAAAAACTTATAACAATGATATTCATACATATGAAATTTTGAAAAATACTATGTCATTTTCTTTTAAATAAATGCATATCCAAATTGTATAATTTAAGTGCATTGAAAAGAAAGATATTCATGTACAGCTCTTTTAAAAAAGAAATTTATGCATGAGTTTTGCAATTTTATGATTAGTTCGGTTTATCTTTTGCTATTAATGAGAATGCAATGGATACCTTGGCTTTAGTCAGTTGTACTTGGGCTTCTGGTAAATTATCAGTGTAAGTAGTACCCATTTCAGATTTCCAGGCTGGAAGATACTGCTTCAAGAATTCCTGGCCTTCTTCAAGTTCCTTTTTGTAGTTGTGCCAGTGGTCAAGACTTACATCAAGACTTTCCTAAAGTAAAAATAGAAAAAAAGAAAAGGAAGGTTAAAAAGCTGAAACTTATCACAGGGCAAGAATAATTCAATCAACTCATAGTATCAATCAATCAAACAATATTCCTGAATTGTCTAATACTTAAAACAGTTCACACTCTCCATTGTGATTGATCGGTAACCTGATGTTGCTCCAGCCTGTGTTCACAAGTCTGAAGTTTTTTTTTTTTTTTAGATAGTTCATTATTTATTGGATGACCTCACTTCTGTTATCAATTAAAATTCTACCACAGAACTTGGAATGTAAGCCTAGGAAGTTGGAACTCTGCTACACAGGGAAGTGATTTTATCTATCATTTGCAAATTTTCTTTGAAATGGGACAGACTGGCTTTTTGTTTTAACTCTTGTTGGTTAAAAAATCCTTCCACCTGACTTCAAATATTTTCTTTTTGCCTTTCATGTCAAAGGATGTAAAGTTGTGTAATGCTTGGTGGCTTAGAACAAGAAATTGGCAAGCTGAATTTGCATTCCAGTTGATTTCATTACATTCACTTTCATGCAAATACCCTTGGAAAAAGCATGAATATCTCTTCTCTCTGCATCTATGGGTTGAATATTAGGGAGATCAGCCTTGGTTGGCAACCAGTCTAGGAGTAAGAAAATGGAATTCATGGTAGCCTAAGGAAAGGAAAACCATGTCAGAGAACCAACTATTCCTCAGAGTACAGAGGTTGGTTATGCCCCCACCCAATCACTCCACTTTGTAAAACAATTCAATTACAGAAACTCACCAGCAGCCTCATATTGTATGAAGCATCAGGTAGATAGCAAATTTAATGTCAAACACATCTACTTTCATCTCTTGGCTGGATTTTAGGTGCCATATTTTGTTGCCAAATAGCAAAGTGAAAAGGATATTGGAATTGTAAAATCCAAATCATAATTTTAGAGAGAACTTCATGCTTTTTCAGATTTTGGTTAGCATTAGGATAGCTATTAATACCTTACCTATTACATCATCGCTGAACAAAAATTTCTTGAACCATTTTATTTTTCCTCTTATACTTAAATAAACAGTTTGGTTATCTCCCTTAGAAATTATCTGATTAATTATTTCACAACGAAAAGGATTATTGCTGAGAAATAAAACTTGCTTCTGATACTTTACCACTTTATAACAACAGATTAACATTCTTAGCCATGAAGATATTTCAATTGATAAATCCCCAGAGTTCTGAGCAAATTATTGAAAAATATAAATATGAGTTGGTCGGTCAACTTGACACCCCCAAAGCGAGTGGAGGTGGGCAGGTGCAGAAACTGTGATTGGTAGCTGGCTTGTTGATGTTTTGCATAGGCGAGTTACCAAGCTCTATGTAAAGGGCTGGAATGAGAAGGAGGGCAGCTCGTCTCAGAAGTGGAGACTGTGCCTGTCGCTACGACAGTAGGAGAGAGACAAAATTTTTTTTTTTTTCGTGACACATTTCAACACAAGCTATTTTGGCAAACCTCAGTTATTGACACGCTTTATCTGAATCCAGCAGCAATGGCAAGGAGGCCTTTCAACCTGCGGTTGATTTCTGAGTTTGGAGGGGCCACATCGGATGAACCAATTATAGAATGGCTTGAGTGAGTAGAGATGATCTGTGTGCTAGCAGATGAAGAAAGGGTCAAGCGCATTCTCCCATTGAGGTTGATGGGTAGGGCTCTCACTGTGTATCGGCAACTCAGCAAAGAGCAGAGAGCTGATATCGAGGAAATCAAGCGCACCCTCACCACTGCATTCACCATAGATGCATTCATAGCATTTGAAGTGTTTGCGACGCAGCGACTTCATGATGGAGAGACAGTTGATGAATTCCTGGTGGCACTCGAAAGACTGGCTCGCCAGGTTGGAGAAAAACCACCTGAAAGATGGATATCCTGCGCGTTTGTTGCGGGGTTGCCACAGCATGTCAGGCAGCAGCTTCGGGCATCAGCACGAATGGACACTTTGACATTAGACCAGCTCTGTGCGAGAGCTCAAGCCATCCTGGTTGAGGACCATAGACCTGTAAACCAAATTATCGCAGTGGCCCAGCAGCCATGTGCAGATGCCGTGGAAGTAATTGCTGACCAGAATGGAAGAAACTCGGTGTTTTGTCCATGCAACCAGGTACGACGATTGCGCCAAAGGTTACGGTGCTTCAGATGCCAAAGGATGGGTCACTTTGCATCAGAGTGCCTGGGAAAAACGAGTCGGGGGAAAAGACGCCAGTGTCGGTCGCCTCTCTAGGCAAGTGCAACAATGAGGCACTACCTGTGATTAACCTGCTCATTGATGGACGGAGATGCATGGCCCTGGTGGACTCCGGGTGTTCAAAGACATTAATGTGCAAGTTGGCGTGTCACTCGTAGAGACCTAGAGAGGCACAGGTTGTAACTGCCGATGGAATAACCCTTACAAGCCTAGGTGTTGGCACAGTGGAGCTGAAAATCAACAACATACACCCGGTAACCGTGGAGGTATTGATTGTACACCAAACCTTGCCAGGACTCAACCTCCTGCCAGGAGTTGACGTAATTGCGAAACTGGGAGGAGTCCATATAAGCGGCTCAGGTGAGGTGAATTTTGCCGCTGAGAATGTGCCCCCCCCTGCCTCCATTGCAATAAATGAACCTGACTTCAGTGCAACTTTCGACCAGCGCATGTGCGTATGGACTGCAACATGGAAGTGGGCAGGTGGCCGAACGCCCGCGCCACAGAAAAATAAAATAGCAGAGTACCTGGTTCCAGAGTATATCAGGAGCAAATATGAAAATGAATTGCAGCTTTGGATAGCAAACAGCTGGCTTGCACCGTACCCCGAGGAGGAGTTAGGGCTGCCTCGAGGAGAGATTCCGTTGATGGCAATAGTGCAAGAGAATAAGGGGAAACTGAGACCGGTCATGGACTACAGGGAATTGAATAACTTTGTAGATGCATATACGGCCAACGCAGACGTTTGTGCCCAGAAATTGCGGGAATGGTGACAACAAGAGAGCATTGTGGCCACCCTCGATTTAAGAAGGGCCTACCTCCAACTCCGAGTCCCCCGATCACTCTGGCCCTTTCAGACTGTCATGGTAAAAGGATGGAGATATTGCCTCACTTGATTGGGATTTGGTCTTAATGTGGCCCCAAAAATCATGTCAGTGATTATGAATGTGGTCATGTCACAGGATGAAGAAATTCGAAAGGCAACGTCATACTACACTGACGATGTCTACGTCAATGAAAACGTGGCCTCTTCAACGAGGGTTAAGGAACATCTAGAATGCTTTGGCTTGGTGTGCAAGGCCCCAAAGCCACTGCAGGATAAAGCGAATGTACTTGGACTACATGTCAGTAGTGATGGAGAAAAACTTCACTGGAGGCGAGGCAATGACATCCTGGAAGTCCTGCCAGTGATCACTTGTCAGAGTACCTTCTCCATTTGTGGGAAACTGGTAGGCTATTTTCCCATATGCGGTTGGCTCAGAGTGGCGGCAGCAGCCATAAAGCGCTGTGTGACTTCTGTTTTGTCAGGATGGGACGACAAGGTGCACAACGTTACCCTAAGATGCATGATAACTGAAACTATGGAGAGAGTGATGCAAGATGATCCCGTGCGAGGTGACTGGTGTGTTAAGGGGAACGAGCTCACCGTTTGGGTGGATGCCAGCTCATTGACCATGGGTGTCGCCCTTGAGGATAACGGATCCATCATAGAAGACGCCTGCTGGTTACGACCTGAAAATGATGCACGACACATAAACCTGGCCAAACTTGACGCCACTCTGAAGGGGGTTAACCTGGCGCTCCAATGGCAAGCAACAGTGCTACACATCGTCACGGACTCAGCATGCACTCAGCATTGGATATCAGATGCACTTACTGGAAAAGTGCTACTGACCACCAAGGCATCGAGCGAGATGTTGATACTAAGGCGGCTCGCCACGCTGACTGAAACTATCAAAGAGTACAATCTGTCTGTGGATGTAGCGTTAGTTAAATCGGCAGTCAACAGAGCAGATGCATTGACTTGTGTTCCGCAGCGTTGGTTGACTGCTGCTCAGAAAGAGTCTGAACCTCTGCAGCTGCCGTGTACGGCTTCTGTGCTCAGTATGGACCTCGAGTGGATCATGAGCATACATGAACAGTGTGGGCATCCCGGGATTAAACGGACACTCTACTTCTCGAAGATGGTTGACCCAGCAGTCAAAAAGGCGGATGTTAGAACAGAGACAAAATTTTTTTTTTTTTCGTGACACATTTCAACACAGTGATATTAGTGTTGCTATATTGATATATCTAACAAATTGCAGAAAGTCAAAGTTTATTTTATATGAAAGTGTTATTGACGGGTTTGTTTTTTACAGCTTATCAACCTTTTGTAGGTCATTTAAAGTTGAAACATACTTGAAAGAATAATTCCTGTGTTTTTGAGTTTTTATCAATTTTTGAGAAATAATTATAGCTGGGGGAGAAGAGATGAATTCATACCTTTCCCAACAACATTTGTGTGTTATTGAATGTAATATGCCCGACTGGAATTCAAACTCAGTTCCCGATTTCTCATTCCAAATCGCTATTTATTACACCACCCACACATACACATATAAAAGCAAATTAATTTCTACATTATTTACATTATTCAGACTATTGTCCTCATCTTTGTCACCATATTTATTACAATGTTTCGAACCCTTTATTTCGCTCACTGGAGTAGACTGTTCTAGTTCCACGTGCCACATTTAATGGATGTCAGTTATCAGTTATCTCCTGTTAATTTCTCTCTGAAAGTTCTCCACTGCCTTAACCGGGTATTGAACTCTCACTCTTTGGGTCCTGTCACTGGATCTAACTAATGCCTTTATCAACTGTGCCATGTGTCCTTGAGGACACATGGCACAGTGAGCAAAATAAAGGGTTCAGTTCGACATTCCAATCACCTGAAAAAGGCCAGAGTGTACAATGGCTGAAACGTTGTAATAAATATGGCGACAAAGATGAAGACAATAGTCCGAATAAAGTAAATAATGTACATAATACCTCATCTCAGAAATATAGACAGATACTGAAATTGATTTCTCTTTCAAAGTGTACAAAATTTAGCCTCCTTAGCAATCTAATTTCCAACAAGTTGTAGATTTCTGGCACTTCTAGTTGATGACAAATGAATGTTAATGATGTGTATTGAAATAGAGTGCAGTTACATTCAAACATTCTCAGATGTAAAGCATCAGAGCACCTTCAGGTGCTTTTGGCCTTAAAGGGTTAAAACCTGTTCAAATTTATTTTCATCTGTTATGTCGTTATATGAATGGAGATTGTAGTAATTGTACATTGCAATTCAGGATTTCTTACCTGATTCTGCTTAGCTGATGTCATGAGGTTTGCATAGCCATCTTTAAGTTGTTTCACCTGGTCCCTTGTATTTTCAGCAAACTTAGGAGCTCCACGATTACTCACTATAATGCTCTCTCCTTTAAATTCTATATCATTCAACATTGCTCCATGATGCAAAATGTCTTCAACCATTAACTAAAAAAAAAAAAAAAAAAAAAAAATCATTGAAATCATTAAAAGAAAGAAATTGAACACAAAAAAAAAACGTACTTACTGTAATGGTTCTGGAATATTGAAATTTTTTTAAAAGTTGTTGAGTGAAATTTAATTTTCCCATAATTCAATAAAAATCACTTCTTAGTAAAAATAATTAAAGAAATTTAGGTAATGTTTAACATATGCACATGCAAAAAAAATGGTGTGTCAAAATGACATTTATGCATACTTTTTTCTAGTGAACTGACAAAAATGTTAAACACTATTCTTTCAAACATATATTATATAAACAGTCTAATAGGTAAATAGTGTTAAACATTTTTGTTATTTCTTGAGAAAATAGTATAAATTTGAATGTTTACAACCAGTTTGAGTGAATTTATATGGCAAGAGCAAATAAAGGAATTACCCAAAAAATGCATTTTTTCAAAATTCATAATTACAGTTACTTGTAGTTGTGTTAATTTAAATTTTTTGTTCTCAGATCTTATTTTTATAAATTTATAAGTAAAAAGATTATTTTTCTAAGTTATTTCTATATAATACAGTAACTAATAAATATTGTATGTATTGGTGGTTTACATATTATAATCTTGTAAATATAAAAATATTCCTGTAACTCTTATATCTAAAATCTAATATTGTTTAATTCTTTTGTTGTCATTTCTCATGCAAAAAAGAAATGCATATATCGACTTTCATGTGTTTTATGAGCTGATCATCTATAGGAAAAGTAATAGGCCCCTATTTCAGCATATGTCTAAAATTGAAGAGCAAAAAATAGATTTAAGTAATGGATTCAGCCAGATGATATACATATGAGATAGGTAAAGCAATAGTGAAGCTGTGACAGAGATACAAACAGGATTTAACATTGTTTTATCATGGAATGATTATTGAGTTCAGAAAGACAAGGTACTCTCTTCAACATGAGAACTGCTCTAGGATTTTCTCGGGTAACAGGTAGCAGTTGCCATCTTGAAGATATGTGAAGAGAACATTGCTTCAGATTACCTCCCAATTCAATGCTGGTGCTTTTTAACCAACTAGTCAATACTTTATACACTACATTCTACGGGGTAGGTGGGGGTGGTAATTTTCATTGATACCATTATTTGAATGGCAGTATCAGTTACTGTAATTCATCTGAACCATTAGATAATGCTTATGTTGCCAGGTCAGATGTCATTTAACCCTTTTGGGGTTAAACAGTTCAGTTCAATATTTACAGCTAATTGTTGCTGTTATCAGTTATTGTTAGTTATCAGTTACTACAAATTTTTTGAGAAGAGAGGCAGTGTGGTAAAGGAGAGGTGATGAGGAAGTAGGTTGGGAGGAGGAGAATAGGGAGGAGGAGAATAGGGAGAGCCCACAAGTAAGAAAGCAAGGACGAGGGGTCAGGAGTAAAAAGGCCCTAGGTGAGGAAAAGGTCATGAGGTGGTAGGTGAGGAAGAGGGAGGGGAGACCATGTGGTGGAAGTTGAAGAAGAGGAACAGAAGCCATGAGACGAAAAGTAAGGAAGAGGAGGAGGAGAGGCCACAAAGTGAAAAAGGGAGAGAGGTCATGAGGTGGAAGGCAATGAGGAGGAGGAGAAGCAACATGGTGGAAGGTGAGGAGAGGCCACTGGGTGGGGGAAAAGGTGAAGAAGAAGAAATTCCATTGAGTGGAAAAAATGAGGAAGAGGTCACAAGGTGGGAGGTGAAGAAGAGGGTGAAGAAAACACAAGATGGTAGGTGAGGATGAGAGAGGGAGAGGCCACATGGGGGAAGGCAAGAAGGAGAGGTCTCAATGTGGAAATGAAGGAGTGGAGGCTGCAAGGAAGAAGGTTGAGACGAGAGGTTGGAAGGAGAAAAAGTGGAAAGACTGCAATGAGGAAGATTGAGAGGGGGCCAAAAGAAGTTAGAGAGAGAAGGAAGAACAAAGAAAGTGAAGAGTAGTGCACAAATTAAGCTCAATATCATTTAAAATGAGTTTTATTCCTCAATGATTTAATAAGATGGAGTAAATAGATTTAGTAAAAAAATTAAGAAATGCTTCAACTAAAGAACAAAAACAAAACATCTATTTTTCAACTTGTAAATGAAAAAAAAAAATCTTTAAAAGAAAATTTTTAATAAATAGAAAAAATAAAGACAATTGTCACACACA
>OZ038498.1:59071577-59261577 GCA_964036315.1 Acanthosepion esculentum | reverse complement strand
TTGTCATATCATAGTTTCTCATATGTGATATGTCCTTTCAGGATGTGGGAAATCATGATTCTCCACTAATTCCTATCCTTTGTAACACTTAGCAATGCTTGTCTCTTTACTTATCCTCCCAATCCCTGTTGTACCATCCATTTGTACAAGCTAGGTTAATCAATGTTTCCCTCTTGCCTCCAAGTGTGTCCTGTGAGTGTCAAATTTTCTAAGCTCTCTTTCCACATTAAGAGTCCCAGAAATTCCAACTCTCTGATTCTAAGTGCCCTTTTTGTTTCTAAATTCCTTGTTGCTCACATGCTCCATCCATGGCATCCTCAGTATTCTTCTGTAGAAACATATCTCTTGTTTGTTTGTTTTGTTTTACGGCATATCAACCTCAAAGGGTCATTTAATGCCGATGGCTTTTTTTTTTTTTTTTAATATTATTGTTTTATTAGAAAACCATTTCTGTTTCTCCCTTTTTTTTTCCTTTTTCCCTTTAAACGTATAACTTTCTTTTAAATTTTCTGATAGAGGCCGATTTTCTTGAAATACGAAAAAATGATTTGGGGGCTGTTTTTTTCAAATATATCTTCAATATTATTTTCTTTGTAGAGATTTTTTCTTGTTTCTGTGAAATCAATGCAGTCTGTTAGAATGTGTTTAATTGTGAGTGGGGTTTGACATGGTATACAGAAAGGTTGATCTTCTCTTTTCAGGAGATATGAGTGGGTTTAAAATGTATGGCCTATTCTTATTCTTGCAAGTGTAACTTCTTCTTTTCTGTTTAGCTTGGTATTATGTTCCTGTTTTTTAATTTTTGGCATGATTTCGTATAGTTTGTTTTGGGGAAATCCGTTCCAGTAAGTTTGCCATTTTTTTCCTTGTGTATGTATTGATGTGTCTTCTAAGATCTGTATAGGGAATTTTAAAGTTTACGTCAGTTGGGATATTTAAGGCAGCTTTAGCTGCTGACTCGGCTAATTCATTTCCTCTGATACCTGTATGGCTTGGAATCCAGCAGAAAATAATTTCTTTTTTGCTTTGGCTATTTAGTTGCGATAGCTTGTTGAGTAATTTTGCAATTAGAGGATTATCTGTCTTTTATTAGAGCAGACAGAGAGTCTGAAAAGATTATGTATTTGGGATTTCTGTTGTTAGAGATTAGATTGAGTGCTAAGGTTAGTGCATGTATTTCTGCACTAAAAATAGAGGTTTCTTTTGGGAGGTTTGATTGTTTTGTTATTGATTGAAACATATCTCTGTTGTCTCAAGTCTCCTCTTCATCAGTGAGAAAATTGTTTAACATTGACTACTATATAGGAGGATTGGTATTACACAAACTTCAATACTCTTTGTTTCTAACAAAAGGATTAAATTATGATCACGAATCAAAAAATATATTAGAACATAAGAAAATGATATATAATACAATCCATTGAATGTTGTTAGGTTTTTTGTCCTAAGTATCCCTTAAGCAAAATTATAAGTCCATATTATACATATACATATTATAAGCCCATATTATACATATACACAAGTCCATATTATACATATTATAAGTCCATATTATACATAAGTCCATATTATACATATAATAAGTCCATATTATACATATACATATTATAAAATCCATATTATACATATTATAAAATCCATATTATACATATTATAAGTCCATATTATACATACACATATTATAAGTACATTTTATACACCAGTGAATGTCAAAGATAGTTGCTGTTGGGAAGAACAAAGAGATTAATCATTAACACCAATGCAATCTTTAAGCAGTGAAGACTTACCTGACACCTTGTCTTTATGATTTCATAACGTGACTTTATTTCATTGTAGGAACCTTCTGCCATGCCATTGTCAGCACTGACAGTGTCAAGTTGAGACAGACTCCGACCAAGGTCTTTAACTGGTCTCTCTCTCGAGTTGATATCACTGAGAAATACCTGTAACAAGAAAGTGAATTTTAACTAGGGATTTGGGGGTACATTTACAATTAGACTGAGAATAACTAAAAAATTTTATTCAGCAAAGACGCTAATCCAAATAATAAAATAACATCAATACTTTACAAAAACAATGACGTATATAATTGTATTGGATTCATTTCTTTTTTTCCCTTGTTTTTCATTGATTTTTCTTATGTACAAACTTTCCTCCGGTTGATCTCAATGTTGTCATTTTTTAGAACTATTTCCTCAAACTATTTCATGCATCAGCTATCATGCGAGACAATAAAGACCCCATAGCACCATACCTTTTCCCTGTTGATATACATCAAAACCCATTTTGGAAACATGTTCTTGGCACATATATTGTTAGCATTTCTAATAAGTTATTAGTGAGAAGCTTATTATGTTCCCCGAATTTAAATTTAACACTTCTGCTACTGTAGACATACATGTCTTTAAAAACTTATATAGTCTGTTGTTGAGCTGATCATCTATAGGAAAAGTAATAGGCCCCTATTTCACCATATGTCTAAAATTGAAGAGCAAAAAATAGTTTTAAGTAATGGATTCATTGATTATACATATCTTTTATGTGCCATGTCCCTTGAGGACATAGTCGATCAAGGCACTCCACCCCCTCCTGTCCCTTGTAGCTCTTAATAAGTTTTGTCTTTTTGTTATTTCCTCCAAAACCCTGTTCTGCAATCCATTTGCTCAAGCTCATCAAGTAAGTTATGCACTGCTTTCTTCTGTTCCTCTTTCCTTCTATGTCCTGTGAGGATCAGATTTCCCAAGCCCTCCTTCCTCATTATGTGCCCCAGAAATTTCAACTGCCTCTTCCTGATGTTAAGTATAAGTGTCCTCTTTGTTTCTATTTTCTTGAAAACCTTGTCGTCGTTCACATGTTCAGTCTATGGTATCCTTAGCATCCTTCTGCAGAACCACATTTCTGTTGCTTCAAGTCTCTTTCATTGTTGAGGAGTTTGTCCAGCATTCACTGCCATACAAGAGGACAGATATCACAGTTCACTACTCTTTTCTATACTTCTAACATATTTTTTCTGTCTCTTAATACACTGTTTAGCTTTTGGAATGCATCTTTGGCCATCTCAATACATCTTCGGATCTCAGTGTCACACTTTCTGTCCTCTGTTAAAACACTTCCCAGATATTTAAATTTATGAACCGGCTTCATTTTAATATCCCTTACCTGTAATTTGCATTTTGGGCTCATCTTTTTTATGATAACCATGCATTCTGTCTTCTTGTAGTTTATGCTTAGTCCTTTCTTCTTGCTTTCCTTTGCTACCTTCTGTAGGAGGTTTTGTAGTTTCCTTTCTGTGTCTGCTATCAGCACTGTGTCATCTGTATATCTTATATTGTTAAGATTGTGGCCACCAATAATGAATCCTGGTAGGACTTCTAGTACTCTCAGAATTGCCTCACTGTTTAACTTGGATAAATCGGTTGAGAAGACACATCTTTGTCTTACACCACTTTCTCTTTTTGCATATCTGCTGAGCCCATTTTCTGTCCATACACTGGCTGTTACAGGTCTTAAAAAACTTATATAGTTTTCTGTTGATGTAAATATACATTCTCAAAATGTACTTGCACATCTTTACAAAACTTAAAATAGCTGCTATTGGTGCATGCATATATATATATATATATATATATATATATATATATATATATATATATATATATATATATATATATATATATATATGTTATCCAGACACTGTGAAATGTCAGTCTTTAATGTTTGTGTTATAAACTAACTAGCACTTAGTACTATTTCCAAACTAATGTAGACATATAATTGCATACAATAAAACCTTTTTTTGTGACATATTTTCATTACTCTTAGGTGAGGAAGCTTAGTCTGCACTGCAGAGTATCTAATCAAAACCAACATTGTGGTACCCACCAGCATCTTTATGGTCATTTATTTTCAGTAAGTAGAAATTTCCTATTTTTCCCCAGATCAGGCCAGCACAGCCAGATAAAAATGCTATAATGCAGGAGTGAAAGTTTTAAACCATTTTTTTAAATTTATAAATCAAATAATGATTTAAAACCATGTAACCCTAATACTTACTTTGTATTTATCCAGCTGTGCTTTTTTCTCTGACATTTGACCATAAACTTCAGGGTTGATGGATAATAGTTTTTCCAGTTCAGAAAGCCAAGCTTCCAAAGATTCCTTTGTACTTTCATAGTCTTGCCATTTTTGTTGGCTGTTCTGCAGACTGAAGGCACAATCTGTTACAGATTGGTTCAGTTGCTTCCATCTTGAAGACATTTCGGCAATGTTCTCTTCAACCAATTTGTATCCAGGCGGTGAAGTGGCAGGTTGGATTTTTTCTGCATACTCACTCACTTTGTTGACTTTGTACACAGTTTCATCCATACCATTTACAATAACCTATTGATAACAAATAAATCAATTATTTACAAAGAAGTATAACAATATGTAATGCACTTAACTGTTTGTTTATAACAAGAATGGTGAAGTCCCTGCTTGAAAGACGTGTGTCTAGTGAAAATATGTGAACAGAGTTCCTTTTCTCATCACAAGAAAAAGAAAAAAAGTACGAAAAACTTTTAAGCTTTATAATCATTTACCAGTTATGAACTGCCGCAAAATAGATTAAAATCTCACTTTAATGTTTATACTGAAGTTTTTTAAGAATTTAAATCCTAATTTTAATGCTAAATTTCCGTGCTGGAGGAAGGAATGGTGAAATACAAAAGAATTTCAAGTCAGAGAAATGCTAAGGTTTTTTCTAAAGTTCATCATGTAACTAATATACAGTGAAAAAGTTTGGCAGAATACAGGTGAGTTTCAAATAGATAATTTGGTTGGAATAAAAAGGGTAGCTGAAATTTTTTATAGTTTTCGCTCACAAAATGCTTTGTTTTAGAACAGGTAAATAACATTTTTCAAGCTTTAAAAATTATTCATGTTCATTATTCTTATTTTTGGCAATTTAATTTTATGTTACTGAAAATGGAGAGGCTAGTGCAACACAGAATTGTAGAGATATTACATTTCCTCTTCTCTCTCTTAGAATTTTGAATTACTTTATAATAGTCTGTTTCAAAGAATTCTGAATTATGGTCCATTACTAGTCTTTATTGTAATATGTGACATTTGAACTTTAAAATTAATGTAAATTCATTGGCTGATAAAAGAAATAGAAGTCCCCAAAAATGTACCCATATTTTTTTTGCCTACAAGTCAGTAATATATATATATATATATATATATATTGTCATCCACAGACAGACTGTTTCACAGCTCATCAGTGTGGCTAGACGTCCGGTTGCCTCTGGCTAGAATCGAAAACCGGCTGAATTTGCGTCAGTCGGAAATTTCACCCTGAAGTCGTTGGCGCCCGGCAGAGAAGAAGGTGAATTTAAGCGTATTTATATTTAGATAAACACACAGTGACTAACACCCAGAGGCAACAGTCTGTTCCATGCTAAACACAATCATCAGGCCATCGATTGCCTGATGATTGCGTTTAGCATGATACAGACTGTGACCTCTAGGTGTTGACTTCAATGTTCACTTTTATATTTACACTATCCCTGATATTGAAAACTTTAATCCATTAATATATCATACCTAATCCATAAATATAGCATGAATATATATATATATATATATATATATATGGAAAATTTATGACAAAGTGGAAACATTTTTTGTGTGAGTGTTTCATCCTTTAGGACTTCAGACTAAAGTGGTGCTTATGTTGATGTTGAAAATTTAAACTTTTTTAAAATATGTTTTTTGGGTGTATAGTATACCCAATTTTATTTAGTTTCTTTTTGTTTATGTTTTCATCACTTTTGTCATAAAATATCCCACATTGTCATAATAAATCTGCCGAGAATGGTGAAATGTTGTAAGAACCTGGGCATAAATTTACTGGATGATCTAGTGATTAAAGCACTTTCTATACATTTTTGTCTCAGTTAATTGCTTTCTATTTTAATTAAAGTAGCATTTTTTTTTCAAATCAAAATTATGGTCAGACTCGTTAATGTGAGCAGCTAAATAGATTTCATTCATAAGTAGGAAAATTCTTAAAAACAAAAAAATGACTGGATACTCATTTCCAAGCACACCTGTTTATTAAGGTGGCAGCCGATCCTTATTTACAGACAAATTCTCAGACATGTGTTTTTTCACCTCCATCTTTGGGATATACTGCAACTATTCTGAGTAGACTCTAGTTACAGTTTCTAGGAAAGAGCACATCATCTGGTATGATCAACAGTTTGAAAAGAGCAGTACTCTTAAACCCTCAGTCACAATGTCTTGTGATTTTGTGCTAGCACAACCATTGATGACTTCTGAATACTCCTGTTTACCCAATTTCACACACAAGGTTTGGGTCAATCTTTCATATGGTTTTCAAACACTTTCCATTGATGCTGCATGCTGGGATCACCCGTACAGGTCAATAAAATCAAGAAGTCACTTCCCTGATAACTTAACCATGGTGAGATTTGAACTCGGTATTTATATTTAGAAAGCAAACATTGTAACCACTTGGCTACACAACGATTAAAAAAAAAGTAATGAGATATAAGGTAAATATCAGAAACTTGGCTGAGCAGGAATGAAAATGTAATTTTTGAAAAAGAAGAACTTGCATTAAGAGTCCTGAGTTTTTCTTGAATGGAGAGACCATCAGTTGAAGCAGAAAGATCAGAGAGATCCTTTTCACAATTGCCAATCCAGTCCATAACTGTGCTGTAGTTTGCATCAAACATTTCATGTTCTTGAACATTTTCTTTCAATTTCATAATGATATTCTGGGAGGAAAAAAAAAATAAACACATGATAAAGGTAAAAGAAAAATTATAAAATAAAAAGTGCAGAAATTATTTTTTTAACTGGATATAAAAATAATGAAAGTGATAAAATAAGCAGTCAATTGCTGGAAAGTCCAGCTACAAAACTCTGGAGTCAAGATTCTGAATATAACAACTATCATCTAAGTGATTGATATATATGTATATATATATTTTTAAATAGGATACAAAATCCCAACAAAGTTTTCAAGAAATCTGACAAATGGAAATTTCCATTTGTTAAATTTAAGAAGGTTGAATAAAAAAAAAAAAAGAAATAAAAAAAAATTGTTCAAATCCTGTAAGAGCAAAATTGTCCATTTGTTACATTAAGCTTTGAACCGTTGTATCTTAGAAATGATTAAAGATATCTTACTGGAATTCTCCGAGGTTTTTATAAGACTATTGCACTCTACTTTGAACAATAACAATGTACAATTACTCTTCAAGCTTAATAGAAAAATCATGATGAAATCAATCATAAATGAAAATGACGTTCATTAATGAGAGACTGAAATTAAGTTCATATATATATATATATATATATATAATAATTCCAGGATCATTTTCCAACTTATTCAAGATGATCTTCACCCTCTCTAACCTTCTGTCTTCACAGGTTTCACATATGATTTCATTTCATTTTCATGCTTTTTTCACTGCTTTTTATACTATCATAGCTGAAACTCTTCTCTCACATGCCAAACATCTTATGGATTGAGTTGGATCATTTCTAATTGATCTCTTTAGCTCAAAGTTGAAATGATGATTCCTCTTCCTATTGTGACCTCCTGATCCAGTTTTCCTTTCTACTGTTCCCTCTTTTTTAAACTTATTTATCATTCTTTGGATGGCTGTTGAATGGATTTGGAGATGGAAGCCAGAGTATGAATGTTGGTACCATTAATGAAGGACTGAATGTTTTTTTCCTCTCACCACTGCTCATTTGGAAAGAATAGGGGTGACACAAAATGATTTTAATCTATTCTATTTCTAGCTGAATAACTCAAAGGGTTTCTCAGTGATTCTTATGACAAATGGTGTCAAGATGGCTAAATATTGTATATGAAAACCTGGAAAAAAGAAAGGTGTGCATATATTATATATATATATATATATATATAATTTGTGTATATTATATATACACACACACACACACACACACACACACACATATATATATATATATATATACATAATTTGTGTATATTATATATACACATATATATATATATATATATATAATTTGTGTATATTATACATACACACACATATATATATAATTTGTGTATATTATACATACACACACACACATATATATATAATTTGTGTATATTATACATACACACACACACATATATATATAATTTGTGTATATTATACATACACACACACACATATATATATATATATATATATATATAATTTGTGTATATTATATATATATATATATAGTTTAATATGGAATCATGATGAAGTAATGTTAAGAATGAGAAATCAGAGAGCCGAGTTCAAATTTCAGTTGAGTTTGTCACATTCACTTCTGTGCACATATCCTTGGTAAAGGTATGATGCCATCTTTTCTTCCCACAATTATTGGCGAATAGTAAGACAGCCTGGACACTATAGCTTTGGTTGGCAATCAATTAAAGAGAAGGTCAAATCTGAATTCAAAACTGGAGGAAGGTCATTTGGAAACTATGTCCACCAATTCTCTCTATTCCTCCAAAAAAAGTTTAAGCTGGTTGATATTAATTCCACTGTTAAAGAAAAAAACGAACACATATCAACTCAAAAAAATGTATCCACTTAAAGTAACATTTATAGTAATAAGATTATATATACATATATATATATATATTTTGTTGAAACCTGTAAACTTCTATTGAATATAGGATCACCACTTTGTATTGGTGATGCAGTTTCAGCAGCAAGTAGGTTTTATAGAGTGTTGTTTAACACCCCATTTTTAACTGATTTTAATTCAGAGTTGTCATTTCTTGTGAAGTAGTTGCCAACCAAAGTGAGAGAAATCAGTTTGCCCTTCTATTTTACCCATAACTATAAGGGAAAATATATATAGCCTCATACCTTTCCAAGGGTATTAGTATAAAGACTGCCAGAATTTGAACTTGGCTCATTGGTTTTCATTTTCTTTACTGATAACTGTTAACAACTGCATTAGTAGTTCATATTTTACAAGTGTAAAATTGTACATTTAGAAATGTTTATGAGGGATGAATTGACATGTCAAAAATTCCTGTAGATACATACACAAACATATTAATGAATTTCATAATGCTCACACAGAAATGAAGGATCTTTGTTTTTTAGAGAGGGAAACTAAAATACCTTGTGATTTGTGCTCAAACCATGGTACTGTGAAGAGAGCTTCAACAGTCTGTGAGAAATTCTTGGGTCATTGCTTTTTTGACTAGCTTTCTCTCCAAGATCTTGAATTCTCTCCAAAATTTCTTTCTGCTTCTTCATATTATCAAGTAAAGCCTGCAATTGGATAAAGATATCTTAAAAATATGACATCCATCATGGAACATCACAAAATATGATGACCATCATAGAACATCACAAAATGTTATCCAACATGGGACATCATGAAAAATCAATAGTATCTAACAGAAGAGCAACAAAGAACTAATATGCATTTTATTTAATAGCAAGATGTCTCCAGTAGGAATTGTACCTGTCAAAAATGAAGGAATTATTCATATATTGTTCAACAGTTCTATATCTGTGCACTCTGCCTAAGGTAATAAAGTTGCTTACGGGCACTTCTGTCTAGAACTAGAGAAAAGTATATCTGTAAGCTCTGTGATATACATATACACAAATATTTATGGAGACATATTGATGTGGATTCTTATTGGCAGTTATTCTGGTATTAACTACTGAAAGGTAAAGTATATGAACAAATTTTTTTTTTCCTTAATTGGTATCACCTCATGCAAGTCAGTAAAGTCACTAAGACACAAGGGGTTAAAGGGTGTGGAAGAATTAGTAACAGACATTAATAATGAGCGGGAAGAGATAAGAGTAATCAGAAGGACAGTAGATAGCAATTGACATTGCATTTAAATTTTTGCCAATTAAAGTTGGCTGGAAAGTATGGAGCTAGAAGGGAGTTCCACAAGTGAGAAATACAAAAAAAAAAAAAAAGAAACTATTCAAATAGAAATTATGGCTACATCTAGTCAGCTCAACTGTAAATTGATGAGATCTTGATGCCAGTCCAGCACTGCACTTAAAGAAGTTTAGGTACCATAGTGAAGAGCTCATCTGAATTTATTGCTATTAATACTCTAATTCTTGATATTAAGCACCATAATTAGAAAATCTGCTTGCTTTAAGAATTTTATCTTCCAGAATTATTCTGGTTGACCAATTTTTAGTGAAATACAATTTTTATTATTGTTTATATATTGTACATTGTGAGAATATGGCCAAGTAGTGACAATGTTAGTGTTCCATCCATGAGAAACAGGACTAAATCTGAACAGGGTTGATTTATCAGGGAGGTGACTTCATGATAATGTTGGCTTGGGAAGACAATCACCAAATGCAGCTCCATTAGAAAGTGCTTGAGAAACCATGCCAGGGTTGACCCAAGCCCTTTAAGTGAAACTGGGTCGATGAAACTATTGAAAACTGTCAATGATTGTGTTAGCATGAGGTCATAAGTCACCATGACTGAGGGTTTGAGTGTACTAGCTCTTTTTTCCAACTGGTGGTCACACCAGTCTATGCACTCACTCCTAGAAACTGTAACTAGAGTCTGCTCAGAATAGTAGTGGTATGAGCTACAGGTTAACTTTGTGGGTCAATACCAAGTACAAATGTGCCTGAGCAGACATCTAAAACAGGGATTAAATAGCCACCATGGTAGACATGTATACTTAGATACAAGTGGCTATGTGTGTGAGTGTTGTTTTCACTTGATTTTTTTCTTTTTTTCCTCTTGCTTTCTTACCTCCTCCCATGCTTTCTTCCAACCCATTTTCCTCCTCTCTCTCTCACAATGGATATCACATAATTCAAAAAGAAAATGATGACATAATTAAGATGTTAATGTCCCACACTACTTCAAAGAAAAATTTAGGAAGAAAACAACGCATCCATACTGGAAAGCGCAATAACAGCTAGTGGACTTGAGAAGCCTATTTGCTGAGAAATTATTTTCAGAGAAAGATTTTATAAATTTCAACCAAAAGAATCACTGGCTACTTGGTCAGTGAATGACAAATGTTTCTTTATAAGGAAACGGCTAATATTACCATTATCATTTCCAAATAATATTATATAGTTTTTTTGTTTTTTTTTTAGTAAAGAGTATAACTTATTCCAGCTCAGAAGTGCCAAAGATCAGCCAGATGCTATACTCTGATCTTGTGTAGGTAAGTTTAAAATACACACAAGTCAAATAATAGCATAGGTAATAAATCTCTTTCTTTGATTTGTTTATATGGATATCTTCCAAGATTTGACATAAATCATTTTATAAACAAGTTCATGGTATTGAAGAATTCATCAAATAAAAATTGGGATTGTTTTTTCATGATGAAATACGCAATTTACCTGAAAAGTAGCACAAGCTCATTGAAAACCTGGGAAAATATTTTCATGACTGAATAATGATGATATGAATTTATATTAATAAAAGATTGTATAATGAATACAGGATAATTCTATATCACTAATATATAAACAAGTACATAAAGCTATATAAACATTTGCAGAGAAAAATGCACTGAAAAGAAAATAGGAGACATTTTACTTGAGGGAGAGATTAAAATATTTTAAGAATTGTGCAAAGGCTGAATCAGAATCCCACAATTCCTTGCTTCCTCCTCTGCTATATGCAACCACAGAGAACAATAACATTTCAACAACTATTTTCTTTTTATTCTATAAATGACTTTCAAGATTCAACATGAATCTTTTTATTGACTTTTAATATGATGAAAGAAGATTAAGATAAATCATGTCAACCACTTAAAGAAAAACAAAAAAAAAATGATAATGTTCCATCAGGGATGTGTTTTCCAAGTTCCAACTTGAAATAATATCAACAAAAATTTAAGGGAAATAAAAACTAGCAGAAAAAAATGACATGAAAAAAGAAAAATGTGGAGAAGTTAAAAAAAAAAAGAAAAAGAAGAGAAAATATGATCTGAAGTGAGTTTAAAAGTCAAGATGGCTGGAAAATAATGTTTAGTAGAGAGACAAAATACTATGACTGAAGCACAACAAAGAAATCTGAATAACTCAAAAAGATAAAAAATAACTTCCATTCTGATTAATTTCTTTTAATGAATAAAATTAAAGGTTTGTGTGTTTTTGTTTTTTTAACTTAAGCATTTTTTATTTACACTTTATTTGGACTATTGTCCTCGTCTTTGTTGTTGTTATCACAACATTTCAGTCATTGTGCCCAATGACCCTCCTCAGGTTTATATCTATATGAGTAACCTACAAGAAATTCTTAACTGAACCCGTTATCAATTAGGCCAAAGGCCTAGTTGATAAAAGCGTTGGTTTGTGACTTTGGTGACATTGTGGATGTGAGTTCAATTCCTGGACCGGGCAGTGTGTACTTCCACTCAGTGGAAACAGATAAGCAATAACTGAACCGAGTCAGGTGCCATGCATGATACACGCTTAGGTGATAATGTATCTTTCGATACATGACTGACGAGGCAGATTTTTTCCCACAATTGGTTGCTATTTCTTTCTGCAGTAGACCAGTTGCCATCCAAGGTTATAGGACCTGGTCTGTTCTGCTATTTACCCATAGCTCGTGGGAGAAGAGGATTCATACCTTTCCCAAGGGTATTAGCATGTAAGTGAATGTAATGGATTCGACTGGAATTCGAACTTGGCTCTGTGATTCCTCAATCCGAGCAGCAATCCATTACTCCACCATAACAGTACTAAATAAAATAAGAACTAGACAAGATATCCCTAAGCATGAGAAATGGAACAAGAAAAGTCTACCACTGTAGATTAAATAAAGGGTTCAGTTCAGATTTTCCTGTAGGTTACCCAGATCAATATACACCTGAGGAAGGCCGGAGGGCACAACAGCCAAAACATTGTAATAACAAAAACAAAGAGGAAGACAATAGTCCAAATATAAAGAGTATAATAACAAATCATCCCAGATATTCAGACAAAAATTGATTCTTTATAAGTATGATTTTCAGATTCATGTACTGAACTACCAATACCCATTATAGTAACAATTATTGTATTTCTAATTACTTAAAACAGCCCTTTATTATTATTATTACTATGAGAGCAACTGAAAATTGCTAGAGACAGTGGTTTGAGATGCTCAAGTCTCCAATAAAGAAATCAAAATGAGTCTAGTATTAAAGATAAAAATCTAACAGATTAGATAATTCTAAAATACAATGTGTGGCAGAAATACCTCCGACATAATGTTAAGACATTAGCTAGATGAAGACACGTTTGTCACTAATATCTTACCATTATGTGGGAGGTATTTCTACTGCACATTGTATTTGACTAAACTTCAACCATTTACACTATTTACATTGTTCGGACTGTTGTTTTCATCTTTGTTGGCACATGGCCTAGTGGATAAAAGCATTTGTTGAAGTCATCTTGACCAAAGAGTTGTGAGTTCAATACTTGGTCACAGCAGAGGTGAACAAAAACTTGGAGAGTTAAGTTACTAAAGGGAATTAACTGAAACTGAGGTATCCAGAAAAGTTATGTCATGTAGAACAATCTACCCTGGTGGACGAAATAAAGGGTTCAGCTTGAAATTCTAACATATATCACTTGAAGAAGGCTGGAGTGAACAATGGCCATAATGTTGTGAATATTACAATAAAGATGAGGACAACAGTTCGAATAGTGTAAATAGTTACAATCCTTTTTAACCATTGATCTGAGAAAGCAGTTGTATACAGCTGAGGGTTTAGATATTTCTTAACGGGTTTGGCAGCATGCATGATATCCATATGAAAGTCTCAATCTGATGAGGTTATTTAAGAACATGACTTAAGTTTTCAGATTAATGTTTTGTAGCAATTTACAGTGTTGGGCAAAATTACTTCTGGTGCAGCTTAGGGATTCCGATCTAAATTGTAAGTATGAGTTTCATGCTATACTGATAATTATAGTGTGGATAGGATTTGGATAGTCCCTGATCACTGTAAGGCATTTGTTTTTGTTATGGCTCTGTCTTAGTTATTTCTAGAGGCATTGAGCACTTCAGGTTTTTGATTAGGTAAGTCGCTGTTCATTATTATTTTGTTTTTTTCTTCTTTTGTTATTTCATGTTTTCTACTTTGGCAGGGCTGATATAGGTATGGATGTTCTTTGTTGCTTTACAAATTACTTGGTTATTCTTTGTATGTGTTTGAGTATAAATATCTTAGTCCATGCCCCAAAGTACATGGTTTAACATGTCTCGCTTTCTTAATATCTGCAAATAGTGAATTACCATTATATTACACACACACACTTTTTATATATATATATATATATATATATATATATATATATATATATATATATATAATTGGTCATATTTATGGGGAGAATGCTCAATATAAAAGATAAAGCATTTGAAGATATACATAGCATGGACACAGAAATCGACATTGCATGGTGACTGTCAGTTTCACACCTCAAGCAATCCTCAAACCATGTGATTGGAGATCACATGAAGCAGAAAAATAAGTCACCATGTAATCTTAACTTTTATGCTCATGACAAAAATATTGGCTCCTGAAAAATTAATTTCGGTTGAGCTCTCTGGTTTGAGGTGTGAATTTGTAAACAGTGACTATTTAAGCTAATATTGCATGACTCTTCGGCAGAATTGAGTCACTGTCAGTCACTGTGTGTTTATCTAAATCTAAAAATAAACACGCTAAAATTCACCTTCATCCCTGCCGTGCGCCGACGGCTTAGTGGGAGAAGTTCCGACTGACGCAAATTCAGTCGGTTTTTTCTTTCAGTCCTAGCTAGAGGCAACCGGACGTATAGCCACACTGATGAGCTGTGAAACAGCGAAACAGTCTGTCTGTGGATGCCAAATATATATATATATATATATATATATATATATATATATAACTTAAGTTTATAGAAAACATTTGCTTTCTTACTTGAACAATCTGGCAGATTAAACTTTAGTAGTAGTGATTGAATATTGTTAAAAATTTGAATTTTCTCTCCATATAAGATTTAAGAAACAGCAGATATAATATAAAACATTAAAAAAAAAAAAAAGAAATTTAATGTCAAAGAAAAATTTACAACTGAAAATGACAACACTTACAATTGAAGACATAAAAAGCATAAATTCATGAACATGCGCATGTAAAAGAACGTTAAATTCATGAATGCACATGTGTACAAAATGGATTAAAAAGAAGACACATAATAAATTGAAAAAAATCCTTTAAAAAACAAAACAGAACCCCTTGAAGAATAGATTGCCAATAACTTCAAAGTTGGGGAAAACAACAAAAAATTGACATTTGAAGTGAAACTATATATATATATATATATATATATATATATATATATATATATATATATATATGAAGAAATATAGTCTTAAAGTGTGCTATATTTATGGGATAAAGTGCTCAATATCAGAGACAGTCGGTTTCATGCTAGAGCAATCGTACGATTGCACTAGCATGAAACAGACTGTCACCTCTAAGTGTTGACTTCTATGTTCACTTTTATATATATATATATATATATATATATATATATAGATAGATAGATATATATAGATGCACTTTTAATGATTTCTACCACAGAAAAGCATTGCCAAAGAAAAAACGATTGTCAGTGATCAATAATTAAGAGAGGTGTTACTGACAGAATAGACTTATATGAATAATTAATGTCTGATTTCAAATATACCAAGTCAAGACAATATTTTACAATTCCTCAATACCTTGATACCCACCCCAATCTTAAAATCTAGCTGATTCTTATCATATCAGAAAAAAAAAATCAGAATCATAAAATGCTTACCTCTGCTTCTTGTAGCTGTTTCTTTTTGTCAGCAAGGTTGGACTTTGGGTCAAGTAATTGTTTGGACATTTTTTCTACACCCTCAAACCAAATGGCAAAAGTTTCATATTCATTCTCAAAATCTGTCCAAGTTGAAAGACTGCAATTAAGGTTCACCTGGGATTTACTAACAGCCATAGTGAGCGTCTTCCATTCCTGTTGCAGTGTTTCTAATTCCTGTTGAATTATCGTACAGCCTTGTGGGGCTGTGTTTTTACACACACACTTGCCTAGCTGGCAACTGTTCTCGACCAAATGCTCACCTGTGAAGAGGCTGCTTTGAAACTCCTGAAATTAATTAAAATGTATTAACAGCAGCAGTGACATGACGAGTGGAAAGTGCAATTTATTAAATAAACAATCATAATTCATTATAAAATACAAGGAGAATAATGAAACAGGTATTAATCATGAAGTTAATAGCCTTAATTTATAATAACTTAATGATAAAACAGTGATAAGAAACTAGATACAATTATTGTTAGCAATGACATTACATTCTATCCATATTCTCTTAATTAGCTTTAAATCTATTTTATATATATATATATATATATATATATATATATATATATATATATATATGTTGCGATGGATAAATTGTCATCTTACACAAAAAGGAAAATAACATTCACATCTCATTTTAAGATATATTTACTAAAATTACAGAAAAATATCTTGAAATACTAAAGAGTAAATGCTGCCAAAATCTTTGCCTCCAGTTCAACCTTGGTGTGACAAGGAGTTTTGTTGGTCTCTTGCTCAACTGCATCCCACACAATAATCAAGGGAGTTGAAGTTTGGCGAGTTAGGTGACCAGATGTAAAGAGTAATGTGGTTGCAGAAATTGTCTGACAGTCATAACTGGGTTCTCCCAGCTTGTGTAGCATGGTGCAGAGTCCTGGTGCCAGACACAGAGTCTTCCAGCAGCCACCCTCTTGATCCTGGGCAGAACTACCTCCTCAAAGCACTTGATATAGGCTGCCATTTGAGTCTGAGACCCTGTGGAAAGCTGAGTGGAGGCATAATATCGCCAACACTAGTGATCACTCCAAACACCTTCATAATCACCATTAGATGCATCAAACTCCTTCAGAATCCTCTGCACTGTTCTCAGATTGACACCCAAACACTATGGTTGTATTGGAGCTTCCAGTGAAAATGCCAAGCAGTACTGCATGCCATTTCCAAATTTCTGGCATCGTACTCTTTTTCTCACAGATGGAGCCCAGCTGACCCTACTATACTGTACAGTCAGAAAAATCAATAACAAACAACATGCATGCACAAAATTAAAAATATAAATAGCAACAATTTACCCATTGTACTCTGTACATATATACATACATATTCACAAAGAAGGTGTCTCCAACAGCTGGCCTCTACTCAGAGTTTAATGTACACATTTATTACACGATTGATTTATTTTTTTTACAGTTTATCAACACTTCATGGATTATTTTAAACAACCCAAAACATATTTGGGATTGAAAAATAATTATTTGGTTGTGATTTAATTGTGTGATGATTGAATAAATGACAAATTAACTGAGTCTATAATCTAATGTAAGTTATGTTCAAATTTTCCCTGGAAACCAGAAAGTGGTCCAAAACTGTAGATATATTTCATTAAAATTCTTCAATAATGAATATTTATTAGTCTTCAAGTAAACACGCATAAATGAAAAATTGCTTTCCTCTCTCTCATATATATATATATATATATATATATATATATATATGTGTGTGTGTGTGTGTGCATGCTTAATATATTCCAAAATAAATCTACAAATTAAAAAGTTAAAGTAATAATAATCAGTATTATTTACATTCAGGGAAATTCAAAGTTATCACTTTATTTAATCTACAGAGTAAATTGTTCTCATTTCACTGGACATGTCTAGGGATACCATATCTTGTTTTTATTTAGTACTGCTCAGCTATTGCTCATCCTGTTTCTACTAAATCTATACTACCCAGCGCAGGGACGGTGGAGTAATGGATAGCAGTTTGGATTGAGCCTTCTTCTGTTAATCCTGGTAACCTTCATGAAACTTCAAACTCACCAAGTGGATGAAAGTGTCAGTTTATGAATTTGATGGCATAGTAATTGTGAGATCAATCCCTGCACTGGGTTGTACAGATTTAGTTGAAACAGGATGAGCAGTACTAGATAAGAACAAGATATGGTATCCCTAGACATGTCTTTGTGAAATGAGAACAATCTACTCCATAGATTAAATAAAGTGATAACTTTGAATTTCCTTGAAAATTACCTGAATCAACAAGCACCTGAAGAAGGCTGGAGAACACAATGGCTAAAACATTTTGATAAGAACAAAGATTAGGACATTTGTTCAAATTTAAATAATGATAACTCCTGATTCCAGAAATTCAAACAAAAATGGACAATATATCTTGTTCATTTCTAAAGTTTCAACTTTGGATAAACCATTAACCTCCCAGAATCATGAACAAACTTTAGCAAATAACAGAAACCACATCATTTGAGGACTTTCAACAACAGCAACAACTAAAACAAATACCAACTCAAAGAGAAATAATGACATATTCAAGATGTTGATATTCCATACTACTTTAGACAAAAGATAAGGAAGTAAGCCACTATCAGTATTGGAAAGAGTGATACCAGGAGATTTGAGAAATCTATTTTCCTGAAAAATTGTTTTAATGCAAAGATTTTATAAATTTCAATTGAAAGCAGCACAGACTGCTCAGTCAGTAAATGCTGAATGTTTACTTATCTGGAAACAGCTAATATTACCATTACCAATACTAGCTAAAACCTTTTATGAAAGACCTACATTAGTACAGATTTCGCTGTAACAAGTTGCTATTGAAAATTTCTTGGCCGGACCCACTTCCTAAAATCTGACCAAATAATAGATTTTGTTCTGGAATCCTATGTTACTTAGGTCAAGAACTTTTCAGAATTCTGCCATGTTTGAAATGGTATAAAGCAAATATGTACTAGGTACACTATTTTTAGATAGTTGGGCGGGGGAACACGCTTGTATTCCCAATAATGTCATAGTTTGTTAGTTAGTTTAGCATTCAATCTCCAGTGACTAATTTAATTAATATTAAAGTTTCAATTACTCAAATTCTGAGAAACATTACTCTTATTATTAATGTTTTTAATTGTTTAAAAAGTAATAATAATAATGTTGATTTAGCTGTGTTTTTATGGCTTATCAACCCTTTTCAGGTTATTGAAAAGCCAAAAAATTTTTTTTTTTTTTTAGGTAATTATTTTTGGATACAAGTTTTACTATTTAACTCATATCTAGGAGGAGAAGAGGTGGATTCATACCTTTTCCAAGGGTATCTGCATGTAATTGAATATAATAAACCTGACTGGAATTCAAACTAGACTCTCCGATTTTTCATTCCAAGCCTTTATCTATTACATCTCTCACACATCCAAGCTTACAGCACTTGGTATTCCCCAGTGATCACCCATCTCGGTACTGACCAGGTCCAATGTTGCTTAACTTCAGTGATCAGATGAGATCTGGTGTTTCAACATGATATGAACATAATCCACAACAATAATAAGACGAGAGAAAAACCAGTCAAATAACAATAATCTTAGTTCATCTTGTTTTTTAATTTAAAATCTACTCTTTGGAAAGATAAAAAGCAAATTAAAATTTTGAAAGCATTATACAGAATTTTTAAAACCAACCCACTTGAAAGAAAAAATTTTTTTTTTTATTTTACTTTTTTGAAAGTTAATATAAAGACAAAAAATCTAACCTTGTGCATTGACTGTCTTTCTTGAATGGCCTGTAAATCACCAGAGACATTATCAATTTGCTGCAGGCGGCGCTTAGCATTAGAGAGCCATTCCAAACAGCTGAGGTATGATTGACGATATTCAGCATGGTTTTTCACATGTTCTTCAAGACATTCAACAATCTCCTGAAATTTTCAAGAAAGCAAAATTTATGTTTACATTATAAACTGTTAGAAAAGGTAAAATTTAAAGACATTTATAATATGTTTAACTTTTTTTTTTGTATCTATAAAAAGAACGTTAAACATATTATAAATGTCTTTAAATAAATTGTCGGACTATGTCCAATTCAAAAATATAAAAGGTAAAATGTATTTAACAACTTTTCAGTTACTTTCATGATTAAATATATCAAAAGCTGTGGAAGAAAAGGTAAAATTTATTTAACTTTTCAGTTACTTTCATGATTAAATATATCAAAGAAAAATTCAATGGAAATTATTTTGCCCTAAAAATGCACTATATTGTTTTAATTAAAAATCTTAGCCAACTTTGGCAATTGAGAAAAACCTTTGTATACCTCAAAGTGTAAAAGGAAAAATTAAAAAAAACAAAAAATAAAAAACTGATAGTTACCAAAACTATGAGTAGAGGAAATAAAGATGCCAAATCATAAAACCTTTGCCTACCACGGAAACCTTTTTTTGCATACTAATTCTCCTTTTTAACTAATGTTCATGCAATACAAGGCCCAAAAGGCACTCAAGGTAAATGGCTACTGAATGAGATATGAATGTAAGAAAAGGAAATAGAAAGCGAAGAATATGAGAATATAGAGAATAAATATGAATTGTCCGTAGACTTGAAGAGATTAAGACTAGTGTCTGAGGAAGCATTTATATAGGAGTCTATTCCACAAAGTTAGGAAGAAGTTGTCTGATTGAAACTTCCTCCTTATAAATGGAATATGAAGGGAATCAGGGCAATTCAACTCTGTGGACATGGCATGGCGAATCTTAGCTCTAAAAGTCTGAACAGGTGGAACTAAAGAATGGAGCTTGTTGGAACATTTGCAATAGAGTAGCTATAGGCTTGCAATGTTGTGTCTGTGGAAAAGGGGCTGCAGAGTAGAAAATAAATAATCCTCCACAAGGCTGCACGAGTGATTTTGAATTCTGTCAAAGTTGAAAATGAGAACGAGCTGCTCCTGCCTGAATATGGCAGCAATATTCCATTCTTGGTATATTTCTGCTGCAATGACAAACTAACTAATCACATATTAACATTCGATGACCAAAAGCTACCATCATCAGGACTACAGTTTAACCAACTTCTAATTTTCATCAAACAATTCTATCTCTTCATACATTTGTTTTAACCTCTTAATTCTCACCTTTAATCTAATTTCCACATATTTCTATATATGAAGGTGTGGAGTGACACAGTGGAAAACATTCAGTAAACAGAATTTAAGTTTCAACCCAGGCTGTTTACATTCACTTAGCACAAATGCTCTTGGGAAAGGCATGAATCTATTTCTTCTCCCAGCTATATGTAAATAACAGAGTAGTTGAAGTCCTTTAAGGCCATCTATCAAGCTGAGCTGAGAAATAGTCATGTATCAGACCAGCAACCCAACTGCATAAAAATGTACAATTGTGACAGAATCAATCAATAAACCTCCAATGAACAAATCCCATATCATTCAAAATGGAGACAAAACTTTGCTCAAAAGATGGAAGGATTTATCATTATTATTCTTTCATGCAACATGCCTGATCGTAGCTCTCCACAACACCCTGAACCTTGTTGCTCTAAGCAATGTTTGACTCTTTACCATCATGGTTTGCCAGATCTTGCCTGTCTCAATCCCCTTTGTGGCATGAAGGAGGCACTTCTGGCCAAGTGTGTGAGCTTCTTTGTTGCACAGTTGTCCAACAAAATTAAATTCACACAAATAGCTTTGTCAAACTCTCTTTGTTCACGGCCATCTCCACCACTGCCATTTGAGGAAAGAAAGAGAATAGGGAGACAGGAGGACGATCCCAATGTTCAGACGTGAGCGCGTGCTGATAACAAAATCATTCCATATTCTCATTCCTAAATAAAACAATAACTATTATTGGACAAGCAGTTGGGTGGCTGGTTGATTGATTTTGAAACATATCAAACATTATATGAATGGTAATTTTTCTAGCAGACTCAAATTTATTATTATAATGTTTATTCAAAATCAGTGAAAACGGGACTGTTAGTAGTCAGGAATTGGTGCAAGTGTTACTGACTGAATAAGCCTATATGAATAATGTAAATACATTCAAATCATTTTACTATAGAAATGCACAGTTTGTTTTTTTTTAATAAAAAATGCATTGCAAATCAGGAAGAAATTGATTGTCAATGAAAAAGAAGTAAGTAAGAAGTAAGTGTTATTGACAAAATAAGGCTGTTAAATGCGTGATTAATTTACTACAGAGTTTGTCTAAAAGTCGTGTCACTCCTATATAATATAATTTTCTATTTCACCACTCTGTGGGGCATTATCAATGAGAGAGTTTCACATGAATGATACCATAATATGCATCAGTTGAAGGATACATTCAGAGAGCCTTTGCAACAATCAACAAAGCACAGTTTTGTAAAATATCAAACAGGAGATGGTGCCACATCATTTTGTGCCACATAAATGATGGTGTTCATACAGAACTTGTCAATGTGTGACAGCATCAATGAAAGTGAATAAACTGAATCCAGTACATGTGCTTTATATTACTTGTTGTTCTATTGTTCTCATTACAATTTGGTAGGGGGTGACAAGACTTTCAAACAACCCTGCATATGTAAAGTAGAGAACTGTTTAGTCCTTTAATATTTATACATTTTCATCAATGATGGATAAATCTTTAAGCTGTAAACTGTTTCATAGTTAAAACTATATAAAAAATAATTTTAGAAAAAAAAAGATCAAAAGTAACAAACTACCCCCAAGTTGCCATCCCCAATTAATTCAAGTTTTACAGCAAAGAAAAGACAGTTGAGATTTCAAAGACAACCTTGACTCATTTAATATGTTGTCTCTCTTCATCCTCTCCTTTGTAGCAGTTTGTCTTCTTACTGTTCCTCTCAGTCTCTGTTTTGCCATTCATTTACACAATGCTATAAACGTGTGTATGGTAGCATAAGAGAACAAAAATAACAAGTACTGCCAGTGAGGCAAAAGGAAAAGAAGACAAGAACTGATAATGTAAAATTGTTTGTATTGCTGATACAGAGGATGTGAATGGAATGTCTGTAATGTGGGCAAGGAAGGCAGCTTTTGAAACAAGGGTAGAGTTGATAAGGCCTGGAGTTTGTTAGCTAGGTTACTCACTGTTTTCCCTCGCTTCCTTTTGTCTTCAATATGTCATGTGAGTGTCAAATTTTTCAAGCCCTCCTCCCTCATTTTACAGAAGATGCTTGGGTTACATTGGACCCGACATACAGCATTTCATTGTTACAGCAGCATCACCCATAATATAAGTCATCACACAGATCTCTATGAGGAATACGGCATTGTTTCTTCACTGGCTGTACACCATATTGGAATGAGCTACATTTGCTATCCCTCATTTGTGTCACTTTTGGAGGGAACCTTTTGCCCTTCATTATGGCTCCCAAGTATAAAGCAGTTTCATGAGTGGTTATGTAGGTGAGTTCTGACCTATGTTGAAAATCAGGTGATGTTGTGCCGTAGGAATGGATTTCTGACATAAGTCAAGGATCCCCTGCATATCCCAGAAATTTCAGTTCTCTCCTTCTGATTCTAAGTACAAAAGTCCTTTTTGTTTCCATTTTCCTTAAAACTTCCTTTTTGCTCATATGCACCATCCATGGTATTCTCAGAATCATTCTGTAGAATCACATCCCTGTGAGGAAATTGACCAATATTCACTATCATATAGGAAGAGTGATATTACATAACAGTTCAACACTCTTTTCTTTGCTTATATTTATTGAAAAAACATATGTGTACGAGGTGAAATGTAGTTTAATATTAAAATGAAAGATAATATTTACCTGACTTTTAGAAACTAAAGAATCATGAAGATTCTTTATTTTGGAGACAGACTTATTTGGAGAATCATCATTTACACCATTACTTTTGGCTTGCAGCTTCTTAAGGTTATTCTTTTGTGATGCTAATTCTTGATGAATTACCTGGAAGAGAAAAATATGTACAAAACTCTGTTCAAATATTTCCATTTTCTTTGTTTAGTCTCCCACTACGTTAGATTTTAATCTAACCAAATGTTAATTAATACCCAATCATCAATCAATGAAATACTGTCCAATATTTAACAATCCAAATTTCAATAATCAATTTCTATTTTGAAATCTGGTAATATATAAGTGTTTTATTGAATATTATTTTATACATTTAAAAGGAGGAATGAAAAGTGATGGGAGAGAAATACAACAAATCCCAGTTACAAATTATGGTCAGACCTATTATAATGAATGGCTAATGCATCACGTGTACTGTTCTGTAAAAGATCCTTTTTATGTTCATATATTATTTGAATTCATAGATGTCTCACCAATATATTTCTTGGGGCATTTTTTAACATGCTATTTTTTTTAAAAATTCTTCAAGTTTGTTATTTTGTTTTGTGTCAGTTAAATCTTATTGCAATTGAAGTAGTAGTGATGCACTTCTTTTTAAGTTTTGATAAATTCTTTTCAATTGTAATTCTTATAGAGTTATTAGTCTACAGAAGGTACTTCTTGAAATGAAACATTACTGTTTTTCCTATTATGATTATATATATAAAATACATTTCAATTGAGCACTGTTGAGTGATAAGCTAATTCTATAAACAACAGCCATCTGCATTAATGTAAAGCTCTTCAGTAAAATGAATGGAGCACTTTGGCTGATTGGCATTTGTTTACATTTGTAAAAACAATACACTAGATTTAGTTGTGTAACTCTACCGAGTGAAGATAGCTCTGGCTGACACAAAATTAGTTGTGTTTCAATCCTGGCTTGAGGCATTCGGAAGTCTAGTCGCACTGAGGAGCTGTGATACAGCGAAACAGTACTGTCTGTGAATGACATAATATATATACACACACACATACATACGGGGTAGGATGTGTAAATTGTTGCCATCTTATATTTTTGATTTTGTTGACTGCACAGTATAGTAGGGTCAGTTGGGCACCATCTGTGAGAAAAAGAGCACCATGACAAAATTCATCCCACCAAAAATTTGGAAACGGCATTCGCACCAGAAGCTCCGATACAAACATTTCAGAGTGTTTGGGTGTCAATCTGAGCACAGTGCAGAGGATTCAGAAAGTTGGAGTGATCACTAGTGATGGCAATGTTATGCCCCCATGCATCTTCCCACAGGGCCTCAGATTCAACATGGAGGACTACATCAAGTGCCACGAGGAAGTAGGATGAGTCGAATGGTGATTACAAAGGTACAGCAGCTCAGAAAACTCACTCTAATCATTCTGATAAGAAATGAACTCCCAAATTTGTTGGTGAAATCCAGGCCATAATTGACAACGATTACTCCAAGTCAACTAGATCCATAGCCAGGGACACTGGAGTGTGAGTTTCTTATCAGGCAGGTAGTGCATAAAGATATTCAGTATTTCTTATACAAGATGAGAAAGGGGTCAATTTTTATCCCAAGCCATGAAGGACAAGAGGAAAGACCATGATATAAAGCTTTTGAACAATCTCAAGCATCCCTCCAACCTAACATTCTTTGGTCTTTCTCAGATGAGAAAAATTTCTGCCAGGATAAAATGGTGAACACATAGAACAACCATTGGCTTACTGTCCCCCCCCAAAGATGTACCGAGAATGATGAAAACTAAATATCCAGTCAGCATCATGGTATTTGAAGTAATCACTAGTGATGGCAATGTTATGCCTCCATTCATCTTCCCACAGGGCTTCAGTCTGGAAGATCCTATGTCTGGCAACAGGACTCTGCACCATGCTACACAAGCAAGAGAACCCAGTCATAGCCGTCAAACTATTTCTCTGACCACATCACCCCTTACATCTGGTAACCTAACTCCTCAGACTGAAACCCCCTTGATTATTATGTGTGGGGGGTGCAGTTGAATGAAAGACAAACAAAACTCCTTGTAATACCAAAGATGAACTGAAGGCAAGGATTTTGGCAGCATTCACCAACTTAAACAAGGAGACTGTTCAGAAGTGTTGCAGGGGATTCCGAAGTTGCCGACTGAAGCCAATGGTGATTTTATTGAATAAATTTACTCTTTAGTATTACAAGATATTTTTGTGTAATTTTGGTAAATATATCTGTTAAAATGAGATGTCTGTTATTTTCATTTTTGCATAAGTTAGATGACAATTTATCTATTGCACCATATATATATATATATATATATATATATATACACATACACACACTAATTGATGCTTTTTGTATATAATATATTATTGATACATATTACTAGCATAGTATTGCAAACAAAAATAATATATTTACTTTTCCTATGAAAACTCTTCATATTTTCTGGATTTGAATAACAATATAGCAATGGCAGTGAAATATCAGTAGCAGTACTTATATTACAAGCCACAGTTGTGTAACTCCAGCAAATACAGAAACCTTATAGAGAAACAAATTGTTGTATTACCACAGTACTCTCCTCCTCTCTTTTCTGTTTAGCATGAAAGAAAATTACCAAAAATTGATAATGGCTTTTATAGGATATAAAATTAATTTCTTCAGAACAATGAATTTTTATTTTTGGAAAAAAAACAAAACGTGTTCTCTGTGATTTGTTAGTTTTAAAAATATCACACACTAAGTAATATTAGTTTTTATTCATTTGGAAGTGACTTGGAAACCAAAAAAATGATAATATTTACAATAATTTGTTAATTCTAAAGAAATATATCTGCTTGGTTTATCAATAAAAATGATAAATCTCCAAGGAGTTGCCTTGCTATGGAGCAATAGTTACTGATCTATTACTTTAATTGGTTTGTATCTCACTGGGAAACCCTCACTATACAATTAATCTGAGCTTAAAAAAGAAACTGTTCCTTTATCTGTCTTTAATAATAGATTTTATTTTCACTTATAATACACTCCTCACTTACTAGAGAAGTATATATGGATTTTTGTCCAACCTTATCTCACCAAATGAGAAACAATTCATTGTCATTTTGCATATCATTTTATTAAGAAAATTTTAAAAGACAGCATAAACCTCAGAATTGAATATCTGACTGCTTCAGAGAAAACAAATGATATTCACTGAACATAGAAATTAAATGTTTGATACAAATGAACAAAATCACCAACCACTTGCAAATTCATCCATTTCGGCATTTGGCTCCTACAGAAAATTTCTTAAATTCTACATGAAAAAAGTATGTATACAGTATTATACCATTAGAGGAATTCAGAGATATACCATTAAAAGCATGCTGACAAAAACAACAAAGATAATTTCCTTTGTTTTAAAAAGATTAATTTTTTATTTACCTTGAAGCGCTCCAAGGAAGAACGTTTCTCAGCCAGATCTGACTTGGCTGTAGGACTTTGGTTGAGCCTGGTTTCAATTTCTTGAAGCCAACTGGTCATTTGCTCTTTGGCCTCTTCAAACTGCTCCCAGTTGGCTAATGCATTCTCTTGTTTCTGCTTGATTTGACTCAAGTTGCTGAGGAAAGCATCATAGTTGGTTTTACAGGTATCACAGTTTTGTCTGATTCTTTGACTGCCTGCAGTGTTGGTATTTGGAACAACTTTATCAGCAGCTTCTATCAGCTTCTGAAGTCTGAGGTGACCATTGTCCTTGCCCACCTGAAGCTCCTACAATTAAAAGAAAGGAAAGAAAAAAATGATGGGGAAAAAAGAAAAATGGTCAATAAAAAGAAAAAAAACAGTGGGAAATCAAAAAAGAAAAAAAAATGATTGAACTCAAAAAAAAAACTATTGGGAATTCAAGAAAAGATAGTGGGGTCTCAGAAGTTGTGGAAATTTAAAAAGAGAGAAAAATGGTAGGATCTCAGAAATGGTGGAAACTGAGAAAAGGGAAGAACGTAACGGTGGAAACTGAGAAAAAGGAAGAATGTAACGGTGGAAACTCAAAAAAGGAAAAACAAAACGGTGGAAAATCAAAAAAGGAAAAACAATATGGTGGAATCTCAAAAAAGGTTGAACAAAATGGTGGAATCTCAAAAAAGGTTGAACAAAATGGTGGGAACTCAAAAAAGGTTGAACAAAATGGTGGGAACTCGAAAGAAATGATGGGAGCAAAAAGAAAAAAAGTTGTTATAAAATGAGAACCAAAAAAAACAAAAATAAAAAAATAAAATAAAATAAACAAAACTAGGAAAAAGAAAATAAAAGTCAATAAATGAATTTTGAGAAATTAGAAATTAAAGCAAAAGTAAGCATATATAATGACATAGAAGACAAGTAAAAAGTAGAGTAAAAATATAAAACTCCTAAAACATTAGCAGAATTAAAACAATGCTTTTTAAACTAAAAATATCAGGCAAGAGATTAATTTTTCTTGATTTATCAAAAACACATAAATAAAAAAACATTTTTTTGCAGAAGTGTTTACAAAAAATAAAAAGCACAAATTGTACAATTTCTTAAAGGCAATTAACAAAATAAAGAAAAAAAAAACTGTCTTACAGAAATAGTTGTCAGTCTTTGGGCAATTGTATCTTTCAGACCAGATGTATCACTGACCAGATTCAATTTTTGTCCAACCTCATCCAACCAAGATGTGAATTCTGACTGGCACTTATCATACATTTCATGTTGGTAATAAGACTGTTCCAGATTCTTCATACGATCCTAAAATAAATCATAAGAATGAAAGATAGGAATATTAGTGTGTATCAAATGTATATACATTTTTTTACTGACCTTTACACCAAAGCTTCTTTAATGAATGTATATTAAAACAATTCCTCTATTACATTATTTTATATATGTTTATAAGTTCTATTCTAATGTAGCTTTTGTTTTCGATGTCATAATGGTAGATACAATTGTCTTAACTGAAGCAGATATGAAAATTTTGAGGAATTTGATACAAGAGGATTTCACTTAAAGGCACACTTCAAACTTTGCTGCACTGTGGCGAAGACGTACATGACGCTTTCCCTCGGACAAGGGGGACGTGGGTTCGAATCCTGGCAGAGAGTGTATATTTTTCTTTAAGAAGATTTCTCAAATATTCAGGCCAGTTGATGAAAATAAATAAATATACTGTTTAATAAATAAATGGAGCATCTACTCAAATATGAGTATCCACTAGAAATAACATTTAAAGTCAGATATATATGAGGAACAGTTTGATTGTGTTGAACAAAACTTTGATCAGGGTTTTCCAATCAGGGAGGAACTTCTCCCCAGGAGAAATTTTCAGAGTTTCATTTTGGGAGAGAAATCTTACTTTTTCTTGTTTTTTTATTTACAGAATTTTGTTTATTGAATTACAATATTCTGGCATTCTACTGAACCTTTTGTTTATTGAAGTATGCTTCATTTCATTTATTTAATAATTAGTTATGAATTAAAACAAATTACTGTACATGTATCCAAGTTTAAAAATCCTTCAACATTTTCTATTGCTATTAAATTTGTAAAAGTCATCTATAAAATTAATCCATGTATATGTACAAATATGGAAAAGAATGAAGATTTTCAATAATATATGCAATATTATTTGGAATACACTTTTTGAGTTGAACAATCTTGGAAAGATGGGAAAGACATTCTGACTTATGGTGAAATGAACGCATTGGGCAAAAAAGGTTGAGAACCACTAACTTAGAAGATAGTTTCCATATGGTGAATATAGTGAGAGCTGACAACTACAAGTGGTTTTACCCAAAGTATAAAAGTTCTTTGAGTAGTACAGTTTTGGTTGGAAACAGTAATTTGGGAAATGAACTGACTTTATAATGATCTTAAATGACCCCCTGCCCCATCCAATAGGATATAGAAATAAGCACTTCAGGCAGAAATGGTGCAAAGAAGAAGAATATTCTATAAACTTCACTCCCCAGAACCATGTTTTGCTGTCCAATTTGAAAATAAAGCAAGACAATTTTAGAATATTGGTGATTCTTCCCAGCTTATTAATATCAGTTTTATCTCATTCTTGTGTCTGGTTCTAGAAATCTGTCTTCCAGGCAGCACTTTTCAAGTACAATAATAGAATAGAATCAAAGATACATCCTGATGCTTGCAGCAAAAAGCTACTAGAATTGGGTAGTTTTTAGCTTTACACTCATATTTACATGTAGGACCCCACATTAAAACTGACCTTGTGCCATATTTGCATTTGTGGGGAGGCAAATGTAATCTTTATGGATAATCAAGTATAGTGAAAGGGTTGACTTTATCTGTAAGATTTGAGAAGCAAGTTTTTTAAAATCATAAAACAAAACTATGCCTTGAGACAAAATATTTGCATTTAACAATTGTGTTAAAAAACATTTTTTTTTTTCACATAAAATGTTTTCAGAAAATTAAAAAGCTTGTACTTTTAAAAAAAAAGTATCTTAATTTTTTCAGTTTGGATAAAAACTGAGTGAGAATTTAACCACAAACTAATGAGAACAGATGCTAAAATTTATGCCATGTGAAAAAGTTGAGCTTCTGTTCAACTATCAAAATCACATAAAATAAACTGGTCTGTTTTTATTATTTATCTAATAATATATAACACTAAAACTATAATCTTGTGTTTGTGTGTGTTCCCAAGATACAGCTTAAATGATACATAATACCCCAAACAATTTGGGGATATATTGTACTGTGAACACCTGTCAAGTGCAGTGCCAAACTTTATTAAAATTAGACAAAGGGTTCTTCAGCTAGAACCATTTTTCTGGCATTTTTAATAGGAAGTTAACTAGAAAAAAAAAAGTACACAAATCGGAGGCATCCATACATTGTTATTTCAATAAATATGAATCTTCCTAAGCAGAGGATTCAGATTTTTTTTTTAATGACCTTCACCTTTGAAAATTATAATATGGTAAATACTAAAATTGGTATAAATTATCACCTCAGGACTATTATTACTTGAATGGAAAGGCCTTTAGTGTGATGATATCAGTTTGCAATTCCATTCTAAAGAAAACAAAAAGTAAACTTTTTCCTGCAGGGCAATGTTTGCATCAAGGTGTTATTTCAAATTAAAGCTAGGTTATATGCCTATGTCATTCTAGTATTGTCATAGTATGTCATTCTGAAAGTCTGTTGTTTGATAATTTAATATCAATCATTAAGTTTCCAGCTGAATTTCATTAAGAAATTAATGTAAAGCAGCAGATACACCATTGTTTGTCTGTTTATCATATACACTCATCATTTGTAGCATGAACTTCTTTTAAAAGGAACCCAATGGGTTTATGGGTCAGCTCGTATTAATTTTTTCTCACTTTTCAATAACAATGATATTTTGTTCCAGCTAAATTCAATTACCCTAAAATTGATCTAACAACCAGAAGTGATTAATATTTTTAATTTTTTTTTTTTTTAAGCTTTTCACCCCAAGCAAGGCTGGAAGCCACTAGCATGCAAGGGGTTACAGAAGGTTTGGAGGAAGTGCAGATAGGAGTGGTAAAGGAGAGGATGTGGAGAAAGATAGTGGATCGATCAAGGCAAGGGGGTTACAGAAGATTTGGAGCGAGAGCATATAGGAATGAAAGGGGAAAGGATGTGGAGAAGGGAAGTGGATAGATCAAGGCAACTGAAGATGTCGATTGACGTTACACTTAAATAGTTAGAGATTATATTTGTCAGGGAAACAGGAATAAGGAAGGGAGTTCCACAGGCGAGAGGTACGAGACATGAAGCCATTGGAGTAGAAGAGACGTCTACATCTAACAGTTTCAACGGTGAAGGGGTGGGAATGGGATGCCAGCCTCGTAGGACGCTTAAATTCATGAGGCCTGGGAACCAGCGAAAGCAGCTCATCGGAGCAATTACCGTGAAAGTATTTGTAAAAAAGACAGAGCGAGGCAACGGCGCATCTGTGAGAGAGCGACTGCAGACGAGATGACAGATCAGGGCCAATTACGTTGCATATCCGTCTCTGGATATTATCAAGAACCCTGAGGCAAACAGCAGGGGCTCCAGACCATATATGGCAGCGATACTCCATGCAAGGGCGAATGGTTGATTTATAGATTTGGAGGATCGATTCCGGGGAGAAAAATTTCCTGGCCCGGCACAGGGAGCCAACTTTCCCTGCGGTGGATGAAGCAATTGTCTCGATGTAATAATATAATAATGAAGCTAATTTTGTTTGTGTGTCACCATCTTACATCAGTAGAACAAAACAGTTCACATTGTTAACATACAATGAATTCTTACCAAATTTTTATATATATATTACTAACAAATTGTTTTTACAACATTTGCAGTAATATCAATGTGCATAACAAATTTTAAAATAATATTTTAATAGATATTTCTTCTATATTATTAATTTTTAATTAAAATTGTACATAAGCAATGTTTTGGTCAATATTTTTTTTTTTATAAGTCATGTTTTCATAGAAAGCATTTATATCTGCCTTGTCAACATTCAGATTTTAAGTTAGAAAACCTACAACATTATTACTGTTTGCTATTTTACATTATTAAAAATTAGTTGAATGGAGCTGAAAAATTTATGGAATTATCTAAATAAGTAAAAAATAATCTGTTTAATTAAATTTTTCTTAAAACTCTAGAGAAATTATTTAAACAAGTAAGTAAATTTGCTGAATCCATTTTTTTATTATTAATAAAAACAGAAAATTATTCAAATGTTTCTCTCAGGGTCAGTTTTATGTAGATATATCCAGAGTGACACAGGTATTCAGCTAGTATATATAATATCAGTTTTATTCAGGTATCTGGCAGCTTCACAATATTAAATAATTATATTGATCTTATTAAAGACAAAGAAAAAAATGATTATTTCAAAACATTTACTTTGGTTTTGTTGATGACTGTCTGGAAGCGAGTTGTCAGTTGGGTGATTGTGTAAGACACACCCGCTTCACCACACATTTGTAGTAATTCTTGGGCCTGTTCACTGAGACGGTCTAGTTGGCTTTGGTGGAAAGAAACCTTATCACTGTATTCCTGAAAAATAAATAATATAACATAACAAGACTGATATGAGAGAGATCATTTGAGAATATTTCACCATATTATTGAGGTTAGTGTTTGTATTTGATTATAGCAAATTAAACTTGTACAGCAGCTCCCTCAATTTGTACCATTTACTGTGACAAAACTTTTAAGATCAATATTGATGAAATACAATTCAGAGAATGTTTATCTTCATCTCTTCCTCATAGTCTTAACATAAAAATGTTATCTGCAGCCAGAACTTATTCCCCACAACCACTTTTTGAGTTGTGACTAATTGCTTACATACTCTATATTGAATTATCATGCGAGTGCAAAATACTATTTTTTTTTTAAATTATTTATCTATGTCTATCATAAAATGACAGAAAAATTGATCAGAATGACTAGCAGTGGAACAAGGCATGTATATGAGAGCCTAGCAGCATTATTGACACGTTTATTTTGACATTTGCCTTCTGTTAAAGAAATTATCATTAAGTATGCCACATGAAACAGGCCTAAACTAAACTGGATTTGTGAAATAATTACTGAACAAATCTGAGTTTGACACAACTCAGATTTGTTCAGTAATTATTTCACAAATCCAGTTTGTCATATTCTCATACAACAAAAAATACGGATATTCAAACTATTCATTGAAACTGGATCATATTATACATTTTAACTTTTCTAAGCTTCATCAGATCAAAAATGAAAGAAAGAAATGTGTGTGTGTGTGTGTGTGTGTGTGTGTGTGTGTGTGCTGAAATAATAAATCATTAGTACTTTTTCTGCTCAGCTGGAATTTCTTGTGATGGCAGAAAAGAATGAAATTGTGCTATTTTGTAAAAAAGCTGTTAATATTTATTCTGTATCTTTTCTTTACAATTTTCTAGTTCTTCTTGAAATTTATTAATGCATCCTCTCATCTTTATACATTGAATTTAAGGTAAATCCTCATCCTATTTTCAGAATGGCATAAAAGTAAGTTTTGTTTTTAAGTCTGCCCATGTGTTTATATATATATATATATATATATATATATATATATATATATATATATATATATAGACCATATTAAGGCCCCCCCCCCATTAATCTAAGTTTGATTAATGACAGTCGACAAGAAATTGAAAGTACCAGATCACAAACATCTTGACAATGTTTACATTTATTGCATCCAGACAGGCTGCTCTCTTGTATATAACCAAGAAAAGCTAATGGAAAATTAATGCAAAAGAAACATTGTCTATCATCTTTAAGCAGTCTTGTAGTAATGAAGGATTTTTGTATATGTTGGATTACCACCCCCTGATAATAATCACAAGTAGTGCAATATTTGAAAGACTCTTCCTCTTTTCCCTTTGACTTTTGAAGTGGCAAGACCTGTCCCCTTTTGCTCTGATAGAGATGAGGCATATAAAGTACTTCAGAGACACAGATTGAAGATTGTATTTCACTGTTCATAACTTGAACTTCGCACTGCAGTGCCTTAATAAATATCAGCAACAGCCTAGAGGGTATAAAAAAAAGCGAACCCTTAAGTAGCTCTCTCTTCCTGTTTTTCCTCCTTTTAAAGTGTGTGCCATTAACTTACCACACCAAATCAAAAAGGGCTGTAGACACTTCATATGCGAACACACCTACACAGGAAAGTCACACTCAAATACATTCATTAACAATTTTCCTTGTGTATTGAATTTGTTTCTAGAAAAAGAAACCTTGAACTTTACTTTTGTTATTTTAGTTAAATAAATGTTATCTCGCATTGCAAATCAATCGGTTTCTGTTATTTTGTGAATATACCTATTCACCACCATTAATCCATGTAAAATATTCTTGTACAAACCTTATACATTAATTATAGAAGTAGCCAACACATTAAAGTGTCTTTCTGCAAACCTGTCTTCTTAATACATTTATTAATTGTTTGTTTGTTTGAATTCCATATTTTGGGTCCTTTTTTTTACCCAAACTCACATGAGTCTGCCAAATATTGTTTGCAGAACAAATGTACCAGGAGGAATAAAATGATAATACTTTCCATTCTTGTAACAAATACACATTATTTAACCAGGCCATATATATATTTAGTTTATTTATTGCAGACTCCTTGTGGAACAGAGCCACATTTGCAGTTTCAGTCATAGATTGCTTTTTTTTTTTTTTTTAGGGTTTTTCTGTACCTTTCTTTTAGCTGGACTACCTTGAGATGGCTGAAGGATACTAACTGCCCTCCTATTTATTCATAGCTGCCAGGCATTGGATTCATGCCTTTCCCAAAGGGCATTTGTGCAAAGGGAACATAAATGGACCTGACTGAAACCTGAACTCAGTTTGTCAATTCCATTTCCCATACCCACAACACCAATCTGCATCTCAAAGCTGAAGTTATTTCAGTCAGTTATGTGCTATGCGTGATACACGCTTAGGCAATCATGTATCTTTTGATACATGACTGAAGAGGTAGATTTTTTCCTGCAGTAGGTTGCCATTTCTTTCTGCAGTAAACCAGTTGCCATCCAACCTGGTCTGTCCTGCTATTTACCAAAAGCTGGGGGGAGAAGTGGATTCATACCTTTCCCAAGGGTATTAGCACATAAGTGAATGTAATGGATTCGACTGGAATTCGAACTTGGCTCTCCGATTCCTCAATCCGAGCCACTATCCATTACTCCACCATGCCTCCTGTTTTTTAGTAACTTAGATAAATGATTTTTTATATGTCAGATAGATTTTATATAAGTTATATCTCAGTCCAGAATGGAGCCAAAGATAGATAATGTGATTCTAGACTAAATTAACTAAATAATATGAGAGGCATATAGTTAACATCTTCAACTTGAATTTGAATGCCTGGTAATTCACAGATTTGTGGAGAGTCCTGATAGTTCCCTTTGCTTCTACCTTTATAAAGAATAAATCAAAAGGGTAGTGTAACAATTAGCAGTGTATTAAGTGGGATCAGTGAGCAAAGTTCAAATTCTGTTCTAGTCTACTGCATTCACTTTCACACTAATTTCATTCAGAAAGGCATGAATCAATCATTTCTCCCATCAGCTATGGATTAAATAGTAGAGTAGGACCAGCTGTCTAGCTTTGGATGAAAAGGCAACAGAAAACTTTTACATTGTCTCCCCCAAGAAGGCAGGGTAATTCACAGATAAAGAAAAGTTTTGTGAAGAGTCATGATCACCTACTTCATGAAGAAAGACGGCATTAAATAAAAAATGTCTGGATCTCTTGCCTCAGTTCACAGCCTGCCTAGGAGAAGAACCATTCTAAATTTAAAACTGGGGAAAGCCTCTCCACTACCTTTCTAAAAAATTCCTGGCAATTTACAGATAATAAAGAAAAGAAATTGGTGTTGTGCTATGATCATCTACATCCTGAAAGGACGTAGCATAAAAGTACAGGACAACTTTTCCATTTGTGCTAATAAAATTTCCTTCTATGATTGACAAATACATGTACTGATTACAACTGTTCTTTAATTACTTTTCACAACTGTCATACCTTCTCAAAGAACTGTCTCTTCTCTACAGTTTTTTTTTCAATATTCACTCTGTACAAGACCCAAGAGCTACTTGAGGTTAAAGGTCACAGAGTAAGAACCAGAGTTTATGTAGATATGTGAAGAAGATAACAGTTAACTCTTAAGATTGTAGTAATTGGGGAAGCATCCTCTTGGGAGTTGGTTCCACAAAGCAGCAGTTCATGGGAAGATGCTCAAGTGGAACATCACCAATGAAAATACAAAAAGAATGAGGGTGGTTCACTACAATGTACATGACATGTCGCATCTTAGACGTGAAGGTGGAACTAAGGAGTATAGTTCATTTGAAGACTTTATACAAAATATACATGGCACCTACCTGATAACTGGTCAAAAGTTGTTTCTTTTCTTGCAAATTTGCTTTTGGTTGGATATCTTCTCGCAAAGCACTTTCTATTCCCTTGAGCTGAGAATCAAATGTCTGAATATCTGTCTCAAATTGATCCCATTGAGCACTACATTTCCGCAACCTGCTATTCACACCACTGAGATGACTGTCATAATCTTCATAGTCTTGCTTCAGGTTTTTGAGCTCATGTTGACACTTGGTCTTGCCAAGAGGAGCAATGTTTGGTAAAATAACATTGCTGGCCATCTCAGCCTGGTTGAGAAGTTGCTTACCAGTTTTACAGTCTTCTTTTTGGTTCTGAAGAAAAATAAACCAAACCAAAAATATAAAATAAAAATTTACATAAACTAAATCAAAATTTTCCAAGATTAAAAATATCTGAACTACAGGCAGAAAGACGAATCAAATGAAGTGTAAAAAAAAAGGAAGGAGGAAACAGGAGAAAAACAAAAAGGACCAAGAAAAAGGGGAAAAGAGGAAGCAAAAGGAAAGAACGAAAGACAGGAAAGCAATAAAAGGAAAGAACGAAAGACAGGAAAGCAATAAAAGGAAAGAACGAAAGACAGGAAAGCAATAAAAGGAAAGAACGAAAGACAGGAAAGCAATAAAAGGAAAGAACGAAAGACAGGAAAGCAATAAAAGGAAAGAACGAAAGACAGGAAAGCAATAAAAGCAAAAAGGAACGAAAGACAGGAAAGCAATAAAAGCAAAAAGGAACGAAAGACAGGAAAGCAATAAAAGCAAAAAGGAACGAAAGACAGGAAAGCAATAAAAGCAAAAAGGAACGAAAGACAGGAAAACAATAAAAGCAAAAAGGAACGAAAGACAGGAAAACAATAAAAGCAAAAAGGAACGAAAGACAGGAAAGCAATAAAAGCAAAAAGGAACGAAAGACAGGAAAGCAATAAAAGCAAAAAGGAACGAAAGACAGGAAAGCAATAAAAGCAAAAAGGAACGAAAGACAGGAAAGCAATAAAAGGAAAGAACGAAAGACAGGAAAGCAATAAAAGGAAAGAACGAAAGACAGGAAAGCAATAAAAGGAAAGAACGAAAGACAGGAAAGCAATAAAAGGAAAGAACGAAAGACAGGAAAGCAAAAAGGAACGAAAGACAGGAAAGCAAAAAGGAACGAAAGACAGGAAAGCAAAAAGGAACGAAAGACAGGAAAGCAAAAAGGAACGAAAGACAGGAAAGCAAAAAGGAACGAAAGACAGGAAAGCAAAAAGGAACGAAAGACAGGAAAGCAAAAAGGAAAGAAAGACAGGAAAGCAAAAAGGAAAGAAAGATAGAAAAGCAAAAAGGAAAGAAAGATAGAAAAGCAAAAAGGAAAGAAAGATAGAAAAGCAAAAAGGAAAGAAAGATAGAAAAGTAAAACTAAGGAAAGGATGGGAGGCAAATGAGAGAAAGTAAAAGAAAAGTAAGGAAGGACTGCAAAGGTAAAAATGGGATGGAAAATGAGGAAATGCCAAATGTTTTTAAAATAAGTGACAATGCTGAACTGTACTGACAAGCAAATCCTTTGTTATTTATTAATAGTCACTGCATGTCTTTTATTGAGATAGTAATAGAGCATATATAACTATAGTTGCTAACAATACAAAAGAGAAGTTGAAATTTTTTAAACAAGGTAGTCTCAAAGAATTTAACACTCAAAAGGTGCACTGAAGGCAAGAATAGCAAATGTAAGCAATGACTAATTTACTTGACAAGTTTGAACAAACTGAGAAACAAATACAACAAAGGAGCTAAAAAAAGCAATAATCCTTAACATCCAAAAGGAGAGAGGCAAGCAGATCATAAAATAAAGAGGAAAGTTTTCACTATAGGTCTTGTAAAATTGTAAAATATTATCCTGGAACATATGAAATCTGGGTATAATTAAAGATATGATTTAAAGAGACAAACAATTGATTTACAATTATTTATCTCTGCTGTACATATAAATCTAGCAGACTTCATTATTGTAATTTCACCTTTGAAAGTATTTCAAAAGAATTGCAGCTGCCTTGTACCAATTAATTCTATTGGTCATGAAGACAATTCTCAGATCTCAGAGACTGACACTACAGAAACACAAAAGAACTTTACCAAATAACATAAACTACATCACTTAACAGCAGCAACAGCTAAAATGGATAGCACAAGTAACTAAAAGGGAAAATAATGATATAATTGAGATATTGACTTTCCACACTACCTTAAACAAAAGGTTAGGAAGGAAACTCCCATCAATACTAAAAAGAGAGTAACAGTGGACTTGAGAAGGCTATTTTCCTGAAAAACTATTTTAAGAGAAAAATTTTATAAATTCCAACCAACAAGAATGCTGTTGAGAAAGGCATAAATCCACTTCTCCCTGCTAACCACCTTAAAATCAATTGCTTTATTGTAATGGTCAACAGAGTAACAAATGACACTCTCCGAAAACTAGGCTGTGGCAGGGTTCAAATCAATATCCTTACTTTAGATATTCAAGTAAATACTTACCTGGAGTCTGTTTAACTTGATTGCAATCGAAGACTTGTCTCCATTCATATCAGCACAAACACTCAGGCTCTCTTTGGAGCTCTTAAGCCAGGTTCTGAAATGCTCACAAGAGTCATGGAAGTTCTGGTACTGACCAACTTGGGTCTCAGCTTCTGTTAATTGAGTCTAAAACAAAATAAAGAGAAATTTATTTTTTAATCATTTCACCCCATGCAAGGCAATAATACCACTAAGACACAATGGGTTACTGGGAGTGGAAGAGAATGAGAAAATTTTAGTGAGGAGAAAGGACAATAAAAGAATGTGAAATCAGGAAAACAGATGATGATTGATGTTGCATTTAAATTTTTGAAGTCTCTAAGTGACAGAAGTTAGAAGCCAGAAGAAAGTTCCACAGGTAAGAAGTGCAAGAACTATTAGAATAGAACTTACAGTGACATCTATTTCAACAGTAAAATGATGAAACCTAGTTGCCAGTTACTATCATCATTCTATTATTTTAATAAAAAAAAAAAAGGGAAAATATTACTTGTTGAAGCTGGCTGTACTATGCACTCAAAACAGTTTTTAGAGATCAGAAAATGTAATATTTTAATGGCAATTTTTTTTCAGTAGTTTATACCGATTCAGCCCTCTTATACCATCAATGTTTGATTTTAGATCTATTTAGATGATGTCTAGCAAGTCTAAATAATCATTTCAAACCAAGCAAGGAGATAACACCACTAAGATGCAAAGGGTTTCTGCGAGTGAAAGAGAATGAGATTTTAGTGAGGAGAAAGAACAATAAAAGAACAAGTTTCAGGAAGACAGAAGATGATGATTGATCTTAGATTTACATTTTTGAAGATTGTAGACAGCAGGGAAGCAAGAAATTGGAAGAGAGCCCCACAGGTGAGAAAGGAAACTATTAGAGCATACAATTGCATCTAGTTAGTTCAGCGGTAAAATGATGAAACAGAATTGCTATAGTAGCATGCTTAAATTCATGTGGCCAAGATACCAAGAAGGAAAGGTCATCAGAACAGTTGTTATGAAAATATTTATAGAAAAGACAGAGGGAAGCCATGTTACATTGGGGGGAAAGTTACTGAAGTCAAGATGCCAGATCAAGATTAATTACATTATTTGAATTTTGACAAGATATACAGCAGGAGCACCAGACCAGATATGGCAGCAATATTCAATGCATGGATGAATGGTAGATTTATAAGTGTGCAAGATGGATTCAAGAAAAATTGTCTGGCATGACACAGTGGGCCAACCCTCTTAGCAGCAGACCCAGCAATTGGTTCAATATAATTGTTCAACTTCATGTTGTTTCACTATGACTTCATCAGTCTACAGCCATTAGTAAGCAGCATAGAGAAATCATTGGTATGACTTGAATTTGTATATCTTTTGCTTTAGGAATCCTGTTTTTTGTACTGTTTACTAACAGCCACAGACTGATGGCATGAGGAGTTATGGTGAAAAGCAACTTAAATTAGCATGAAAGAAATACAAATAAAAAAATTAGCAATGGTTGCTAATTCTTCATCTAATAATAATCCAAGATTATATTGTTACTAATTTGCTATATGAAGAAAGTACATTCATAAACAAAATTAGCAGACTTAACTATTTTTCTGTCTGAATTTCTGGGATCAGGAGTTATTATTTACACACAGTTTATTGTCCTCATCTTTGTTGTTGTTATCACATTGTTTTGGGTGCTGTTCCCTCTGATCTTCATCAGGTGCTTGTTGCACTGGGTAACCTTCAGGGAATTTATAATTGAACCCTTTATTTAATTATTTTTGTTTTTAATTTTTTAATATGATAAAACTGAAATGATTTTAGATCCCTAATATTATATCAGAAATATTCCAAAAGAATTCACATTAGCATAGAATAAGCAGTGTTACTTTTGGCAGGTATGACAGAGTCTTAAGAAAAAGATTAATGATTACAATTTGTTAAAAGAGATAGAAAAAAAAGAACATCTAGGTTATTCTGTAAATGGAAAACTTACTTGAGCCTTTGCTTTGAGAACACTGTATTGGCTAGACATTTGAGAAATGTCTACAGCTGCTTCATTTGAAGACTGGGATGTGTTCAGATTCTGACCTTGTTCAACTGCAGATGCAATGATGGGGGCATAAGACACAATATCTTGGTATGTGTTCTGTGGTTAGCATGAAAAGAAATTAAAAAGAAAGCATTCAAATGACATCCAGCAGGCACACATCACAACAATAACACTTGCATTAAAAATGCTTCTCAATTACAATCAAGGTGAAACTGCCTTCAAAAACATTATTTATAGTCTACACTGGATCTGATAAATATAAAATTAAAAACATCAAATCTTATTCCTAATAATTCCTGCAGTGAAAAAGAAATCAATACAAATCCATTAGCTATTTACAAATGTTCTTACCCATTAGGACAATGGTTCCCAAACCTTTTTTTTCTCTGGGACACATTTTCAGAATGAAAATTTATACATGCCTCAAAAAGTTTTATATGATAAAAAGTACATTTAAAAATAAAAAAAAAAGAGTACATTTTATGTTTTAAGTACATTTAAAAATAAAAAAAAGAGTACATTTTATGTTTTAAGTACATTTAAAAATAAAAAAAGAGTACATTTTATGTTTTAAGTACATTTAAAAATAAAAAAAAGAGTACATTTTATGTTTTAAGTACATTTAAAAATAAAAAAAAGAGTACATTTTATGTTTTAAGTACATTTAAAAATAAAAAAAGAGTACATTTTATGTTTTAAGTACATTTAAAAATAAAAAAAAGAGTACATTTTATGTTTTAAGTACATTTAAAAATAAAAAAAAGAGTACATTTTATGTTTTAAGTACATTTAAAAATAAAAAAAGAGTACATTTTATGTTTTAAGTACATTTAAAAATAAAAAAAAAAGTACATTTTATGTTTTAAGTACATTTAAAAATAAAATAAAAGACAGAAGGTTAAAGAGAGATAACCACAGATTTGAAATCAGGACATTATCATTGATAATGATCTCATTCAAATTGTAGAGCCTAGTTACTAAATTCTTAAAACTTGATATAATGCAAAAATATCACAATGATAAAATTGGTCAATAATTATTTATAACTATTTATACTGGAACTCATGCATGCAGTTACAGGTAATCCATAATAATTTAAATTTTGAAAACATTTATTTTTGGCATATGAATTTTTAAAACTGTTTCTAAATCTTTGATTGTCTTTCAATCATTCCACTTCAACTGCTATCCTCTTCCACCACACCTATGAGGTGCACCACTCTGTTTGGGAACCACTGCATTAGGAGACTGTATTGCATATATTTTACAAACATCTAATTCATATGCTTGCCATACGACAACCACCTAAACCTGTAGGCTAACTTGTCACTTCTCTAGCTAAAGTGAAATCTGTGTTCACATTAATTAACACAGACTATGAGGTACTAGTGTTTCTAACACTAATATAAAGCAAAGACTTGTTAATAATATTTACTTAATATACCATATTAACAAAAAATGGATTCAGATTCTTAAAATCTTTGTCATAAAAAAGGACCACTGACAACAATTATGTTGAAAAAATAAATATTTCTTGTGTAAGGCAAATGTTTTTTTCATCATCTATATCTATAATTCTCAAAATGTGTATGTGCGTTTGTGTGATTGGATGTTGTTTATGCATTTCCCCAGTTTTCATCCGATTTGGATGAATTTTTTTTTTGTTTAATAGATAATTCTTCAGTGCTGGTTTTGAGTCCAAATTGTTGGTGACAATGGCTCTCCACTACTTCATGTCCATTATAACTCTCAACAATGTTTTACTATTTACTATCTATTCTTGGATATATATCTTTCATAAAAACTAAAAATAAAAAAAATATAAATAGTTTAAATTATTACAATAACATTATTTATTATTATACAGTTCCCTTTTCAGAACCCCCCCACCAACAAATTCAAATTGTTAACCCATTTGGAGATGTGCCTCAGTTGCACCCAAATGTTGTTACTAATATTGATTTTCGGGTGGGCTGACTTTAAACTTAAACTGCTCCAACTGAACGGCAAAAATTCCCAGTAATGAAAGACCTGGTCAAAGACAAGTTATACTGCTAGTTTGATGTGTGTGTATATATATATATATATATATATATATATATATATATATATATATATATATATACACACACACACACATTATGAAATGGACAAAGTCCGACAATTATTTAAAGACATTTTTATTTTTAACATTCACCGGCCTGAATGTCCGAGAAATTTTCATAGAAAATATTTGTCCTCCGACAGGACTGGAACTTGTATCCTATACAGAACTGTCATATAGCTTGACGTGCCTTAACTGATTCGGCCACTGAGGATCGTTCAGTTGGCAAGGTCGAATTTACTGCTTATAAACTTCAATCTTCCATGAATCTCTCACGTACATTCATAACTGCTCATGGCATATCAAATGCAAACAAATGACGTCACACATTATGAAATGGATAAAGTCCGACAATTATTTGTTTACATTTGATATGCTATGAGCAGTTATGAATGTACGTGAGTGATTCATGGAAGATTGAAGTTTATAAGCAGTAAATTCAACCATGCCAACCGAACAATCCTCAGTAGCCGAATCGGTTAAGGCACGTCAGGCTATATGACGGTTCAGAGTATAGGATACAGGTTTGAATGCTTTCGGAGGATGAATATTTTCAATGAAAATTTCGCGGACATTCAGGCCGGTAAATGTTATTTAATACTGTTTATTATAAACAGAGCATTTACTTAAATACTTGTATCTATAAAAAGAATGTTAAACATAAAAATGTCTTTAAAGATATATATATATATATAAGCAAATTTATACTGCTTTTTTGTCACTGAAAGGAAAATCACAAAACAATCCAATTTTCCTGTCAAGCCTTGAATATTGATAATTATATTGTGCTATAAGCAAAGCCTTCTGTTAAATCAACAACAATACGAAAAGTGTGATTAAAAATGTTAACTGTATTTACCTTCATTTTTTGCAAATAGGCTTTCATTTCGATCAAGTCAACTTTGGGTTGACTATCTTCTCTCAACCTCTTCTCCATATCGGCAATCCACTTGTGCACCTGGTTGAAACTGTCTGTAAAATCACTCCACTGCAAAAGGTTGGACTCAAGTAGTACTTTGGATTCTGCCATGTTACTGACTAGCTGATCCCACTCTTGTTGGCAACAATCCAGTTTCTTTTGTAAGTCATCCCTGCTTTGTGGTGACAGACTGACCTTTAGTGGCTCCCCAAATGTGATAGCTGTGTGGGTCAGCAACTGGCCTTCTTCCTTGGTAAGAACCAGTTTCTGGATATGATAAAGGAGATGTTGGAAATTCAGGATAAACAAAAATGAAACATGAATGTCATTACAGTTGGTCAGTGAGTAGAGTGTGTCACAAGATCACAGGAGCAGAATGCTCAGTGAAAATTTAATTTACAAAGTACACTGTTGTTTTATTACCTTCTCTCTATATATATGTGTGTGTGTGTGTGTGTGTTAATTAATAAAATAAATTCAGAATATTTAGAAAAAAAAACAAAAAAGCTAAAAATAAACAGACACCATAATATAATATGGTTTAACCCACATTTTAATTGTAAGGTTCAAATGAATATTGAAAGAATTTTTCCTAAATTTAATTCATAAACACTTTAATCACTCAGCAATACTAAAGATTTTTAACAAAAATAATGTAAAGATCAGCTAAAGCTGCATTAAAAACATCAATAAATCAACATCCCAGCATAATATTATACTAAATAATTACATGTCCAACAAAGACAACGTTAACCTTTTGTTAAAAATAAATGCAACTGCCAAAAAAAAAAAGATCCATCCCTTAAACAGCCAATGTATGCTTGATAATATTGTATACCAAACTAGCATACATTCCAGTATCAATGTCAAATTTTATTTTGGTTCTACTGAAAAATCTTGGAAATTTTGTTTCTATCATTATCGAATACATGAACAACACCCCTCTCTCCAAACATTTCTGACAATTAAAGAATGATGGTAATACACCCATTATTATATAGGATAAAACCAAATCTTACAATGGGAAAGGTGATAGATGTAATTTATGCCTTGGAGAAAAATTAGTTATTTTAAAATAATTACTGTATATACTCATGTATCATGCAACTTTTAATGACCTCATTTTGAAGCTAATTTTAAGGTCACATCATACAAGAGAGATGAAATTAACACATGTACAACCATTGAACAAACTATATATCCATTTAGCAGAGTCAAAAAGTACAACTGTATTTAAAATAAACATTGCACGAGTATATATAGTAAATAACCCTAACTTATTAAAAAAGAAAAATGAATTGATGGTTACATGTAGGCATAAAAATAAATATCTGTTGAAATAAGTTAATCCAGATAAATTTTTAATGTAAATTATAACCTTTCACATTTATTTTTAATGTTTTTTATGTGTTTTTATGGTCTCTACGTAAGTTTATTCTTATATAAATTTTTTTTTAAAAAAGAAATTTAAAAAAATAAAAAACAAAAAACCAGTAATCTCCCTTTATGTTTAATATAAAATAATATTCCCAACTTTAAAAATTAATATTTTTTCATATAGTTTTAGGTTCATCTATTGTTTTAATTTTTTTTTTTTGTAGAAGGTACCCAACAAAAAAATTCTGAGAAATCGAATGAGGTGCTGAATAAGTGAAGACAGATTTAATGTTCTTGTTATTTTGTATGTTCACAAAGACATTCAATAGGACTATGATAAAATCATGAACTTCTATGTAAATAAGCATTCACAAAATATGACTTTAGTAAATCCTCTTTCATAAATGCTATATAATCACACGTGGAATCTAAGTTTGAATTTACAATTTTACATATCAAATAAATAAAAGAAAACACAAATTTAAACTTTATATATATATATATATATATATATATATATATATATATGTATGTGTATGTATGTATGTATGTGATCACTCTCTACTCATTTCTATAACCTAATATATGTGATCACAGAATTTAAAATTTTGAATTGAGATTTTTACTGAGGAACATGTCCTCTCTAACTGAAAATGCTGGACCAGGTCCTGAAATCAATTGGTACTGACAATCTGACTTTCAGTTTCTCATCCTGATTCAGTGTCTTTATTAAATGTGTACAACGATTTATGCATTGTATAACAATGTCCACAAAGCACCTACAAGACAATTTATATCAAGGAAAAGCAGGATTACAGTCACTTCTTTGTCTGTTCAGGAGATTCCAAAATGTTCCAGCACTGTATTCATTGTATTAATGAACTGGGGAACTTGTATTCTCAAATAATGAATCATAGTACTTTTTCCTTACATAGAAAACACACAGATCTAAAAACATAAATCTTTTACATACAACACACTTGCCCTGGATTCATTTCAGAAAAGGCTATATGAATTTCTTGCTTTTGAGCCATTCTGGAAATGAGATGAGGATTTATGTTTAATTCGATACAAAAAGCTGGGAATAATATATTAACTTTTGACATGAACTAAGAATTATAAAGATACAGAATAAATAGAGTTATAAATGTTCATGGCTTTTTTTAAAAGTCACTCATTTTCTTTCTTCATTAATTAGGAGAAACACCAGCTTAGGGAAAAAGTACTTTGATTCATTATAGAAAACACATAGATCTAATACACACAAAACAATAACACATACACACATTTCTTTATTTTGTTTTGGAATCTGATGAAGCCTACAAAGGCAAAACACATAATCAAATATAGTTTAAATTAAATACTTCCCATTTGTCATATTTCTTAAAAACTTTGTTGGGATTCTATATCCTATTTTAAACACACCACATTGTTTATATATATATATAGTTTGTGTTTCACAAAAAAAAACAAACATTGACCCATGAAATTTTGAAAGATAATGCTTTTTACTTAGGCACCAGTCTTTGGAAATAAAGTTCTCAACACCAAGTACTACATCATTAATATTAATAAATCAACTTAAATGTTCATCTTATCCATACTTTGAGTAGAGAGAGAGATAGATAGTGTGTGTGTGTGTGTGTGTGTGCACTCACACACACACACTACATTAACAAACTTGTACAAAAATGATTCCCAAAGAGCTTTCCAACAAGATTACAGGGTTTCTCTCTTATCCAGCATTTTACTTAGCCATGATCAATACAGGAATAAAGTTTTATTTAATAATATTGCAAAAGAGTAACAATAATACACTTAAATAGTTGGAGATTGTATTTGTCAGGGAAACAGGAATAAGGAAGGGAGTTCCACAGGCGAGATGTGCAAGACATGAAGCTATTGGAGTAGAAGAGATGTCTACATCTAACAGTTTCAACGGTGAAGGGGTGGGAACGGGATGCCAGCCTCGTAGGACGTTTAAATTCATGAGGCATAGGAACCAGCGAAAGCAGCTCCTCGGAGCAATTACCGTGAAAGTATTTATAAAAAAGACAGAGCGAGGCAACGTCGCGTCTGTGAGAGAGCGACTGCAGATAAGATGACAGATCAGGGCCAATTACATTGCATATCCGTCTCTGTTCTTATCAAGAACCTTGAGGCAAACAGCAGGGGCTCCAGACCATATATGGCAGCAATACTCCATGCAAGGGCGAATGGTCGATTTATAGATTTGGAGGATCGATTCCAGGGAGAAAAATTTCCTGGCTCAGCACAAGAGCTAACTTTCCTTGCAGTGGATGATGCAATTGACTCGATGTATTTGTTCCATCTCAGATCAGCGGACAGCGTGAGACTGAGCAGCTGCAGAGAGGAGCTCTTGAGAAGTTGGTCTTCAGACATTCTAATGGGATGCAGGGATGGATCCCTGTGATGGTTAATAGATAGTCGTTTTGTTTTAGAGGCGTTAAAGTTAACCATCCATTTCTTGCCCCAGTTCACAACCGATTGGAGGTCCTTTTCTAATCAAACTGCCAGGTTAACTTTGTCAGCATTACTAGATTTGTTTTTGAGGCAGGAGTAAATTGTGGTGTCATCCACGTAGATGCCGACTTGGGGATCTATGGTGTCAGGAAGGTCGTTTATGAATATGAGGAACAGAGTAGGGCCTAGGATGGAGCCTTGAGGAACACCTGCGTTAGTGGGATAGGAGCTGGAGATGAATCCATTGAGAACGACCTTCAATTCATGGTTTGACAGGAATGATTGTATTAGGTCAAACAATCGACCTGTAATACCATAACCCTGGAGCTTGCGAAGAAGGCCGGTATGGCAAACTCTATCAAATGCTTTGGAGATGACTAGGGCCATGGCACGAGCTTGACCGTTATTATGAATAGCTTGGTAGACAAATTCAGTGATGGCCGTAAGCACATCGGCTGTCGGAGGTTGCTAAGATCTTCTTTCACATAACCTTTATTTCAATATATTGTTATAATTGTTCTATTATATTATTGGCTATTGTTGTTAATCTGGAATTTCATTTATAAATTAAATGTTATAAACACACATATATAGAAAAAATAATACAGGTACACCACCAAATTTCATGCACTGTTGTTTCCAAATCCGTTCCAGATTAAATAAAAGAAGTTATATAATAACAATTCAATAATCCACCTCCAACCTATTAATTATGCATCTCTTGTATATCTAAAATTCCAAAAATATTATCTAATATGATAGGCACCTAAAAAATCCCCCCCCCCCCAAAAAAAAACAGAGGATACAACATGAGACATTGAATATAACAACTAAGAGATTAATACTTCAGGGCATAATAAGAATTATTCCTTCTCACATAGACCACACATCCAAGTTGTAATTGACTCAGGACATGAATAAAATATGCGACTTAATGAAATATCAGTGTGAAAATTGGGCTTACCTGTAATTTTGTGAGTTGCTTTTGTATAGCAGATTTGTCCCCACCAGCATTGGAACATTCCGAGAGATTTTTGGTTGCCGAATTTATCCAAGATTGAGCAGAATCATGGGCTTTTTCGAACTGTTTACAATCGGTTGATAACTTTTCAGTACGCTTTGCCAAGTCCTGCACATGAAGAGTTGGTAATTTTTGTTTTAACAAAAATCAGTAAATTTAAATTGCATATTTTTTTTTAAATACAGACTGATTTATACATATTTCACAAAAGTTTTCAGGAAATGTGATCTGTGAAATTAGAAAAGAGACTTGAACATCAATCTTATCTAAACAATCTTATCAGCTAATTTCATTTCAGAGGAAGATCTCAATATTTCTGATCAAATACCCAAATTTAGGAGCATTTTCAAAATCTATTTTGAAATCTGTATCCAAACTACAAAAATTATGACCAAGTTTGAAAAGTTCCTGTTTATGCATCATACAATGTTCTATAATTTTAAAGATTATTATAACTAAATAGCATTAATTATGAATTATGTAATAACAAAATAGCATTAATTATGAAAATACTATTGTAATCATTGAGATGAAGATCAAGAAATAAAGTTTCAATTTAAAAACAGAATTATCATTCATTTTCAAGATATGCATAAATGCTTTTCTTTGATATTTTTTTTTTGTCCTTTAACATTTTGAAATGCCTTGGTAGTGAAAAAAAACTGTCTGTGGCTAAATACAGGTTTTATAAAAACATTGCTTTTTTTTCCAAATTTTAGCCTTATGGGTATTTAGTTGTGAACAAATTGTCAGTTCGTTATGGGAAGTATACAAAATATAACACAGACCAACGAGTATGTAAGCAGTTATGGACAAATGTATTAATATCCAGACATGAAAAGTAGAAACTGATCAAATATTTTTGCTCTAAGTGTTACCATATTTTTTTTCGCCCCTCTGTAATTTGCTCAAAACTTCTTACCTGTAACTCTCATTCATGCCAATCTTCTGCATCTAAAGCCTACCAATACATCACCTCACATTTTCACCTGCTTCTAAATCTTCCCAGTAGCTCTTTCTACTCGTCTGCAAAACCTCTCTCATTTACTGCCATAGACTGGCCTTCTCCTAGTCAGTCTTCAAGTTTACATGTCTGGAGAGCTGCCAGAAACTCTCCTTATCTGCTTCAGAGCATCTTTGCCAAAATAAGTCTATCTTTATTCTGTTGACTCTTTTGATCCAGTCAACTAAAATTAGAAAGAAACTATTTTTCCCCAGTATTGCTGAATATATTGCTTCATATGCATCCCTATACCCATAAGTAAACAAGAAAAAACAACCATGACAATTAAAACCAGATGCACCAACAGAGGAAATAAGAAATATTATAATAAGTATTTACACTATTTTACATTGTTCGGACTGCTGTTTTTATTGTCATATATTTATAATGTTTCAACCATTGTACACTCCGGCCTTCTTCAGGTGATATAAGTTGGAATTTTGAACCAAACTCTTTATCTAGTCCACTGAGGTAGATTGTGCCCAAGGACACATGGCCCAATGGATAAAAGCACTGGTTGAAGTAATCCAATGACTTGACACAAAGAGTTGATAATTCAATATCTGGCCACAGCAGAGATGAAAAAAATTGAGTTACTAGAGGAAAATAACTACGATATCCAGATAAAGCATGGTATGTGGAACTAGAACAATCTACACCAGTGGACTAAATAAAGGGTTCAGTTCAAAATTCCAACATATATCACATGAAGAAGGCTGGAACATACAATGGACGAAACATTGTGAAGATGACAATAAAGATGAGGACAACAGCCCAACAATGTAAATAGTTACAATACCTCACCTCAAATATAGACAGATTATAATAAGTCTTTATAAATTCATGTAAGGCATAATTTTATGTGTCCCCCCCACCTTGCATCAGTAGATCAAAACTGCCTGTACTGTTAACATGTAATAAATATACTATCAGCCATCTATGGATAGATATTATTAACAAATTGCTTTTACAAACATTTAATTCTCATAATTTTTAAAAGATTATTCTATTTTAATAAATATTTCATTTGTGTTATTTATTTTTAATTCAAAATTTTAAAATTGCCATATATAGACAATGTTTTTGTCGATAAAGTTTTCTTTTTTAATTCATCATGTTTCCATAGAAAGAATTTATATCTGCCTTGTCAAAATTCAGTCATGGGTTAGCAGAAAAAATATCAGAAAAAATTTGAAGAAAAAATACAAAATAGATTTAATATTAGTTTCTGAAAATAATGTTTCCTTTTTCTTTTAAGAAGCAGACAAAGTAAATAATTAAAAAAAAACATTAAAAAAATTATTTTTATAGAATTCTATAGTTTTAAGCTAGGCATTGTTAATTAATATTTATTGCAGTGTTCATAGTAATTATTGTTGTTATCTGCCCTTTTACATTACTACAAATAAAACAAAAGAGCTGAAAAGAACTATTTGGCATTATCTAAAGTCAAAATAATCTGTTTAATTCCATTTTCTTAAAACTGTGCCAAATTATTTAAACAAGCCAAAAAAAAAAAAAAAAAGTTTCCTGAATTATTATTATTAGTAGTAGTAGTAGTATAAATCTGTTTAAGAGAATAAAATGCATATACCTGCTGGGATCACTGAATCCAGAAAATACTGGATTTGGTATTAGTAAACGAGAAGAAAACATACCAGACAGTGGATTTTATTTCTCTTGAGAAACCAGAGCAAATACAAAAGAAAACTGAAAAAGTGGTAGAAAATTAATGTAACAGTCATACCAGTTTTATTTGATCACTGGGAATAGTATTGTCAGCCATGGGAAGAAGACTGAAGGTGCTGGAAATTAGAAGACAAGTTGGAACTATCTAGACAACATTGCTGAAAACAACTAGAATACTGAGGAGGGTGCCTGAATATTGAGTAGACTTGCTGTCACTTGATTTCCAATGTAAGCCACTAGTTACTATTGGTGTGAACAAACAATGAATAAAATAAAATAATAATATCTGGACAGAAGAAAAGTTTAAGGTATTGTAAAGGAGAAGAAGATAGTTTATCAATTAATAAATTTTTCTCTTTCATCAGACCACAAAGCAAGGCTTATAGAAATCGAAAAGCTAAACAAACATCTGAACCTCCTAAGAAAACTGAATATAATTGTCAGACATGAAGATAACAGATGTGCCCATCATTGTTGGAGTACTTGGAATAGTTGCAAAGAGCCTAGAAAAATATTTGGAAGGTCGGGGAAAATTGAGAAAGAATCAAAATAAACAGACAACAATATAACTGAAAATAGAATACAAAGGAGAGTTCTAGAGTTTTGGGAAAGTCCTGTTGTCGGTTGATCCCCAGTGAAAGCTACAAATGACTTCTGGTAGGAAAACCTAATGAGTACAAATACTACTACCAGGACCTGGCAAGGGATTTGAAGAAGTCATGGATCATGACTGTTGAAGTAATTCCTGTAGTAATGAGCATACTTGGAAATCCCTTGAAAAACTTGAAAACTTTGGGGAAAATTGGAATTGAGAGCAAAATTGTAGACCTCCAAAGAACTGCCATCATTTACTTTGCAAGGATTCCCAGAAAGATTCTTGAGTTGTAAGGAGTCTTCCTGGTTGCATGCTTTAAGAACCATTAAGAACCATATATCAATGTATAACACCATAATAATAATAATAATAATAATTGCAAGAGAACTGAAAGCATTGTTGGACAAAGTTAACAATTTTGCTCATCATTATAGCAGGACTTAAAACAGTCCTAAAAAAACAAAAAGTTTAAAAGCACTATACATCAGTCAAAAAATTGAAAGCATCCAGATAGCATTAGTGAAAAAAAAAGCTACAATACTAAGGAGAGTGCTGACTTATTGAGTAAACTTGTTGTCACTTGATCCCAGTGAAAACAATGAGTATAAATAATGATATAGATCTGGAAGGAGAAATAAAAGAAAAATTGAAAGGGATAGTTGTACTTACCATTATTAGAGTACTTGGAACAATCCCAAAAAGCTAAGCAAAATGGTTATATTAACTGTAAAATGTAGAGTTTTAGATTGTCTTAATTCTTCATCTTTTCTGGATTGGATTATCTTATCAACATCATCTCCTTAGTGTTCCAAGAAATAGGATTTGAGATAAACCTTTCCAAAACAAAAACTATGATCTGGAATTGGAATGAAAGCCATGATGGCATGTAATCTAAATCCATTATAAAAATTAAAGATATGGAATTAGTAAATACTAAACACTTCAAATATCTTAGTGTTTGGATCAGTTATAACAAGTTTAGCAGAGGGGATAAGGACATTGAACATAAAACAAAATTGCATTAGGAGTACTTTCACTAAACACCACAAACTACTAGAAAACTAAAATATTAACCTAAAAACTTGAGTCATGTTCTTAAATAACCTCATCAGATCAAGACTTTCAGATTGTGCTACACTCATTTAGAAATATTTAAATTTGCATCTGTACATAATTTCTTTCCCAGATCAATGGTTAAAAGTGACTTTGACTGAGTGAAGTCTGTAGGACTTGGTGAATACCATTCTTCTTCAAACTTAGTGACTGGCATTACAGAATCACAAACAAATAATGATACCAAATAACAAAAACATCTCTTGAGTAATTTAAACAGCAGTAACAACTAAAATGCATAGCACATGTAAGTGAAAGAGAAAATAATAACATAATCATGATGTTAATGTTCCAAACTGTTTCAAACAAAAGGTTAGGAAGGAACCCTCCATCGATACTGGAAAGAGCAATAACAGTTAGTGGAGAAATTCATCACCTGTGGAACTCCCTCCTGATTTCATTTCCCTGTCATCTATAATCTCCAAAAATTTAAATATAATGTCAATCACCATCTTCTGTCTTCCTGAAACCTATTCCTTTATTGTCCTCTCATTGTCTTTCTCTTCTCGAATCTTTGCTTGGGGTGAAATGATTAAAAAAAACAAAAAAAAACAACTTAATAATTATGAGAACTTAAAAAAAACCTTCTTACCTTTGTTGTATTCATAAGTGTGGAAAAAGAAGCATTAATCTGAGCCACTTGGGAGCTGATTCTTGTGCTTGGAACTGTCTGCAAATGCTGTGCCTTTTGGTTTAGCTCCTCAATAGCTTTTTGCTTCTTGTTAATATCTTCCACGAACTTCTGAAAAATTTGAACATTGAAGAAGAAAATGAAAACAAAAGTAAACAGCAAATCTTGCAGCAAAAGTTCTCTAAGTAGAAATAATCACATTAATAACAGTAAAACTAGTAGCAACTAGTTTTATTTGATTCTTTCCAACAGGAAAGTGGCTTAGCATGTCAGACCCCAGAAAATAAGGTGGCCCCCGGGGGGGGAGTAACTTCCAAGAGATTAGTATCTTTCATTACAGTTTTGGATAAAAAAACATTTCCTCATCCTTTTTAGATATCACCTAAGTCAATTTCAATTTTCTCTCACATATTCCCTATCACTAAATACACATTTCATTTTCAGTTTATCTTTATTTAAGGTAGAAAGGAGTGATAAACTTCATAAAGCAGCTAGACAAATAAAATACAGGAAAAAAAAAAAACAAAAAAAAACACTTGTTTACATTTATTTCAGGAGATATTAAAATAATCTCCATGCCAGTTCCCTTATGCTGAAGTAATGGTCATCAAGTGCCAAATTAAGGTCAGGTGATATTTCTTTTAATTTTGTGAAAAAAATCATATTTTATCTTCTGCCTTCCTGAATCCTGTTCTTTTCTCCCCAATAGTTTTCTAATTTTCTTTCACCCCATAACCCCACTCCCCACTACATGTTAGTAGCATTATCAACTTACCTGGGGCAAAAAAAAAAAAAAAAAAAAAAAAAAAATATAACAAAAGTGATATAGATTTAATAAGTGCTACACCCAAAGTTTGGCCATGAGAATGTGGTTTTCATAGCTTTCTTTAATATAGTGCCCTTGTAAGTAGACATTAGCTCAGGGTACTGGGGGAAAAATTTAAATTATATCCAGTTTATTTCCATGGCACAAATTTTTATGTAGTGCCTATTCAGCAACGTCTGCTAGGGTAACAAGCCAATCCCTATTACAGACGCCAGCTCAGGCATATTTATGTTTGTTCAACACTCACAGAGCCCACCTGTGATTTATGCTGCAACTAGCCCTTAGTTACAGTTTCTGGTAGAGAGCACATGATCTGGCATGATCAGCAGTTTGAACAACATCAGTATGTTCAAACCCTCGATCACAATGACTTGTGACTTTGTGCCAGCACAACCATTGATAACTTCCAAACAGTTCTATATATGCAATTTCATTCACAAGGCTTGGGTTAACACATCGTATGATTTTCAAGCACTTTATAAAGGTGCCGCATACTGGGATCACTTTCACAGATCAATAATTATAAAGTAATCATCTTGACAAATCAACCATAGGATTTGAGTCAGTGAATGTTCTAACCAATTGGTCACATGCCTATATATATATATATATATATATATATATAGGATACGATGGATAAATTGTCATCTATATTAAACAAAAATGAAAACAACACTGACATCTCATTTTAACAGATATATTTACCAGAATGACACAAAAATATCTTGAAATACTAAAAAGTAAATTTATTCAATAACATCACCATTGGCTTCTGCCACACCCTACAGGCGACTTTGGAATCTCCTGAAGACGTAATTTCAGTAAAAAAGATTATGCAATGTAAAGTGTGAACATATTGAAAACTAATCCTAAACCTTAACAGAAATGATTCAATAAAAATTAAAGAAACAAATTATTTTGAGATTTGGTGCTTGCATAATATAACAAAAAAACATTTTCTTTCAGAGTGGACAGGAAAAAATCTCAAATGAGTATTTATTTAAAAAATTGTTACTTGTAGTTTAGTTGCAGACTGGCGAATGTATTTTATAGTGATCAGAGGGATTTTTAGTGTTGGTGTTCTAAAACATTCGTCCACAACAATTAAAGAAAATATTAGAAACAAATCATGCAAGAAGATTGAAAGCAAAGACAAACATTAAATGCACAACAATAACATTGGTTTATATACAATTCATGAATACAATCGAGTTGAACTTTGATGGATAAATGAGAATAGATGCATTTGACTATGTAGAATATTACTGTGAATGTTTCAACGTATTTGCAATTGTTACTTAGATTTGTTCACAAAATTAAACTTGAAAATTGTCCTTTGTGCTAGTTCAATTATTAGTGTGCGTACGTAAATTTGCTTGTATTATTGTTCAGAATTGGTAGGAGCTGTGTACCTTTAGTTGTGTGAGAATTTGATTGTTTGTTTACTAATACTTATTAAGGAGTGAGTAAAATGTCGCTTTTTAAAGTATTGTAAGTGATGTTTAGATAGCGTTCCTGAGAGAGAGCGTGCTTGTGGTTTGTTGAGTCAGAGATATTTTGCGCGGCAAAGGTGTGGTTGGTCAGAGTGGATCAGTTTGGCATCTCTCTAGAAAAAGTAGGCTCCAGAGGCTTGCACGCGAAAAGGCATTTTCATGTGAATTTGCTACAGTTCTAAGGCTTTTTTTTAACCAATAGGAAACTTCATTTGCTGAAACTAGAGTTTTGATTGGTTGATAGATATTTTTGGTGTGAAATGGATTATGCTGGAGGGGTGAAAGGTTAGTATGGATTATTCCATCAGTCTCTTTCAGTCTGATTTTGAAATTCATCCTGTTTGCTATTTATAAAAAGAATTGTTTTTAATAAAAGCATGTTTGAAGAATAGAAAAAATGTAAAATATAATGCCATTTTCGAGTGTGAACATTTTTCTAAAGAATTTTAATTTTTGCATTTTAGTAACTGTTAGATTATTTTTCGTATGGATGTTCAAAACTGAAATACTTCTGAATTACCACCTTTGAATATTTATGATATACAATAATTCAATAACTTGAATTCAGAATAATGTAAAAAAAAAAAAAAAACTACACTGAGTAAAATTAAATAATTATATGACATCAGATAGTTAGAAAAAATAAAAAATAAAATAATCAAAAAATAAAAGTCATGTAAACTCAAAAGAAAGTATCATTTAGCAAAAAAAAAAAAAAAGAAAATACATAAATAAAAAAAATAAAATTATTGATTCTACTAAGTTTCATAAAAGCGTATAGAATAAAAAAATATTCTTTTATTGATTATATAAGGTTAAAAATAATTTATTTTAAAACAAATACTGGTGTACTAATTATTGCACTGTTGGCGTTTTATATTTCGGCAATGTTTTCCTTCTTTTTTTTCTTCTTTTTTTTTTAACTTTTTCGCGCGCTTTTTAAGAGGGATTAGTAGAGGATAATAGTTTCTAGCCTATAACCTCACAGACTACTAAAGGTTCCATTATGTTTTAAGCAAAAAGTAAGTATAATATAATCAAACCAGTTAATTAATATTTCAATTTACTAAGTGACTTCGAAAAAATCTCTCGGACAAATATTGATTTTCAAATTTGTTGTTTACATTTTAATGGCGGTTCGACGAGTGACCGTGTCAATGTTTTAAAATATGTCCAACATTTTTATCTACAAGCGCAAATTTATTTTTCTATTAATATGAATTAGCTTTAGGCTATTATCTTTCTAATAAAACTAAAATTTAACTTCAAAGATGACGTTCTTTAAATTATTTAAAATGCGTTTTTTGGGTATTAAGAAGTCCGTGACGGTACCTACGTACGTAAAAAAGTGTAATGAAATATTATTTTATTTAGAATATAATTTAATAGTTTTATTACCTTAATTTAAAAGAAATCCAATATTAAAATATACATCAATAGTACAGGTTCATAAATTTCATTTGAGCAGACTTCGCAACAACGGTAATAATGATAAAATTAACAAATATTCTAGCGTTGATATTCTCGCGTGTTTTTTAATGAAGAAATTTGAATCAAACGATTTTACGTTAAAAATATGAAATTAATCTGTATCAAATAAATTAAAATAAAACAAAGCAAAGAAAGAAATGATTATATTAATTTAAATAAATTAATGTAATAAATAAAAATAATTGTATAAATAATTTTATTTTAAGTAATAAAATTAAAAATCAATTTACCTCCGTTAGTTGAAAAATTTTCAAAAATAAAAATAAAATGAAGGATAAAGTGAATTAATTAAATAATAAGGTTATTTAATGCTATTTTTTTATGCAATTCAATAATAAAGTGTTTATACATTTTTTTAATGTTTACTCAATACAAGGACCAAGAGACACTCAAGGAAGGGGTCTTTTCTCTCTCTCTCTCTATATATATATATATATATATATATATATATATATATATATAGAGAGAGAGAGAGAGAGAGAGAGAGAGAGAGAGAGACAGACAGACAATATTAGTGGTAAATATACACATACATATGCAATTATATATACACATACATATATGTATAAAAATAATTCCAAGAGGATATGATCCAGGTAGAACTCAATGTCCAGGACAGAGTAAGGATATAATAAAAAGACTTAAACACTAATATTCCATGGTCATAATTTATTCCATTGGAATCGTAAAAACGATCCAATTCATCAGACCTAGAGATTAAAAAAAAAAGAAGTTTTTTTTAATCTGTAGGTCTGATGAATTGGATCGTTTTTACGATTCCAATGGAATAAATTATGACCATGGAATATATATATATATATATATATATATATATATATATATGTATGTATGTATGTATGTATGTATGTATGTAAGAAAAGGCAAGAAGTTAATGAAGTTACGTAGATAATGGTTGAGCCTAAAACTAGAATAATGGAATATGAAATCAAAGCTGAAACCGTTTATGATCCTCATCTGATCTTATTTCAGATTTTAATAATTCCAGTCCTTCCATATGAAAGTTCTCTAATATATTCAAAGTCCATCTTTGGAGTATTTTTTATACAACCTGTTAATTCTTTTTATTCCTTTTTTTTGTATATACTTTTGCTTATCTATGCTGCTCATCCTTTCTATTTCATTTTCTACTTTAGCCTGCAGACATTTGTTTCTATTTTATATGTTTTCACCTCAAGCAAGGCAGGAGTGCCATTAGCATGCAAGGGGTTACAGAGAGTGGGAGCAAGAGTAAAGAGGCATGAAAGAGGAAAGTATGAAGGACAGCAAAATAGATCAAAGCATTTGGAGATGTCAACTGACATTGCATTTGAATAGTTGCCAATTATAGCTATCAGGGAAGCAAGTAAGAGGAAGGGAGTTCCACAGGCAGGAAGTGTGTGAGATGAATCTATTGGAGTGGAAGAGACAGCAACATTTATCCATTTCAGCGGAGAAAGGGTGGGACTGAGATGTCAACCTAGTAGCACGTTTAAATTCATGCAGTTTGGGAACTAGTGAAAGTAGCTCGTTGGAGCAGTTACTGTGAAAGTATATGTAGAAAAGACAGAGGGAAGCAATGTCATGATGGTTTAGTGCCCTGTACTCTTTTTTTATCATTCCTTGTCATTGTTTATTTACATTGCTCGGCCGTTGTACGCTCTGGCCTTCTTCAGGTGATTGGAATTTCAAACTGAACCCTTTTATTTCATCCACTGGGATAGATTGTTCTAGTTCTATGCCTCTTCTCTTCTCTTGCTTTAAGAAACCAATTATTGAACTTACAACTCTTTGGGTCAAGTCACTGGATCCAACCAATGCTTTCATTTACTGGGCCATGTGTCCTTGAGGATATCAGAGTATGAATTTTTGGAGACTAATAAAATTAATGTCTCAGTAACCATTTTTAACAGAGTTCATATTGCATTTTTGTTGTTGTTATTGCTTTTCTCTAGCGCTTCATATATTGTATTTATTTCTGTGCTTGGCTGGCTTAGATTTTTGTAGCCTAGCATATATGCTGATTCCTTAAGTTTTCGTATTTTCTAGTAATGTTCTCTGTCTATTATTTTAACCTCATCCCACAAGGGAGCAGTGATCTCCCTCCATATGATACACCTGATTTTTCTATTTCCCCTCATGTTGAGGCTTTACTATGTTCTCTCAGTCTTAACTTAAGGGGGTGGCTTGTTTCTTACCACAGCTGTATGGGATGGTGTACACACAGTCCTTAGTCATGATCACTTCTATGGGGGGTTGTCTGACTTGGAAGAGGTGTCTGCAAAGTGTTGAACCACTTTTGAAGGTCATCCTGATGTTATATGTACCACAAATCTTTTGTATTTTTTCTGATAATCTCTTCATATAGAGCAGGCAGCCCAAAGATGTTTTCTGAGTGTTGTTATTCTCTTGTATCCTTCTATCCCAGTTTGTCGGAGTTGCTGCCATGTAACCAGGATAGTTGTTACATTGTAGGGTACTTCTTATACTGACCATTTCTTGTTCATATGTCTCTGGGTCACCATTTATGACTTTTGCTCGATGTTGTAAGCAGTGGATGATCTCTTTCTTTACACTATATGGATGATGGAGTTGAAGTTGAGGCATTGTCTACTGAATGTTGGCTTGCAGTATATCGATGACTTGAACCCATGCTCTATTTGATATATTAGTACATCAGAATAATGTCAATAATTACAATACCTCATCTCAAAAATATAGACTGATACTGACATTGCTTGTTGCCTCTTTACATCTTCTTGAGAATTTCATCCACTTTTTTCTCTCGTCTTTTTTCCTTAAGATGGTTACATTTACTGCTATCACCAGTACTTCTTGCAACATGTTCCCGTCTCAACCGAGTTACAATTGTTTTTATTGTCTATATAATTCTTCTTTTTAATTCTCAGGAGCAATCTTGTCTAAAGATGATACCTGCAATGCATACATCCACACACAGATTGCCATAGTGATGGCCAAATTGGCATGAATATGGAGGAGCAAAATCAGCTTTCAAATGAAGTACAGACTGTAAAAATCACTGGTAGTCTCCATTCTCCTATATGGCTGTGAAACATGGACGCAGTTGGCAGAAACAGAGAGAAGGATCCAAGTGTTTGAGGAAAAATGCATGAGAAAACTCTTTGGCATCTTCTATTGGGAACATAAAATCAATGAGTTTGTGTGGAAAACAGTTGAAAGTTTTGTGGGCCACCAGGAACATCTTCTCGCCACTGTCAAACAGAGAAAAATGGCATGGTTTGGACATGTTACAAGGCATGACAGCCTACGCAAGGTACCATTGAAGGTGGACGTAAAAGAGCATGACAATGTCAAACAATGGACAAGTATGACTATACCAAAATTGCTGATGGGTGCCGTTGATAGACCTTTGTGGAGGAAATTCAATGTGGCTTCTGCATTTGAATCCCCGCTTCCATGGTTACAAAAGTGAAGGAGATGATGAGGATACATCTTTTTGAAACTTGGGTCATATAGGAGTCTGACATATTGCATTTTAGGCATTGCTTTGGTTTTCTTGAGTTTCTGTAATTTTACTGAGGTAATGTACAATTGAAAGGTGGTTATTCACAATACTAAATTTAAGGGAATTTTCAGCACCATTTTTTTTCATAAATTTTAATTTGAAGAAAAAAGTAACATTTTATAATTAACAAAAATAATTTATATAAAACTACAACAGCACTGAGTCATAATAGTGTATGAAACATTTAGTGACTAAGTAATGAGACAGCCTTGTATCTGGGTATTGACCATGTTGCAAAATGAAAGCAAAAAAAGAAAACAAAAATCACTATCCTGTTTTGAAAAAAATTTCCAAAAATCAGGTAATTCAAACAAAACTTTCAGTACATTTCAGTTAATGAATGAATTGCATACTGAATAGGTTATTTTATTAAGAAACCTTGCAAAAATATATTTGTGGGGGCATCAGTTTTACCCCACTTTTTGGTATCTTGTGTGTATTCTTAATTTAGGGAGTGTTTGTGAAAAGGTTATTATATAAAGAAAAACCCATGAAGATGTTATTTCAGTAAAAACGATTATGCAATATCAAGTGTGAACATCCTGAACCTTACCAAAAATAATTCAATTAAAAATCAAAAAATAAATTATTTTCAGATTTGGTGCTTGCATAATTTAATAAAGAAACATTTTTTTGGCACTTGGATATATTTTTTAGCATAAAACTGCATTTCTGAACAATCAATAATCAATCCGGTGCTTCTGGGCCTCTTCTGCATAATCCGGTGCTTCTGGGCCTCTTCTGCATAATCCGGTGCTTCTGGGCCTCTTCTGCATAATCCGGTGCTTCTGGGCCTCTTCTGCATAATCCGGTGCTTCTGGGCCTCTTCTGCATAATCCGGTGCTTCTGGGCCTCTTCTGCATAATCCGGTGCTTCTGGGCCTCTTCTGCATAATCCGGTGCTTCTGGGCCTCTTCTGCATAATCCGGTGCTTCTGGGCCTCTCCATGTCCAGACACATCTTGGTTTCTCTTGAAACCAAGTGATGGTAATTATTCGATCATTTGTTATACAGCATTGGCCCCATCTTTTGTTGCATTCATTTCAGGTTCCTCGTCTGAACTTGCCAACTATTTTGCCTTCTCATTCATTTCCAACCTTGGCATTCAGATCTGACATGATGGTGATAACCTTTTATTTGCATCATGTCTTGGCTTTGTCCAGTGAGCTGTAAAAGTAATCCTTTTCTTCCATGTTTTGGTGCTGTCGGTGCATATACAACAATACTAGCTATGTTAAAAGGCTTCCCTTTCAGTTTGACTAAAAGGACACTTTTTTAGCGTTGACAGCATCCAAAATCACATTTCTTTATACCATTATTTAGTATTAATCCAATACCCCTTCCATTCTTCTCTCTGCCTGTATGTATGATTTAGTGCGCATCACTGACAAAATCCTCATTTCTTGCCTACATAGTTTCACCTATGCCTCGAATGTTGACATTTAATCTATTCATTTCTTGCAGGTAACATTAGTATAACTTCTTTATGCTCCATGTCCCTATTACTATTTTTTGTTTGTTGCAAAAAGACACTGGGTAACAGTCCAGCTGGTGGCACCTGTCACTCATATCTATGTCACTCATGGACGAGAAGTCATTCTTAAGGAGCTTGACCACCTTTATACTGTTATTCTTTATATTTATACACACACACGATTATATTTTAAATTTTACAAAATATTTGTTGGAAGACCAATTTGGCAAGAAGCTGTATTTCTCTAGTGCTTGTAAAGGAATGAATTCACTAACAATGGTTTGTGCTCTCCTGAGTACTTAAGTTTTGCATCTTAAGTTTAAAATAATTATCTTTCATTCTGGAAAGCAATGCTGTTACTTTCTGAAAATGTTAACTTGTCTAAACACTAAAACAAAAGAAATATTTATATTTTGACTTTGAGGATAAAATTTAATGTTTTTTTTTTTTTTACTTTTTAATCTTTGTTAAAGTGATACAGAAACCAATCCAGCTGCAGGTGGCACCCACCAAAACAGGAAAAATAATTTATTCACCAAATTAATTCATGACATCTAAATCTTAGGTTTTTCAAACTAGTGTTGCAGAATGGATAAATTTGCCCAGAATGGCAAGCTACTAGTCAGAAAACCCTATTGAGATGGAATTCTAACATTGGTGGATAGCCTTTGTTTTAGTTTTTATTATAAAACCAAAATGGTGCAAAGACATTGTAGCGAACAAAAAGAAAAAAGTGACGAGAGGGGGATTACAGAGTGCAGTGCGCCGTTCGCCGGGAGACCAGCTGTTCTACTTTCGTTGTCGGTCGCCTCGAGGAAATGGATTGCAAGTCTCCCTTTCTCGGCCGTTACACCAGGCAGTCGTGAAATGGACACCAACTCAGATGCACCTACTTCAAATTCCTCTTCGTCCACCAGTCAATTCGCACATCCAACTCTGTTGCACGAAGCCCGCTGAATGACTCGACCTGATTTGTGCTGCTGGCACCTCGCTTTTATGCCAGCCCGACACGGCTAAAATTTGCATGTGTGCAGATATCGTCTCGTTTTTGGACGAGATCGGCGTACATAAATTGTGTCTTCGATAGTGGCCATATTTCTTTTGGGGAGTACTCTGCAGACAAGACATGTTCGCACTCGTTTTGCACTCTGAGGTAAGTCATGTCTTTCGTCACAGACATGAAGACAGATGCAAGAATTTGAAAGCTCAACATGCATCCCATACCCAGATTCTTTTGTGATGCAAGCTAGTATATGGCAAGGGAATCCTAACCAAAGGTCAGCATGCATTCTCTCAATCATTGCCCTCTCACTTCATCAAAGAAACAATGCTACAACTACTTTCCCTCATATAATAAAATGAGATAAAAAAAAGGAAATTGTCTGTCATTGATGCAATCTATGATGTAGCATTGAGGTTTGAAGAATTGAAGCTAGAGACGATATAAAATGCAACACTATTCTGTTACATAACCTGTAATAACACAGGCAGAATTTATGAAAAGTATAACAACACTTTCATTTACTCTTATTAGATATATAGTGAGATAAATACACTAGGCTTATATAATTACTAAGATATAGTTAAATTCTAAACACTCATGTGATATGTATGTGGGTGTATGTAATTTGTATACATGTATATATTTTTCTGTAACCTTTTGATGTCAGGCAGAAAACATGGATTCAACACTGATGAGCATGGAAATTAAATCAACCAACGAGATTCAAATTTTGACTGTAGATGCTTTACATAAATACCTTTGGAAAAAGAGCATGTATCCACATCTGTGAGTACCATCCCCAGATATTTTGACCAAAAGACTTGTCAATGGTATGCCACAATCCATGGCAGAGAAAATGAAGAGAGCAAAGAAAGGAGTTGTTGGATAAGCTATTCTTCCATGTCTACCTTACCACCCAGATAGTCATAACAATAAATAGCTTTTCCATCCATTGTTAACATTGACAGAATCCAGTCACCATTTATTTGTAATTAAAACATCAGAAGAGTTCCCTATTAACATTATTCGGACTATTGTCCTTATCTTTGTCGCCATATTTATTACAATGTTTCGGCTGTTGTATGCTCCGGCCTTCTTCAGGTCGTTGGAATGTCGAACTGAACCCTTTATTTTGCTCACTAGACAATAGTCCGAATAACGTAAATAGTGTACATAATACCTCATCTGAGAAATATACACATATGAGAAGAGTTGCATTTAAAAATGAAAAGTATTTGGGCTATTACAACTAATACTTACCTTGGTAGCAGCTACTTGTTTGTCCATGTCTGCTAAGTGAAATTTGGTCTGATGATGGTTTTTAATGGTAATTTCAAAATTGGTGATCCATTTGAAGAGTTTATCATAGGCATTCTCATACTCATTCCACTGCTTCACAAGGTTCTCTGAGAAAGAAAAGACATTGAAAACTAAGTTGTAATATTTATCAATCTTTAAAAACATGAACAAAAGCAAACTTACTATTATATCCTGACTTATTTGAATTGGAGTCTTCAATTTTGGTTATAGTCAAAATATTTTCACCATTCTGCTTTTTGGCATACTTCAGGTGCCTATACTATTTGGTAATGTTCTTGGAGTTTTAAACTAAACTCTTTATTCAATTTATGGGGTTAGATTTTTCTCATTTTACTGTCTAGAGGTTATGTGTTCTTAGTTAATTATTCCTTATGTTACTTCTGCTGAATATATAGATTTCACTGTCAGACTCAGAGATGAACTCATGACCATCAGGTAAATTGTATACACATAACCAATGTTTTTATCCACTATAGAACAATAACCAAATAAAATAAAGGTTATGGAAAAATCTATAAAATTAAAGCAAAGAACTCTGTGAATAACATAAGGGATTCTTATCCAACATGATGCCACTTAACTGCATTCACTGAGGTTTCTCTTTTCTACTACTGCTGCTGCTGAAGCTTTGCTGTCATTCTTCTTCATTATTAACAGCACCCATATTATATTCATTTCTAATAATTAATAAAGAAAGAGAAGCCATAGCAAGGAATCACCAGCAGTAGTAGAAAAAAAAGAAACCTCAGTCAAGTGTAACAAGCAGCAGTTTCATTAGCAGGGAAATGTAAGAATTTTAGTTTGTGACAAATATTTATATACGAGAGCAAAAATGTTATTGGTTTTTCAAAATTTTGAAAAACCAACTTAAATCTTGCATATAAATACTTGTCATAAAATTCTCATATTTGTCTTGATAAAGTCCCTCAGTGAACAAGATGCATCGGCTAAGTTTTCCTTTTGTCTTTATTCATGAATATATATATATATATATATATATATATATAAAATATATATATATATATATATATATGAGAAAGAGAATAATAATTTCTTTACCAATTTAAAATTAACTTACTTGTATTTGTCTGATGTTGATCTACTTCAGATTTCAGATCATTGAGATCTGACTTTAGAGACTCGAGTTCATCTCTAATCAACTGCTGTCCATTTTCAGAACTCTCCTGGATGACGATATCACCTTTTGAACTGGTTTCCTTAATCTTCTCTTCACCTTCCTTGATATTTTGAACAGCTTTCTGGATAGAGGATAAAATATTCAATGTAATATTTACCCAAAACTTTGAACAACTTAAGGTATCATATAATTTTCTTCAGTGTTAAAAAAAAAGAAAAAAAAAAAGAAAGACAATATGACACTTAATTTTCTGGTGGAGTTGAAATAACTCCACCAAAAAATTAAGAACCATATTGTCTATCAATTTTATCAATCAAGAGATGTATGAAACATCCAGGCAAACAAAGAAAATGCAAATAATTACATGTAACAAAGTTAGCAGCTATAATCCATATATACATAAAATACAGTGTGTGTGTGTGTGTGTGTGTGTATATTATAAATTAACTCATTTAAAATATGGTTCCTTTGCTACACAGGAATTACCAGGTTTCAAAAACGAAAGCTAAAAACTTTAAATTTAATTATATCATTAAATTAAAAGCTTTATTTCCGTTTCATTTTCAAGTGAATTTTGGAAAATTATATACATATATATATGAATGGGTGGCGACTTCTACCCGAGGATGCCCGTCTGCTAGGATAGGAGACCTAGCTCATCCCTGCTGCAAACGCCTGCTCGGGCACATTTGTGGTTTATACTGCAATTATGCAAAGTTACAGTTTCTGGCAGAGAGTGTGTTATCTAACATGATCAACAGTCTGAACAAGGCCAGCACACTCAAACCATTGATCACGATCATTTGTGACTGTGCTAGCACACCCATTGACAGATTCCAAAGGGTTTTGCCTACCTAGTTTAATTTACAAGGCTTAGGTCAACCCATGGTGTGGTTTTCAGGAACTTTCCAAAGGTGTCGCACACCAGACCAATAATATCAAGAAGTCACTTTCCTGACAAATCAACTATAGTGAAATTTGAACCTGGGACTCATGGTTGGAAAGTGAACGTTCTAACAATATGGCCACGTGCCCATGTCTGTTTTGAAAATATATGTGACACATGCTGTTTTTTTTCTTTTTTATTTTATGTGTTCAACAATTTCTATAACACAAATCGTCATCCTTATTCTGTTATTGATACAGTCTATGATGTAGCATTGGTGTTTAAAGAAATGAAGCCAGCAATGATACAAAATGCAACAATATCAAGGCAAAGTCATTTTTTTAACTAAAGTTCACCCACTACAAGACTTGAGACTCACTCAAAGTAGACGGTTACTAAATTTGAAAAGATGGCAGTAAGTGAAGACAAAGAGGACAAATAAGGATTAGTCCTTTGACTTGATGAGGTCAAGATTGTAATGTTCATCTACGAAGTCGCACTTCTTAGGCAAAAGGTGAGTTGAACTTCGTCCATACAATTTGAATTATTTGTATTTATTTTTTTTTTACTAATGTTCACCCAATACAAGACCTAAAAGCCACTCAAGGTAGAGGGTTACTGGTTGCTGTTGTATGAGCATAAGAAAGGACAAGAAGTGAAGTTCTTGGGAGCTATGCACGGAAGATAACTGTTAACCCTAGACTTGAAGAGGCCAAGAGTGTTGTGATTGGGAAAACACAAGCGAATGAACAGACTTTAGATGGAATCGGAAAACCAATCCTAAACAAGGAACAAGGGATAAACCTCTACGCCTGTTCAAAAAAGTGGGAATGCTATGGACATAGCATGGTATCTCCTAGCTGTAAAAGTCTGAACTGCTAAAGAATTTGAATTACTTTTATTTATTTATTTATTTTTTTACTAATTTTCCCCCAAGGCCTAAAAGCCACTCAAGGTAGAGGGTTACTGGTTGCTGTTGTATGAGCATAAGAAAGGACAAGAAGTGAAGTTCTTGGGAGCTATGCACGGAAGATAACTGTTGACCCTAGACTTGAAGAGGTCAAGAGTGCTGTGACTGGGAAAACACAAGCGAATGAACAGACTTTAGATGGAATCGGAAAACCAATCCTAAACAAGGAACAAGGGATAAACCTCTACTCCTGTTCAAAAGAGTGGGAATGCTATGGACATAGCATGGTATCTCCTAGCTGTAAAAGTCTGAACTGCTAAAGAATTTGAATTACTTTTATTTATTTATTTATTTTTTTACTAATTTTCCCCCAAGGCCTAAAAGCCACTCAAGGTAGAGGGTTACTGGTTGCTGTTGTATGAGCATAAGAAAGGACAAGAAGTGAAGTTCTTGGGAGCTATGCACGGAAGATAACTGTTAACCCTAGACTTGAAGAGGCCAAGAGTGTTGTGATTGGGAAAACACAAGCGAATGAACAGACTTTAGATGGAATCGGAAAACCAATCCTAAACAAGGAACAAGGGATAAACCTCTACGCCTGTTCAAAAAAGTGGGAATGCTATGGACATAGCATGGTATCTCCTAGCTGTAAAAGTCTGAACTGCTAAAGAATTTGAATTACTTTTATTTATTTATTTATTTTTTTACTAATTTTCCCCCAAGGCCTAAAAGCCACTCAAGGTAGAGGGTTACTGGTTGCTGTTGTATGAGCATAAGAAAGGACAAGAAGTGAAGTTCTTGGGAGCTATGCACGGAAGATAACTGTTGACCCTAGACTTGAAGAGGTCAAGAGTGCTGTGACTGGGAAAACACAAGCGAATGAACAGACTTTAGATGGAATCGGAAAACCAATCCTAAACAAGGAACAAGGGATAAACCTCTACTCCTGTTCAAAAGAGTGGGAATGCTATGGACATAGCATGGTATCTCCTAGCTGTAAAAGTCTGAACTGCTAAAGAATTTGAATTACTTTTATTTATTTATTTATTTATTTTTTTACTAATTTTCCCCCAAGGCCTAAAAGCCACTCAAGGTAGAGGGTTACTGGTTGCTGTTGTATGAGCATAAGAAAGGACAAGAAGTGAAGTTCTTGGGAGCTATGCACGGAAGATAACTGTTAACCCTAGACTTGAAGAGGCCAAGAGTGTTGTGATTGGGAAAACACAAGCGAATGAACAGTCTTTAGATGGAATCGGAAAACCAATCCTAAACAAGGAACAAGGGATAAACCTCTACGCCTGTTCAAAAAAGTGGGAATGCTATGGACATAGCATGGTATCTCCTAGCTGTAAAAGTCTGAACTGCTAAAGAATTTGAATTACTTTTATTTATTTATTTATTTTTTTACTAATTTTCCCCCAAGGCCTAAAAGCCACTCAAGGTAGAGGGTTACTGGTTGCTGTTGTATGAGCATAAGAAAGGACAAGAAGTGAAGTTCTTGGGAGCTATGCACGGAAGATAACTGTTAACCCTAGACTTGAAGAGGCCAAGAGTGTTGTGATTGGGAAAACACAAGCGAATGAACAGACTTTAGATGGAATCGGAAAACCAATCCTAAACAAGGAACAAGGGATAAACCTCTACGCCTGTTCAAAAAAGTGGGAATGCTATGGACATAGCATGGTATCTCCTAGCTGTAAAAGTCTGAACTGCTAAAGAATTTGAATTACTTTTATTTATTTATTTATTTTTTTACTAATTTCCCCCCAAGGCCTAAAAGCCACTCAAGGTAGAGGGTTACTGGTTGCTGTTGTATGAGCATAAGAAAGGACAAGAAGTGAAGTTCTTGGGAGCTATGCACGGAAGATAACTGTTGACCCTAGACTTGAAGAGGTCAAGAGTGCTGTGACTGGGAAAACACAAGCGAATGAACAGACTTTAGATGGAATCGGAAAACCAATCCTAAACAAGGAACAAGGGATAAACCTCTACTCCTGTTCGAAAGAGTGGGAATGCTATGGCCATAGCATGGTATCTCCTAGCTGTAAAAGTCTGAACTGCTAAAGAATTTGAATTACTTTTATTTATTTATTTATTTTTTTACTAATTTCCCCCCAAGGCCTAAAAGCCACTCAAGGTAGAGGGTTACTGGTTGCTGTTGTATGAGCATAAGAAAGGACAAGAAGTGAAGTTCTTGGGAGCTATGCACGGAAGATAACTGTTGACCCTAGACTTGAAGAGGCCAAGAGTGTTGTGACTGGGAAAACACAAGCGAATGAACAGACTTTAGATGGAATCGGAAAACCAATCCTAAACAAGGAACAAGGGATAAACCTCTACGCCTGTTCAAAAAAGTGGGAATGCTATGGACATAGCATGGTATCTCCTAGCTGTAAAAGTCTGAACTGCTAAAGAATTTGAATTACTTTTATTTATTTATTTATTTTTTTACTAATTTCCCCCCAAGGCCTAAAAGCCACTCAAGGTAGAGGGTTACTGGTTGCTGTTGTATGAGCATAAGAAAGGACAAGAAGTGAAGTTCTTGGGAGCTATGCACGGAAGATAACTGTTAACCCTAGACTTGAAGAGGCCAAGAGTGTTGTGATTGGGAAAACACAAGCGAATGAACAGACTTTAGATGGAATCGGAAAACCAATCCTAAACAAGGAACAAGGGATAAACCTCTACGCCTGTTCAAAAAAGTGGGAATGCTATGGACATAGCATGGTATCTCCTAGCTGTAAAAGTCTGAACTGCTAAAGAATTTGAATTACTTTTATTTATTTATTTATTTTTTTACTAATTTTCCCCCAAGGCCTAAAAGCCACTCAAGGTAGAGGGTTACTGGTTGCTGTTGTATGAGCATAAGAAAGGACAAGAAGTGAAGTTCTTGGGAGCTATGCACGGAAGATAACTGTTGACCCTAGACTTGAAGAGGTCAAGAGTGCTGTGACTGGGAAAACACAAGCGAATGAACAGACTTTAGATGGAATCGGAAAACCAATCCTAAACAAGGAACAAGGGATAAACCTCTACTCCTGTTCAAAAGAGTGGGAATGCTATGGACATAGCATGGTATCTCCTAGCTGTAAAAGTCTGAACTGCTAAAGAATTTGAATTACTTTTATTTATTTATTTATTTTTTTACTAATTTTCCCCCAAGGCCTAAAAGCCACTCAAGGTAGAGGGTTACTGGTTGCTGTTGTATGAGCATAAGAAAGGACAAGAAGTGAAGTTCTTGGGAGCTATGCACGGAAGATAACTGTTAACCCTAGACTTGAAGAGGCCAAGAGTGTTGTGATTGGGAAAACACAAGCGAATGAACAGACTTTAGATGGAATCGGAAAACCAATCCTAAACAAGGAACAAGGGATAAACCTCTACGCCTGTTCAAAAAAGTGGGAATGCTATGGACATAGCATGGTATCTCCTAGCTGTAAAAGTCTGAACTGCTAAAGAATTTGAATTACTTTTATTTATTTATTTATTTTTTTACTAATTTTCCCCCAAGGCCTAAAAGCCACTCAAGGTAGAGGGTTACTGGTTGCTGTTGTATGAGCATAAGAAAGGACAAGAAGTGAAGTTCTTGGGAGCTATGCACGGAAGATAACTGTTGACCCTAGACTTGAAGAGGTCAAGAGTGCTGTGACTGGGAAAACACAAGCGAATGAACAGACTTTAGATGGAATCGGAAAACCAATCCTAAACAAGGAACAAGGGATAAACCTCTACTCCTGTTCAAAAGAGTGGGAATGCTATGGACATAGCATGGTATCTCCTAGCTGTAAAAGTCTGAACTGCTAAAGAATTTGAATTACTTTTATTTATTTATTTATTTTTTTACTAATTTCCCCCCAAGGCCTAAAAGCCACTCAAGGTAGAGGGTTACTGGTTGCTGTTGTATGAGCATAAGAAAGGACAAGAAGTGAAGTTCTTGGGAGCTATGCACGGAAGATAACTGTTGACCCTAGACTTGAAGAGGCCAAGAGTGTTGTGACTGGGAAAACACAAGCGAATGAACAGACTTTAGATGGAATCGGAAAACCAATCCTAAACAAGGAACAAGGGATAAACCTCTACTCCTGTTCGAAAGAGTGGGAATGCTATGGCCATAGCATGGTATCTCCTAGCTGTAAAAGTCTGAACTGCTAAAGAATTTGAATTACTTTTATTTATTTATTTATTTTTTTACTAATTTCCCCCCAAGGCCTAAAAGCCACTCAAGGTAGAGGGTTACTGGTTGCTGTTGTATGAGCATAAGAAAGGACAAGAAGTGAAGTTCTTGGGAGCTATGCACGGAAGATAACTGTTGACCCTAGACTTGAAGAGGCCAAGAGTGTTGTGACTGGGAAAACACAAGCGAATGAACAGACTTTAGATGGAATCGGAAAACCAATCCTAAACAAGGAACAAGGGATAAACCTCTACGCCTGTTCAAAAAAGTGGGAATGCTATGGACATAGCATGGTATCTCCTAGCTGTAAAAGTCTGAACTGCTAAAGAATTTGAATTACTTTTATTTATTTATTTATTTTTTTACTAATTTCCCCCCAAGGCCTAAAAGCCACTCAAGGTAGAGGGTTACTGGTTGCTGTTGTATGAGCATAAGAAAGGACAAGAAGTGAAGTTCTTGGGAGCTATGCACGGAAGATAACTGTTGACCCTAGACTTGAAGAGGCCAAGAGTGTTGTGATTGGGAAAACACAAGCGAATGAACAGACTTTAGATGGAATCGGAAAACCAATCCTAAACAAGGAACAAGGGATAAACCTCTACTCCTGTTCAAAAGAGTGGGAATGCTATGGACATAGCATGGTATCTCCTAGTTGTAAAGGTTTGAACTGGTGGAGTTAAAGAATAGACCTGGTCTGAAATTAGACTGCGTACATTGAGTTTATTTGGGAAAAGAAATACAGAATAGAAAATAAGTCATCCCCAACGAGACCACATAAATGATTCTTCACTATCAAAGCTAGAAAGCAGCTCTGGCCAAGATATCGTAGTAGTACTCCATTTTTGGTTCAATAACTAAAAGGAAAAAGACATTAAATTAACAATTAAGATTCCCATATTCACCTGGATATGACTAAGCTGTATTTCCAACATGGATTTATCTCCTTGCATTTCATCATTTTCACTGACAAGTTGATTCGTACAAGTCAACCATTCTGCTGCATCGATGTAAGCTTGTCTGTATGTTTGGGCATTGCTTACATGATGTTCACATTTCTCTTGTAATTGCTGTTGGAAGAAAAGGTTACCATTAATTATAAATACTATGAATTAGTATTAAATACTGTTAATTATACCTCTTAACTGCTGTTGTTCCCTAGTCTACCCTGACCCAGTGAAGCTATAGGAAAATATTGAACTACCAAACAAAAATCAACATTACTTTTTTATAATAAAATGAACAATACATTTTTATAGCAAAATGACAATCATTTCAATACTAAAAAAATATAAAAATACATTTTTATAGTAAAATTACCAATGATACATTTTACAATCTACAAACTAAATATCTAAAAAAACATACCTTTACCCTGGAACTATAAAATTACCAATGATACATTTTACAATCTACAAACTAAATATCTAAAAAAAAACATACCTTTACCCTGGAACTATAAAATTATGTATAAAATATCTATGACTAAAAGCATAAAATTACATATAAAATATTTAGATTTTGGCATTAAATAGCCTATAGAGCAGGGCTTCTCAACCTTGCTTGCCCTATGCATTCCTTTCATCATTTGTCAGAATGCCATTTGCCACCCTCCTTTTCAAGGTAACAGGCCAGATTGGTCAAATTCTGTAATTGCTCTCATACCCACTAAACTTACTGTGGTTACAATTCATCTCTGAAAATCCAAAATTCACCAGCTGGAGGGGGGGGGGGGTGAATTTCACCCCTGTTGAGAAGCCCTGCCATAGAGAATGATATGATGCTAAACAAAATCAACTATTAATATTATAATCATACTGTTAATTATAAAAGTTTTTCAATCGATTGCAGATGTGTAGATTAATACACAAAATTTAATATATAATTTAGCAATACGTTATTAGTTTCATGATACATCTTCAGTATTTATGTGCAACCAAGTCTAGCCATCATGCTGTGGACACTGCTCCAAGCCACATTTAATAGAGGAACAAAAACAAATTAAATTTTTTCTTTAACGTTGCTTCAGTTTTTTTTTTTGTGTTTTTTTATTCTTGTCTAAAATGTAGAGTAAAAATTTTCACTTTCATTATCAAAGTAAATTTTTGTTCAAGATATTTACAAATATGCTAAAACTTTTGTTGGTTCCATAAAAGCTGACAATCTGCAATCAGTACTTACTCCTGGCATGTATTTATACAGTTTGAAATTTGCTTTATTTATTGGGGAAGAGTGCTCAATATCAGAGCATTCTTACATACAAACATGGTCTGCAGATTGTTTGAGGCATGAAACTGACTGTTATAATACAGTGTTTCTTTCTTCCTTTAATAAGGATACTGAGAAGCTTGTCTGTGAATATGAGAGGATCATATTAAAAATAATTAGACAAAACTTACACACACACACACACACATATATATATATATATATATATATATATATATATATATATATATACACACACACACACACACACACACATATATATATTTCCTTCTGAATGAAAAGTTCTTTTTTTTTTAGGAGTGTAGCATTTATAAATTCTGCCACAATTTTGATTTTATAACTGCTACACTCATAAAAAAAAGAAAATAATTCACTCAGAAGGAAAATCCTCGAAAATGCCACCATTGAATATTACCCAAATATTAATCGGCATCCAGGTTTTTTTCCTAATATCACCTTTCCTAACAGAATCACTACTCTCCCAAGCCAACGTACACAACAAATATATCATGAAAACGGTTGAATCCATCAATACAAACAATATTTTTACATGTGAAAATATTCTCTTCAAACAAAGTAATTGACGTAATTTTTCAGCTGACCATAATGAATATACAAAAGCGTTTCTAAACTCTTCTAGTTGCTAACGACATTTTGTTTTTTGTTTATAGATACTTTGTTTCAATAAATTCATTTTGTTTCTTGCCTTGAAAAAGTCCATATTGGATGAAATGCATTGCTAAAACTACAGTTTTCCTATTGTCTTTTTCACACACACACATATATATATATATATATATATATATATATATATATATATATATATATATATATATATATATATTGTGTGTATTTAGGCAGCATTTTTTCATTAATACATGTTTCATTAAATAATATAGATAAGTGTTGTCTATATATTTTATGTAAAAACTTACATAAAATATATAGACAACACTTATCTATATTATTTAATGAAACATGTATTAATATATATATATATATTTACACTATTTACATTGTTCAAACTGTTGTCCTCATCTTTACTGTCATGTTCACAATGTTTCCACCATTGTATGCTCTGGCCTTCTACAGGTGATATATGTTGGAATTTTGAACTAAACACTTTATTTATGAAACTGAGATATCCAGAAAATGCATGGCATGTGGAACTAGAACAATCTACCCCACTGAACTAAATACAACAGCCAAAATGCCAATATTTCACTCCAACTTTTTCATTAGAGAACCATTTTATGGAAGACTAGTCACCCAATCACATTTCACTTGACTATATCATGTTATTTTTTCTTACCAGAAATAGCTCCTGAAAACATCATAGCCACAACTTTTGGCTGGTAATGAAGATTGTCAGTGCCGCAGTGAATCATCTTACCATTCTACATTGTTCAGTTGTGCATATTATATCTGCTGGTCTATAAAATGCTAAATTAAAAGAAAAAATAAAGTAACAAAAACAAAAGTTATTTTGTTTACCTGTGCTGACTTGACCAGTTTTTCATATCGCTTTTTAACTGTTTTGTTCTCAGCCAATAAATGGTCATCTTTGGTTAATTGTTGCAAATTTTTCGCAGTTGACACAAGGTTGTTTATGGTGCTCTTCTGGGAATCAAGCTTCAATCTTACATGCTGGTAAAAAAAAAAATGTTTTAAAGTAAAAATCTATATGACAAAATACATATACATATAATGACTTCAAGATAACAATACATTTGTAGGTGGAGTTTAACTACAGGAAACTAGATAAACATGAATAATATATGTATATACCTAAGTAAATTCATAATTCCACTTTGTGTAGAGGTTACGGTTGTCAAACAGTTAACAGTATAGAAAATGGAATTAACAAGCTAAGTTTAAATTCCACCTGAGGTAGAGAGTGTGTGTGTGTTCACTTTACAATACTTTTTCATTTTTTAAAATCATATCACTTCAAGCTAGGTAATAATACCACTAAGATGCAAGGGGCTACTGGGAGTGAAAGAGAATGAAAAGACTTTAGAAGGAACTGGAAACCTAACCCTAAACAAGAAACAAAGGAAAAACCACTATTTCTGTTCAAAAGACAGAAGATGAATGTTAGCCAGATGATAGGCAAACATATTTACTCCTTTTGAGGAGAAAAAAAAATTAATAAAATTTCAGAATTCAGATGGAGACATTAGAAGTATAGAGTTGAATTATACTTCAGAAGGAAACCCAATCCTAAGCAGGAAACAAGGTATAAACAACTACTCCTGTTCTAAAAACCAGAGAGGAGTATGAATCAGACAATAGGCAAACCTATCTACTCATATATATATATATATATATATATATAAAATTTCCAATTATTTTAACCCTTTGGCATTCAACCTGCCCTGTAAATAACAGCTCTCAATGTTCGATTCGCCATAACCTGCTCTATGTAGACTCTGCTATAATATATGATGGCATCATTGCAACAAGATGGCAATGTGAAAGCACGACACCATCTTTAAAAAAAATAAAACAAAAAAAAACACAGCAGTTCATTGATGACGAAGGAAAAGAATACATGGAGAGTTATTATTGCATAGAAGAAAAATGACAAGTGAAGTTCTTGGGGTTATGCAGGAATGCTGTTATTTTTATCAAATTCTAGACTTGACAAGGTCAAGATTTAATTAGTGGATGAAAATTAAGAGTTCAGTCTGAGACGTCAGAAGTATAGAGTTGAAGTAGACTTTAGAAGGAACTAGAAACCCAATCCTAAACAGGAATAAACCACTACTTCTGTTCAACAGACTGGCAAGGAGTGTGAACTGAGTGATATGTGAACCTATCTACTCCTTTTTGGAAAAAGCATAAAACCATCTCTTCTCCACCCCTAGAAACTATGGATAAAATAACAAAAAGAAAATGGAGGCTTACAATCCCAATCCATAAAAACCTTGATGATGGATCAAGCAAACCCAGGATCTAGGAATTTTACTTGAAATGATAATGGTAATATTAGCTGTTTACTTATAAGGAAACATTTGGTATTCATTGAGTGAGCAGCCACTGCTCCTTTCTTTTTATGTGCCATGTCCTTTCAGGATGTAAACAATCATGGCTCTCCACCTCCCTTTACCCCTTGCAGCTCTCAGCAAGTTCCTTCCCTCTACCTCCTACCCCAGACCTCGTTTTGTCATCCACCTGCTCAAGCTCGTCAGGTATGTCACGCACTGTTTTCCCTTGTCTCTCTTTCCCTCTATTTGACCTATGAGTATCAGATTCTCCAGGCCCCCTCCTTCCTCATTATGTGTCCCAGAAACTTCAGTTGCCTCTTTCTGATATTAAGTATAAGCCTTCTCCTTATTTGCAACCTCTCTAAGACCTCATCGAAAGGTTGCAAACAAGGACTATCAGTTAAAATTTATAAAATCTTTTATGAATGTCAATACCATATGTCATTAATTTCTGTTCTAGTTGTATGTGTTATCCATTTTAGTTATTGATGCTGTTCAAAATCTTCAAGTGATTTTGTTTCTGTTATTTCGTGTGGTTCTTTGTGATTCTGTAATGCAGCAATTTAAAGAAGGATGGTCCTCACTAAGACCTACAGGCTTCATTCACCAGAAGCCATTTTTAATCACTGATCAGAGAAAGTGGTCATATACAGTTGACAGCTTAGACATTTCTAAATGGGTTGGGTGCTATGCATGATATCCAGATAAAAGTCTCGATCTGACAGTGCTATTTAGGAACATGACTTGAGTTCTTAGTTTAATGTTTTTGTTTTGTAGAAACTTCTGTCATCGGGCAAGCCTAACCTAAGTGCAGCCTATTCTTTGTTCAATTTCCCTATCTCCTATACACTGATTTATTTGAAGTGTTTATTATTTACTAATTCCACATCCTGAATTTTATGATGGACTCAAGGTAGGTGCCATCACTGCTTTCATTCCAATTCTAGATTATGCCTTCTGCTTTGGAAAGGTTTATCTCATGTCCAACTTCTTAGAGCACTTTATAAAGGATGTCCAATTTTTTTTTCAAGATTCTTCTTCTCCCAACTACAAGTACCTATGTCATCAGCATAGACTTTTCATTATCAGTACACTGACATTAGGAGGGGTAAACAGAATATTATTTTCTATCAGTAGATTCATTTGGTGGGAGGCACAGTGAAGTAATGGATAGCGGGTCGGATTGAGGAATCGGAGAGCTGAGTTCAAATTCCAGTTGAATCCATTACAGTCACTTAGGTGCTAATACCCTTGGGAAAGATATGAATCATCATTTTCTCCTCCCAGCTATGGGTAAATAGTAGGACAGACTGGGTTCTACAGCCTTGGATGGCAACTAGTCTACTGCAGAAAGAAATGGCAACCTACTGCAGGAAAAAAAATCTGCCTTGTCAGTCATGTATTGAAAGATACATGATCAGTGCCCATCTTTCCACACCTGTGCTTGTATTTGCACAAAACATGGTCTAAGAAGAGATAGGGTTTCTCATTTCCTCCTTGTCTTACTCCTGATGAGATTAGAAATGTTTGTTTGTTAAGTTTAACTAAAACTTACCATGACCCTCTCTAAAGAAAGTTTCTTCTCTTGGAGCGTAGTCTGCAGCTTAGATTCTTTTTCAATGTGGTTCTCAGATTCTGTCAACCAGAGCTGCATTTGTTCTAACTCATTGTCATAAAGCATCCACTGAGAAAGGCATTCTTCAAGAATGGAACATGTGTTACACATCAATGTGGAGAGATCATCATACTCAGTTTGCAGGGTCTGTAAATTTTTGTGAAGGGTCTGGCGACCAGGAACTGCTGTATGTGGAAGAATCATCTGGAGGCTGTCCATGGCTATTTGCAGTTTATATTGTCCATCATTCCTTGCAGTCATTAAAGCCTGAAATATAAAAAAAAATGATTATTAATGTATGCACAATTTGTATGGGGTTTGATGTAAATAAATATCCAATTATTATTCATCCTCAATAAGTCAGCTGAAAGCAGTCTTAGCATTTAAATTATACTGATCAGTAAAAACCTCAAGAAGGGAATTTATATTGCATTATCAAATAAGACCTGACCCAAAGCCCATTCACTGAATCAACTATGACCAGGTCACTTGCAGCTACCAAATCAAATGTAAACAGATGCTGATTAAATACTCTTTTGTATACATGTTTCCATCAGCAGCTCTGGTTTGTCACATGCTCTCTGAAAGCAGTCTGCTTTTCGAAAGCAATCAACCTAGTGATTCACTGCATCCCTCATGGAAGGAGTTATTAACTCCCTATGGGGAGCATGGTAATTTGTTTCTTGTGTGAACCTCAAAATATTTTATGAGGTTAATGATCCCACTACTATCTTATGCACAATATTAGGGAAATTTTAAAATAACTTATTTTTTTAAAGTTTATTCAGCTCTTTATTGCTGATGCAGTCAGTCATCAGTAGTATCTCATTTCTATTATGTGGAAAATTTATAAGTCATCAGTAGTATCTCATTTCCACAGGAACTTATAGGAAGGTCATCATTTAAGTATCGGTTGTTCACTTTTTGCTAGGCCCAGAAGAAAATTCTCATTTTTAGACAAAAAAAAAAAAAAAAAGAGAAAATTTTTTTTTTTGTCTGGAATTCAAAATTTAGAATAAATAAAATAATATATTTTTAACAATTCTTTCAGCAACTAAATTTGATGTGACATGTAAAGATTAACTCTATCCAGATTTTGCTCTAACACCAAACTGCAATACAACTAAGACAACAGATAAAGGTGCAGTGAGATGATAAAAGAAATGACATTTTTTATAAAGAAATTTACCTGAATTTGGTGTAGTTTCTCTTGTATGCTTGCCTTGTTCCCACTTGGCTCCTGACATAATTTCATTTTGTTCTTTGTCTGATTGATCCAGTCTTGGCAGTCATTGCAGTGACCATTGTGTTTCTTATGTTCAGCAACATAACCTTCCCATTTTCTACAATAGTCCTATAAAAAAAGAGAGTTGCACATGTAAAATATTATCTCTCTCTCTCTCTCTCATATATATATATATATATATATATATATATATATATATATATATAAACTGATTATTTAAACAATAAATAAAAAAACGAAATATGCCTATATTTCCCAAACTTAAGAAAACTCCAGAACATTTGAAAAAATTAATTACTCTAAAAACCCAGAAAGGCCTGCCTGCAATACTGGAAATGACATTGTTACATTATCTTTGACACTCATAGCTGAGAGAGAGAAAAAAGAAATGACGAAAAGGAGAATAACCACACACATAGAAATAAAATCAACCTAACAGCAATAAATAGTGTATAAATTATTTTTTGACTTGTAACAATAACAAAAAAAAAAAAAAAAAAAAAAAAAAAAAAAAAACGGCAGTCAATTGCTGAAACCTCCTGGTGAGTGTAGCAAATGATTACAAAAAGGTTTGCCTACAAGATTCTGGAGTCAGAGTGCTGAATATAACATCAGACAGCTAAGTGGCAAATTTTATAATTGTATTATAAATATATATATATATATATATATATATATATATATAGAGTTATGTATTTGCACAGCAATCATTCTCTAAGACATTCTTCATTAAAATTGACCTACAAGGAACTTCTGTTGATTTGTTGTTCTTGTGTACAAATTTTCAAATGATTCTTCCATTGTTTTTTAATTTCCAAATAAAGGCAAGGAAATATATGAATATGTACACATTTTAGCAACTGATACAATAGCACAACCAAAATCCTTTAAAATGGCGAATAGATTAGTCAAAAGTACTTAGACAAGGTAATTCTGTTAAGTTTTATTGTATTTTTACTGTGTAAATAAGATATTTGTGTTTTGCATTAATGTCTAAATGTTTGTTTGATCTATCATTTTTAATGAAGTTATATATATATCTCCGAATGTAATGAGAATGAAAATATATAAATTCTAACATTCACAGCATTCATTCAAAAGAGGGCTCAATATCAATAGTAGAGCAATAATTATTTATCATAATTTTTTCATATAGACAAAAACAATTTGCTCACTACAAAGATACAACTTTGTTTCAGTGCATTTAATTGCAATTCAACTGGTGAGCACCGAAATGGATATGAACAATTCTGTTTGTAAGCAAGCTGACAGAACAGAATTATTCATAACCATTTTGGTTCTCACCAGTCGAAGAGCAATTAAATGCACCGAAACGAAATTGCATCTTTGTAGTGAGTAAATTGTTTTTGTCTATATGAAAAAGTTATAATATATATATATATATTATATAAAGCCTTTTTAAATTACATCAAGTTACTCTACTTGAAAGATTCTGTATAACTACATCAATATATAAGAAGTAAACCCTAATCCTATTTTCTACAATAATATTGTTTAAAAAAAAAGAAAAAAAAAAGAAGAAACCCATTACATTTTATAAAAATTTAAGAAATTAAAAAGGAAAGAAATGAGTTTTTTTATAATATGCTACATTTTCCGCCAAAAGGGTTTCAGGAAAAGTAGATTTATCAAGATAGCTGTTATCACTCTTTCCAGTATTTATGGGTTTCCTTCCTAACCTTTTGGTTGAAGTAGCATGAAATGACAACATCTTGATTATATCTTTATTTTCTCTTCAAGCTACATGTGCTATCCATTTTATTTGTTACTGCTGTTGCAAGTCACCAAGTGATGTGGTTTCTCTTATTTGGTATAGTTCTTTCTGATTCTGTAAAACAAAGAACTGTACCCAATAACAAAAACATCACCTGAGGACGTTTAGCAACAACTAAAATGGGTAGCACATGTAACTTGAAGAGAAAATAATGGTACTATAAAGATGCTGAACTTCAGCAGAAATATCATGTCCAAATAAATTCAGTAATTACCTTTATAATTTAACTTTTAACACCGCAGAAATGAAATCTAATTTATACACTTTTAATCAATCTGCTCATATATCTTTTATTTCTGATAAGTTCAATATTTTCAAATCAAATTGTTATAACAAGCTTCAAAATTAATTAAAATTTCAACTATCAGTTAATTTCATACAAAGTTAGTTTTTATTACTACAGCAATGACAGTTCACATCCAAACACATAACTTCTCTCACAGTAATAAAACAAAACAAAAGTTTTCTCACATGCTTAACCTAAATTGCACACAAAATTCTTTCTAGAATTATTCCCCCTGCCACTACATCTTTTTTTGAGGGAGAAAAACATGAACACCTACTGTTTTAAAATTGTTATAACTTTCTTTGTATTGTGTGAATAGATTTTATTTTTTGTATACTAATAAAAGAGTGGGTGAGTAATATTTTGATGTAATGCATTATGTTTTGCATGTCTGTTTTAACATTGAAAACAAAAAATTGAAACATAATAAAAAAATAAATACATTAACAATTTAACATACTTTAACTTTTATTACCCTTTGTGGAGTTCTGGGGTGCAATAAGAAGCAAAATGGCTAAGGCGGCTTTCATTTTGTCAAAAAAGTGATGTGTTTCCTCTTGTTTACATGAGAAGGCACCAGCATTTGTTTGGTCTTTCTTTCACCTGACTAGCATATTTATTTGTCTTGCTGACAAATAGTTATTATTTCATCATTTATAAATAGACTAAATAATTCACCTTCAGAAAGGCTATCAGGTACATCGATGGTCACCAGCAGCTTCCATAAAATTAGTCAGGCATGGATGACAGTAGCTGCTAGTAGTCATTGATTTTTTTTCCATGTCACTAGTGTACTGTGAAAAGCTACTTAGCTGTTAACAATGTCTTATATACATACAGGCAGGCATCACTACATGAAAAAGAAATTAGGTTACTTTTCATAACTTTTTAGCCTTTTGATTTTATGATAGCAAAAAGTCTTATCAATTTGAACGTTTATTGGTTTGCCAATTTGTATCTATTAGTAATATTTATAATATGTAGAGGAGGCAGACTTAACACAGTCTCTATGGAGATAATGTTGGCAGTACATGCTACTTGAGATATTGGTGATAATGATATCTAATAGCAAAGTACTTAGTTTGGTATAATATACTCCAAATACCTGGCAGTATATCTCGGTGAAGCTGCAGACATAAAAGAATATGCCAAAGTTTTATTATCAAGGAGAATAGTATATTACAAGAGGCTGATTCTCAGTACTGTTTTTTTTTTTAAATACAAGCAAAAAAAGGTCTTATCAAATTGCTTATTTAAGTTACCATACCAACAGTTATTAAGTATACAGAAGTGAGTCTCATAAATGCACTTAGATCAACAAGGGAAAAGAAGTTGTTGCAAGCAAATATTACTCACATACCGAAAGGACATGGAACATAAGAAAGAAAGCTGGCAGAAAGAAAAATAATGAATCAAGAAAAAGAGGAAACTTATTCACCTTATATACGGAAGCAACATTTGTATTAAGGTAGAAATGTCGCAGTTAGCTCCCCTTCATTTCCTTAACCCTTCACCAGGGGTCTCTCTCTCCCGGGAGTATAAATACTGGTTGACCTTTTGCCTCTTTCTCTCTGCTTACGTGCACGTGTGAGCAACTATGTCGATTTCGGCCGCGGGCCGAAACCTCGCACGTGGGGCGAGGCACAAAAAAAAACTTTCTCTAAAAATTTCCAATATGTGAACTCTTATACACAACCAGCGTTTCCCATATTCTGGGAACACGCTAAAACAAAATTCACCCGTACGGACATTCAAAACAACACACACATACACAACTTTCCATACAGACACTGTAACATTTTATTCATTTCTTCAATGTATTGTAACTCGTGTTTTAATCTATTCGTTAATAATATATATTTGTTTTGTACATATATATCGGTCTTGTTTGTTTCTTTGGACTCCATTAAAGTCCAACATTCTTATGTAGCTGGACCGGCCAGCGGAAGCCTTAACCTAGAGATAACTCATCTTCTCTTCTTCCATTCACACACCGCATGGTCCACTACAGAAACAAGAGCAATAATAACTTTATGAAATGAACATTTCATATTTACCTTGATATTGCCAATAGCAGCTTGATGTTTGGATTTGAGCTGTGCCACTTTGCTACTGATTTGGGAATCAGGTGTCATTCTTGACAAGTTCTGGGAAACTTCTGATAATTCATCCATGGCATCTCTCTGCTGGTTAATTTCTTCCAATTGAGACTGAAATTTAAGAGTGAAAATAAAAAAAAATGCAGAAAACAACATAAGCTCAAATCTTACAATGTTGGTTGGGGTGATCTGAACAAAAAGACAAAGTTCCTCTTTCCAAAAGCATCAATTCTGCTTGATCAAAGGATCAATTCCATTTATTGGCCATTTTTGCCAATTACACTTAACCAAGAATTAAAAATAGGATTACTACATTTTTTATGACTATGAAAAAGTCATTAACATTACAAATTTTGTTTGGATATTTATTAAGAGACCCGACCTAAAGCCTGTTCACCGAATTGACTGTGATCAAGTTACTTCTGGCTACTGAATTGAATATATACAGATGCCAATCAAACACTCTCTTGGATATGTGTAGCAGTTCTGGTCTGTCACATGCTCTCTGAAAGGAGTCAGTTTTTTAACAGTAATCCTCTAGTGGTTTGCTGTGTCTTCTATGGAAGGGGTTATTAACTCACTACAGAGAGTATGGTAATTTGTTTGTGTGATTCTCAAGGCCATTCCTTCTACATTGAAGCTAGATCCCTTTAATCATGAACGACGACATCAGAAACTCTAAACAATAATTTGATGAGGGACATTACACAAACGTGCATTAGCTATGCATCTAGGTAGCAAAATGGTAATTTGGGAATCTATGAAGGGTTTGTTTCTTGAATTGCTTCAATTCTTCTTGTCACAGGTTGCTATTGCAAATTGATAGTAGTAATCATCATCCCAGTCTCACAGTATGCCAGCAACAGCAAAGTAACTGTGTTTGTGCGTTCATTACATTGACAGGATGCATGTATACTCCTAACTTCAAGCAGCAGAGAGTCTCTTAACACTCTCCTGGTGATTCATGAAACCAAATGCCCCACTAGTTTATATAAATGATTCCCTTAGACACTCCATCTCCCATTTTTAACACTGATGTATGTAAAAACTTCCACCTTCACCTGGATTATCTCAATGTCTATTGACCAAGAAAAAACAGATGGCCCTGGAAAAAACAATATTTCTCTAATTTTTAATAAAATCTTGTGATTTTAGAATCAGACTATTAAGAATTTGTCCCTCTGAGATCGGATTTCAGCTCGGAAACCCAAGCAAATATTTATCCTTATCTGAACACCTTTGAGAAATTCTAAAGTTAATTGCTTTTCACCAAATTCGTTTGGGAGTTCAGCTCTCACAGATTCCATTGGCAATTGCATTTTAATTACATATGTAATTTTACTTTTCCTCCCAATTATGAAGACATCCATTTTCACCATTTACTTTTAATTTCTAATCAACTAAATTCATCATTTTGTATTCTCATGAAACTAAATGTCAAACCAGAGCCAGTACCCAGTTACACATTTGAGATCATCTTTCATGGTCTTGATATTTTTCTTTTATAACGTTTCATCTCTTCAGCTTTTGCCAGTTGTATAATTTTAATTAAATTAATAAAATAAAATAAAATAAAAGATAAAAACCTATTTTCCCAGAAAAATGATAATGAACAAACATCTTCACATTTTTTTGACTGTTTTGTTGACTATTTATATTTTTATTATATGACAATTTGTAAAACATTTTTCATGCTTAGTGGCTTTGTGAATGTTATTTCCTGTAATCATTTCAGAACAGAAATACAAGTGTGAAAAAAGATTAATGGAACTGATTGAAACTCTCACCTTTAGTATTTTTAAGTGCTCTTCTTTTTCATCAAAGCTTTTCTTGAGTTCTGTTCCTTTTATCTTGTTTTCCAATTGTTTCACCAACAAGGAACAGTTTTCATACTTGGACTCAAAGACTTCCCATTGGTCTTTACAATTCTCAAGATTTGTCTTGACCTGCCAAAGTAAGAAAAATGTGAAATTATCATTCAAAAATTTTATGACTGCTATAAAGTCATAACCAAAATACTCAAAACACAGCAACAGAGATTTATACATATTTTTTATTTTTTGAGGGGATTTGTTTTGTGGGCTGGATGTGATGCTTGGAGCTCTTGTACAAAGGACATGTTTTTTTTATTTATTTTGGGTTTTGTATTCTTAGCATTCACATCTGTTCAACATGTAGATAGAATCAGAAAAATGATCTAATTTGAAGTAGAGTATAACAAGGAAGGTTGTCTTATTTAATGAAAATAATGTCAATGACTTTTAAATGAAGGAATTGTTTTTATAGACTGAATGTAATTTGTTTATAAAAAATACACCCATCTCAATATATTATTAATACATGTATATTTCTTTTTCGTGTTTCCTTTGTAGTCAGTGAGCAAAAAAAGTTTACTTTCCTTGATTAAATCTGACAAGTGAGGAGTGATAACCAGTTAGCTCATTGTGTGGTTCACTTTTATTTTTTCATTTATTTTTTTTCTTATTTCATATTGCGAACTACAATAGTTATGGTTTTCATTTTAAGTCTCTTAATTTTGTATTGCTTTAATTATTTACTTCTAACAAGATCACCTTAAGTGACATGTCTCATTAGGTTAGAGGTGTTCATGTCTCTCCACACTTTTTTTTGTTTTTTAATATCTTTAAACTGTGCATTGCTATGACGTATAAAATAATTATATCTATAAAATAAAAAAATATAAAATAAAATAATTATATCTATAACATTGCTATGATGTATAAAAGAAAGTGGACTGGTTTTCCATGACCATACACCAATGCACTAACAAAAATTATAAACATTTTTACAGAGAATTTATCAGGTCAATTTGACTATTTTGGTTACAGAGAGAAAAAGAAAAGCCCTAAGTGAAGAACTGAAAACGAAAAGTGGCTAAATTGTACAGGGAACTTGTTCGATTACTTCAACAGCAGTACTTGAGTTTACTGCTGGCAAGAGAAAAACCAGAGAAGTGTTAGGCAATGCCAACTTCATACTTGAAAATAGGCAGTAACAAAGAGAGACTCAAATGACAAAAACGTAAGTGAAGATTGTTTTTTTACAGCTTATCAACCCTTTGTGGGTTATTTAAAGCTGAAACATATTTTGAAGTGTAAAAATTGTCATTTTCTGTCTTTTTTATTCCTGTTCTTGTATTGTTCTTGCTCCTTAATAATGTTTCTCCTGTCCTTATATTCTTTGAACACATTACAACCCCTATGTCTTAGTGGCTTTGACTTGCTTGGGGTGAGATGATTAAAAAAAATCCTTTTTTTCACATATATTGCATTAACAATCTTTTTTTTTAGAGATGATGATTCTTCCAGATATAAATCCAACTATTTAACCCATAGCTGAGGGAGAAGATATAGGTTCATACTTTTCCAAAGAGTATTTGTGTATAAGTAAATGTAACAAACATAACTGGAATTCAAGCTCGGCTCTCCGATTTCTCATACTGAGCTGCTACCCACTACACCACCCACACATCTGCATATGTGAAGACATGCTCCATGAATATGGTTCATGAAATAATAGTATGATTTCTTTATTTAAACCCAAATTTATACACCAGATGAGAATCAGGACTGAACATATGATGTAAAATAAATATCCTTTGACTGATTAGGTTTTTACATCTTTGCAAACCCTTTGCAGGTTATTTAAAGCCAGAAAATATTTTTAGATTCTAAGAATCTTTTGGAGATAATAATTTACTGATATAATTCCTACCAATGAGCCCATAGCTTAGGGGAAGAAAAGGTGGATACATACCTTTCCCAAGGACATTTCCACATCAGTGAATATAACAAACCCAAATGGAATTGAAACTCAGCTCTTCAATCTCCAATTCTAAGCCATTATCCATTAAACCACCCACACATCCATTCTTACAGCACCCGGTATTCTCAAGCGGTCACCCATCTAGGTACTAAACAGGCTTGATGTTACTTAATTTTGCTGATTATACAAGAATCAGTGTTTCAATGTGATATGGCCATAAGCTATATGTATCTATAACCTACTTAATGGGTAGATAAAAAATAAATAAAATGAGTTAAGAAATTATTTTAAATATGCAACATAATTAAATTTAACATGTTTGCTACATAGAATTTTTTTTTAAGATTGTAATTCCTGTGCATTTTTTTGTAAGAAAATTTATGAAAATAAGTCTTGAAATGTTGAAAACAGTTTTATTTTACACTATTTACATTATTCGTACTATTGTCCTCATCTTTGTTGCCATATTTATTACGTTTTGGCCATTGTGCACTCCAGCATTCATCAGGTGGTTAGAATGTTGAACTGAACCCTTTATTTCGCTCAATGGGGTAGACTGTTTTAGTTCCACGTGCCATGTTTAATGGATGTCAGTTATCAGTTATCTCCTGTTAATTCCCCTCTCCAAGTTCTCCACTGCTTTAACTGGGTATTGAACTCACAGTCTTTGGGTCCTGTCACTGGATCTAACTAATGCCTTTAGTTTTATTTTAATAAAAAAAAAAATTAAAAAATCAAGAAAATTATGCATGATGAAATATCTAACAATGCAAAGGAGGTATTCATCAATCAGTCTCAGGAGACTATGGTTTCTATAAGAATGCCTTGCTAGACCGTATTGCTAATGTCTGTTCAGACACATTTGCAATTAATCTGGTGTGAACAATAGTTGTTTTTTTAGCAGCATATCAACTCCTATGGATCATTTAACACTAAAATCCAATTTTCTTGGGAAAATTAATTTCTTTTACAAAAATGTATTGCTGATAATTTTTTTCCTTAGAGAAATATATTGCTATTTTTCCTACAAAAATGTATATACTTTCATAGAGTTTTGACTCCAATTTGGAAGTTAACAATTTACCCATAGCTATGAACCTAATAAGTGTTACCACCCCAGGTCAGGGTGGATCTGGGAACAACAGCAATTAAGAGGTGGTTCCACGCTCCTCAAAACCTCCCGATCAGAGACCTTGCTGTCATATGTAATTTATCATTATACCCAGGATAGAACAATAGTTGAACAAGTCCAGTATGCTCAAACATGTGACATCATGCTAGCATAATAATAGCTTCTGAACAGTTTCAAGTAGCCAGTTTCAACACACAAGGCTTGGGTCAACCTGAGGTATGGTTTTTTTATGCAGGTGTCACGTCTCCAAACTGATTATTGACCATGATGATATCTGAACACAGGTATCCTGGTAAGAATGCTAACATTTTAACCACTTGGCTATGTGCCCACTAATGTGTTTTTATATATACAGGGCATGATTGGTAAACTTTTGTCATTTTATATTTTTATTTCATGCATATGTGTTGTTTGTTTTTGATTTTGTCATCTGTGAGAAAAAGAGCACCATGATACAATTCATACCACCAGAAATTTAGAAGCAGTATGCTGTACTACTCAACATTCGTGCCAGAAGCTCCACTACAAACATTTCAGAGTGTATTCATGTTAATCTGAGGACAGAGCAGAGGATTCTCAAAGAGCTGAATGAGTCTAATGGAGATTAAGGAGGTATTTGGAGCGATCACTAGTGATGGCGACATTATGTCTCCATTTATCTTCCCACAGGGCCTCAAAACTCAACACCAAGGCCTACATAAAGTCACTTGAGGAGGTAGTGCTGCCTTGGATTGAGAGGGTAGCTGCTGGAAGACCCTATATCTGGTAAAAGGACTCTGCACCATACTACACAAGCAGGAGAACCAAGTCATGGCTGTCAGACAATTTCTGTGACCACATCACCCCTTACATCTGGCCACCTAGCTACCCAGACTTCAACCACCTTGATTATGTGTTGGGTGCAGCTGAGTGAGAGACCAACAAAACTTGTAATACCAAAGATGAACTGCATTCACCAACTTAAACAAGGAGATCATCCAGAAGAGTTACAGGAGATTCTGAAGTCATCTGGAGGCTATGGTTGAAGCCAATGGCGATTTTATTGAATAAATTTTCTCTTTAGTATTTCAAGATATTTTTGTGTAATTTTGGTAAATATATCTGTTAAAATAAGATGTCAGTGTTATTTTCATTTTTATGTAATTTAGGTGACAATTTATCCATCGCACTGTGTGTGTGTATATATATATATATATATATATATATATATATATATATATATATATATACAGAAACGTTCACAATACTTTATCTTTCTATTTCTTTATAATAATCATTACTCCCAATATCTATTGAGCTCCTGACAAAATTCTGCTCCCATTAACACATGTTAAATTACATAATTTTACATATATCAATTGGTATTATTATTAAAACACTTCCAGAAAAGCAGGATTTCCAGAAAAGAAACAGAAAGTACGCAATGTTTAACAATATTTCAACAGTATGTGTGTTTTCATATATATATAAAAATAAGAATGCACATAAGTATAAAAACAAGTCTTTGTACAAATGTGACTTGTCTTGAAAAAAATGATTGCACTGGTAATCAATGTGACAAAGCAAGTGAAACATAGCCATTTTGAATAGAATGCAAGTAAAACGCAACACAATGGGGAGTATGCTCATCTTAAAACTTTCATTCAGTTAATTAGTAAGAATGAATAAACAAAGAGTTTAGTGTGAATCAGCTGTCATCTTGATGCTAGTAATTTGCATATGTAATTGTCTTCATGTGATTTAAAATTTGAAAAGTTGCACTCTTCTGAAAGTGTTATAAAATATTGAAAGATTGATATCAGTTATTATTATCTATTATAAATGTGGATTTATGCATAAGGTAAGCTGTGGATGAACTCATATTCACAACATATTGTTATATACCCAAAGTAAATTTTAAAATTTACTTTATTTGCACAAGGAGATCTTACTATCTTGGGAAAGAATAACACTATTGTTATTGGTCCCATAGCACTAAATTGATGATTTGCTGAATCATCCCATCTGTGACACTCAGCTGATGGCTTGTTTGAGTGTGTGATCTTTCCAATGTCAATGAACAAGATAAATAGCTAACTTTAGATTAACACAGAAAAAAACCCGATAAAGTTGAAGCAGTGTTATAACATTTAATGATGGCTTTACAAAAACCTTTATCTCCTGTTCTTATGGTGAGAATTGCATTTCAACAGATATGAGAAACATAGATGACTTACCTCTGCAACAGTTGAAACAAATGCTGACCAATCATCTTTGAGGGCATCTCTTTCTCGAATAATCACTTCTTTGCCTGGTTCAGCTGTAGCAGGAAGAACTTTCTCAGACAGTTGGATCACATTCTTTATTTTAGGTTCACCTTCCTCCATTGTAGCAAGGATATCCTAAAAATGAGTTCAGAATTTAATATAAACAAATTGGTAAAATGCTTTGCAAGAAGAATGATGGAATTCAGTAATTTGAACCAACATTTATCTTTTGCTTGTACAGATGACAATTGGTTATGAGAGAATATAAGATACAAACTCTACATATCAGATTAATGGTTTCTTCAGATTTTGTTAGTTCTTTCTTATCTAAAGATAACTTCTAATTTCTTGGCATGACATTATACATCTATAAATTTAATACCTTTGGCACTTCAGCATGGGGTAATGTTTTCCCAGCTAGTCTGGTTGACCATTACTACAGAGTAATACATTCACTCTTCACTAAGTTCTCTATGCTTGTAGCTCTGTAATAACCTAAGCTAAGCTTAGTAAATAATATAAATTCAGCACTTTTAGTTTATTAGTTACTAACTTCCAACATGGTATAATAATAATATACTTAATTCTCTGTACATTTATATTTCAGAAAAACTCAAAATCTTAAGATATTTCAAGCTTGAGCACTTTCTGTTAAAATCTAAGTTTAAACAACAACCCACTTTTAAAAAAAATATTTCTTCAAAACCTTTACTGGACTGGAGCATAATTATATAATTATTATTATTATTAAATTGATGCAAAAGGTTTCAGCATTTTGTTTTTTTTTTTTTAGCTTTTTAGAATTTTTTTTATCACAAAACCTTTTATTCAGATGAATTTATAACATCCATATTCAGTCATCAAAAAAGGCTTTTTATCACTTTCTACTACCTTTTAGCTAAACTGTATATTCCTGAAAATGCAGGTTCATTTAAAAAAAAAAATATTCATTAGAAAAATGTTCATTTTGATTCAATGAATTCTTTGAGAAATTTAAAAAAAAAAAAAAAAATTTCCTTGTAATTGATTGCTGACCAGAGGAATATTGTATGGAACAAGTAGCAGTTTGAAGACAATGTCAGAAAAATATGCCATCCTTGAAAGAACTTAATGAATATGTCACATCTGCAGCTAATGATGGATGTCATTATGCAGTAAAATCACCAGTCAGTTTCCTTGCCAAGAAAAAGTTTTTTTTTTTTTTTCTTTTTCAATGTACCATTCAAACATTAGATTTACTTTTAAGTTTCCATCTTGTTTCAAGCACATATTTCTTCAAAATCTGCCCCAGTTCATCAGTTTAAGTTCTGATGTCTTTCAGAAAATGCTTTGCTAACAAATTCCTAAGAATGCGCTGGCTAAGTAAGTTATGGGCAAGAAAAGTGGAATCGGCAAGCAGCATTCTGCATTGACTGTCACACAAATGCCTTTGGGAAAGGCATGAATCTATCTCTTCTCTACCCACCAGTTATGGGTTAAATAGTAGGCTAAACTGAAATCTATAGCTTTGGGTAGTAACCATTCCAAGAAAAGGAGTAACTGAATTTCCAACCATACAAATGGCAACAGAAACCACACCATTATCTTTCCCAAGAAATCTGTGGAGAACCATGATTGTCTGCATTCTAAAGAGACATTGCATTAAAAATACATTCCTAACTTGTGATTGCACTTCCATAATCTTCGGTAAACTATAGTTGGGATTATGTGGCACTGTTTTTAACACAAGCATTTTAAACAGTGTTAAATAAACATTTTGTATTTAGCCATAGTTTTCACCAAAACAAATTAAAATGATTCTTTTTCTATAATCATCTGGTTCACACTCCTCCCCGGTCTTTTAAATAGGAGTAGAGGTTTATCCTTGTTTCCTGTTTAGGATTGAGTTTCTGGTCCCTTCTAAATTCTACTTCAACTCTATAATTCTAGCATCACCATCTGAGCTCTGAAATTATATTAACTAATTATTATTTTTTCCTCATAGGAGTAGATAGGTTCAGCTATCATCCTCCTCAATCTTTTAAACAGGAGAAGAGGTTTATTCATTGTTTCCTGTTTAGGATTGAGTTTCTAGTTCTTTCTGAAGTTTTTTTTTTTCATTCTCTTTCACTCCCAGTAGTCTGTTGTATCTTAGTGGCATTATTGCCTTACTTGGGATGAACTGATTAAAAAAACAAAAAAATAATTTATAATGAGTATACAGGCATAAAGTGTTGAAGAAACTTCAAAGACATTGTAAACATTTATACTACATGAAGCTATTTGGGCTCATGTCCTAATCTAGGTTGTTAGAATCATATTAGACTGTCCTGCTATTAAGACTTTAAGTGTCTGCCAGATTTAATAACCCTCTGCAAATTTTCAAAGACAAAATTTATTCAGTCCATGAGAATAAACTTTCATTCTGCTGCTCATGTCAGTAAATATTTTATACAAGTTCTTCATACTAAATTAATTCTTGTCATTTTATTTCTTTTACTAACATGACGTGAAAAATGATGCTGAGAACTTTTGCATCAAACAAATTCGGGATGTATAAAATGTGAAAAATTGATGTTTATTTCATCCATTTTGGCTAAATATAGTCCGATTTAATATTAACAAGTTTTGAGAATAGATATTTAAAAAAATCTTTCTCTTAGCTAACTTTGTTCTATTTGGAATCTTCTGTTAAATTCGTCCATGCTTTGAATATTGCTACCACATATGGTCCAGTGCTACTGCTATATATTTAAAGATTCTTGATAAAATCCAAAGAAGAATCTGTAATATTATAGGTCCTGACCTGGCATTCTGATTTGTTTATTATTGGCTTGATGGATTTTCATAATACAAAGAATTGCTACCTACTGTCCTCCTGATTACTTATCTTTTGTTCTTACTCTCGAGCAATGTCTCTGTCTTTTAATTCTTTCACACCCAATAACCCCGTTGTGTCTCAGTGGCTTTGCTACCTTGCTTGGGATGAACTCAATTTTAAAAAAATAATATTAAAAGGAAAGGGAAAATGACCAGGAAAGAAAAATGAAATTACTTTTAAGTAACAATTAAAAAAAAAACATATATTAAAAAAGAGTGAAAAATGCATGAGAAAGAGTTGACTGGTTCTCATTAAGAAAAAAAAAATATAAACCTCAATTTGTATGGTTAAAATCTCCAATTCTGGCAAAGACGTAAGCCTGAAATCTTTCCACAATTTTCAGTGTGAGATTTCAACAAAAAAAAAAAAAAAAAATGGATGAGTAAAAATATCTGACAAAATTTGAAAGTGTTAGTTTCAGAAAAAAAAAAAAATAAATAAATTTTTCTAATTTTGATCACTTTAAGATGAAAATAAAACACACATTTTTCTTTTGTAAAACTTAGAAATGATGAAATGTCCATTTTGATACTCCAATATAAATGCTGAGTTTCATTTTTGTTTTACATTAACATTCATAAAAAATTATTTTTTTTCAGCCTCTTGGAAAAATATGTATCAAGATAGGATGGGAATAGTATAATACATAATATTGTTCGATAATCAATAGAAAAATAACATTTAGGGAAAATATCTTTGTAGATTATTAAATTTAATATCTGCCTCTAATCTACTTGATTTTTTTCCTCATTAGATTCAATATCTAAAAACATACAAAGACTTTCAAATTAAAAGTTAAAGATCTTTCTATGTCATTAAATTTGACTGTTTAGATGCTCTAATCTTTGAGAAAGTGTAAAAAAAAATAATTCTTTAGCACATCATCAGATTAAAAGATGAAATGCATCACATGAAAAAAAATTCCCATTTTGTCAAATTTTTTTCCCCCTAAAATTCTTCTTGATATATAAAAATTTATAAATTGTTTGTCTATGCTTTAATCCAACTTAAAATTCATTGATATTTTGCTACATAATTTTCAGATCCACCAAAAATAAAGTACTTCAATTGGATGGACAGCAAAATTTAAAATATAATTAAAAAAAAAAAAAAAAAATCAATAAGAAAAACTCTACATTTTGATAAAGTCCTCCATATTCTCAGCATTCATGAAAAAGTATCAAAAAGGCTATCTGAATTACGTCCTTTGTTTTTATAGACAGAGAAAGACCAGAAGACAATCAGAAGAGTGGGTGAGTGAGTGAAAAAGCATATCAGAACAAAGCTTGAATTGCAATACTGATACAAAAATGAAGCAAGACAATAACAGTGGCATTATTTTTTTTAAACAGTAATAGCAACAAAAGAATCTAAAACTTACACGATAACCCCAAACTACAATGTTAGATAAAAACCTCAACCAAGACACTAAATTCTAAAATATCTAAAGATTATTTACAAGAAAATTAAATTAACCCTTTGTGCATCAACTTTCATCCATTTTGGCTAAATATAGTCCGATTTAATATTAACAAGTTTTGAGAATAGATATTTTAAAAAATCTTTCTCTTAGCTAACTTTGTTCTATTTGGAATCTTCTGTTAAATTCGTCCATGCTTCGAATATTGCTGCCACATATGGTCCAGTGCTCCTGCTATATATTTAAAGATTCTTGATAAAATCCAAAGAATCTGTAATGTTATAGGTCCTGACCTGGCATTCTGATTTCAGCCACTTCACTGTACCTTTTCTGTAAATACTTTCATGGTAATTGTTCTGATGAACTTTGCTCTATGGTATGTAAACTTTATGAATTTAAGTGCAACAAGGTTTCATCAATTTACAGTTGAATTGGCTACTTCTTTGTTAACAGTTTTTTTTTTTTTTTTTGTCAGACTTGTTGCCCATGAAAGTCTCTTCTTGCTTTCCAGCCGACTTTGATCTTCAAAAATTTTAAATGCAATGTCAATCATTATCTATTGTCGTGATTCCTCCTCTTTTATTGTTCTTATTCCTTTATTAATGTATTTCTTTTTTTTCACACTCAGTAACCTCTTGTGTGTTAGAGGCTTTATTGCTTTACTTGGGGTGAAATGATTTAAAAAAAAAAAAAACGAAAAATTTGCATGGATGTATAAAATATAGTCAGAAGCTCTCTGTATTGTCATCATGAATTTTTGACTAGATTTTCTTTTCATTTTTGTTGCTTTTCATTATAAGGTTAAAATAGTTTTTACATTCATTCCATGACTTCAATAAGCAGCATTGAAATAAAAAAAAACAAGTTCCTGATAAGATTTGAACTTTCTTATCTTTATGAGCCTAACTGACAAGAGCAGTACCTTTACTAGTTGGGAAAAAGAAACCAATAAAATCTAATCATATAGCTACATTCTTCCTTGTCTGATTTCTCTACACCATATTGCTTGTTTCCTACCTAGTATGGAAAATGTGACACAGAAATTCAAAGGCACAATGGAAGATATATATATATATAGATAGATATAGATATATATATATATATATATATATATATATGCACATTTAAATATTCATGGAGACCTACCGGACACTATTCGGAACATACTTGTCGACAACACTAATATAATAGCATCATCCACATGCAAAAAAAGGATAAAAATAATGGATGCCTTATTAATAAAAACAAACAAACCAACACTTAATAATATTAACTTTGAACATGGACATAATATCTTGACCATGTTTTGAAACAAAAAAAAAATGAAAACATTTTATAAAACATACATACAACAAACTATTTCTAATTTTAACACTTAAAATATAATCCTTGAAAATGGGTAAATGTATAGACCGAAAGTGCTCAGATAAAAAGAACATTTGGACAGTTTTTATATAATTTATCATCCAAAAAGAAAAACATTATTAGATCACATGAGAAATTGTATAAAAAACTAAATAAAAGCACCTTGTCTGTCATTTTTAATGAAATGTGAGTGAATGAAGGATTGCTGCCTAAATACACACACATATATATATATATATATATAAAAATAAGTGAACATTGAAGTCAACATTTAGAGGCAACAGGCTGTTTCTTCTAGACACAATTGTCAGGCCTGACGATTGTGTCAAGCAGACCGATAGAAGCTGTGTGAATGTGCATGCATACGTATATATGCATGTGTAAGAAAACATTATTCTGCGAACAAAATAGATGAACGGTCTGTGCATTGACACAGCGACTTGTGAAAGACGTTCGCTACACAATCCAACATTGAATACAGCGACCAATTGCATACATATGCATGCAACGACACATGGATGCACATATACATCCAGTCCCACACTGTTCATATATGTTTATGTGAGCTGCAATGCATGAACATGTGTGTATGTCTGCGTATGTATGAGTGGCGTTCCGACGACAATTTTTCCTCCCACTACCATATAACACTGACATACACAACCATAAATAAATCCCAAATTTAAAAATTAATCAGTTTGTCTGACAATCACAGAGAGTGTGAAACCCAGGGTCACAAACTCATATCAATCCAACTAAGTATGTTAGCTCTGTCACTGATATTGAGCGCTTTCCAATAAGTACCGTGCATATATAATATATATTTACATACATACACATTTTACACACACACACACACACACACACACATATATATATATATATATATATATATATATATATATATATATATATATATAAATAAATAAAAAATAATTGTTTAGTGATACAAGAAATAAGAATTAACTCATAGCTTGGGAGAGGAGAGGTGGGTTCATAACTTTTGCAAGAGTATTTGGATGTAAGGGAATATAACCAACCCAACAGGAATTGGAACTCTAGTTAACAATTCCAAGCCATTATCCATCACACAACCTATACATCCAAGTTTACAGCACCTGGCATTCCCAGGTTGTTTAACTTTGTTGATCATACATTTCAACATAATGTGGCTGTAAGTCCAATAGAATAATGAAAAACACCCTCCAAAAATTCAGGTATTAAGAAACAGGAAAATTTTATTAGAAACAAAGAAAAGAGTGCTGAACTTCTTTGTGATATCTTTGTTCTTCTATATGGCAGTAAATGCTGGTCAATCTCCTCACAGATGAAGAGATTTGAGGCAACAGACATGCACTTCGACAGAAGAATGCTGAGAATACCATGGACTGAACATGTGAGCAACGATGAAGTTTTAAGAAAAATGGGGCAAAGAACAAATTTATTTAGCATCAGAAAGAGATAGTTGAAATTTCTAGGATGCATAGTAAGGAAAGAAGGCTTGGAGAATTTGACACTCAGAGGATATACTGATAGCAAGAGAGGCTGAGGAAAACAAGCAAGTAAACAAGCTAACAAGCTTGAATAAATGGATAACAGAACAGTGACTGGGAAGGATAGTAAGGAGCCAAATATTTCTTTGCCTATAAATGATAGTAAGTTGTGAAGAGCTGTGATCAGCTATGTTCTAAAGGGACATAACACACAGAAGAAGAACAGGAGCAAATGTAATAGTCTTAACTTATCCCATCTAAAAAGAAAAAAAATTCCCAACCAATGCTGTTTAGTGTGTGTGTGTGTGTGTGTGTGTGTGTGTAATTCATTATGCAAGTCAATGTTTTCAATAAAATTACTATTAACCAAGCCATGTTGGTAAAATTCTCTGGATATAATTAGATATATATGATAAATATAATATGGGAATTTCAGCTTATATCTGTTTTTATTAGAAATATTACAATAACTTGTTTGGCTGTGTGAGATTTTATTATGTAACTCAAATATTGTTCATCATATTGTAAACAAGTATATAAAATAGTGTAGCAATATGATTTCTAACACATATAAATAGATAAAATTTTGTTAGTGGTTTTAGATAATCATAAAGGTAGAGTCCACCCAAAGCTGAATGGGTGGTCTCCTTTTCCAGAACACAAGTGGATGGATAGGGGTGGTGGGACCACAGCCTGTATTCATATAATGAGGCAGGCAGTCAGTGAGGAAGGGACCAGCAGTGAGTCAGCAGTTGCTGAGATTGGGCAGTGAATGTAAGGGTTCTTTTTCCGTAGCTGGAAGTTAGTAAGATAGCAGCTCACCTTCGCAAAGCTGAAAGAAGAAATGTAAGAAATTGTGTTGTTTGCTGTTTCCCAATCAGTGTCTTCAAAGACACTTATTGTGAGACAAACCTGTGAACATAGCAAGCCAGGTGTATACATACACATTTGACCTTGGATGTCATCACAGCTTGCGCAGTGACTTGCAGAAGGCATTGTCACAACAGTATAACTACTGATATTTAATTTTTTTTTTATTTCAGATATATAAAGTTTGCTCTAGGTTGGAGGAAAAATATAACAAAAGAAAAACAAAACATGGTAAAGTTAGTGAGTGATGAGAACATGACATTGGAAATTGTGAAAAAAGTTGAACAGAGATAAAAAAAAAAAAAAAAAAAAAGTAAAAAACATTGGCAAAATAAGAAAAAAAAAAGAAAGTCACAAAAGGAGATCCGAGAAAAATTCACATGAAATAAGCAAGAAAAGTGGATTGGATAGCAAAAATATTTGAAGTGTCTGATGTTGTAAATGTAAAAAAAGAGAAAATATGCATGAAAATGACCAAATTACCACCCTTTAAGTAAACATTAAAAAGAGAAAAACATATGTTGAGCAAATAATACATGTAAACTGATTACTCAATAGCAATTTTTATTGATGAATGTAGAGCTACATTGGATGGCCCAATGGCTAATGCTATAAATATGCATAAGGTAGCATGAGAGAACAAACAAAACAACAAACACCACGGGTGAGGCAAGAGGAGAAGAGGACAAGAATTGTTAATATAAAATTCTTTGTATTGCCAATACAGAGGATGTGAGTGGAATGTTTCTTTGTGGGCAAAGAAAGCAACTTGATAAGGCCTGGAGTTGGTGCATGTGTTGGGTTGGTTGACCAAGATTGACAGTTTACCATGATTCTGTTTCAGTCATTATCAGTAGCATTCTTAAAAGCAAATGTGGTGAATCATAAATTCATCTTTTTCCCATGTTTTTTGTTTTTTAAGAAGCAACATTTGTGATTGGCTCCTTTCATATATTTTTTAGATTTGTGATGCTCAGTGTCCCTGTGCAGAAGATGACACTTTTTTATTTTTGGTTTTGATTTCTTAGCATTCACATTCAGCTGACATGTAAAGTGAATCATTAAAAGATACAATTTGAAGCAGAGTGTAACACTGGGTTAGAGATTGGGAAGAGTAATGTTTTGGGGTTGTAGAGAAGCCAGTAAAATTATGTCCCTTCAAAGATGATGGGTCAAGATGAATGCAGAGAATTGTTCTAACTTCTTGAAACAAGATGTTTTTTGATTGGGACAGGCTGCAGCTAAAAGAACTTGAACTGAAGAGAACATTCATAAAAGATAATGCTGCTTCTCATTCTGCAAGGCTGACTATCGCTCATTTTGTCAAAAAAAATGATTTCAAAGACAATGGAATGACCCCAGGCCACTCAAGGTACTAACCCAAAGAAAACTTGTGGTCTATTTTTAAAAGAGATTTATATGAGAATAAAAAGCAATATTCAAGTAAAGAGGATCTCAGGGAAACAATAAAAACCATTGGAAGTAATTTTAAACAGTAGAAAGGTTAGCAAAATCAATGTTGAAAACCAAAGAAGGATATATAATAGCAAAGAGACCATATTAACATGTAAAATCATAACATGTTTTGTGTTAATATATATTATTATGGTTTATATTTTTATATACAAATAAAAAAAACACTATACTGTATTTAGTTTTCATCATACAAGTTGACACCAACAAAACAAATTATTTTAATAAGGATGGATAGTATAAACAGGCAATTACATGATATAATGTTCCTATAAGTATATACTGAAATTTTACCCGAGTGAGTTTTAAAACCAAAACAGCAGTTTTCTCAATAGGAATAGCATGAAACCAAATCCGTTTATTTGGTGGGTAACTAATTGCATTAAGGGTAAATTTTTATTGTATTACCTGCTAATTACATTATTTTTTTTAGTAAGTAACTTAACCTGGAGAAGGATAGACCAGGTTTGCTTGTTCAAGACACACTACATATGAATGAATACATATCTTTCAACAGAGATATTGGTATGCAACAGAGACATGTGAAGGAAGTTGGTCAGGTGGTGAGCTGCACAGGGACCATACAACCACACTTGGTCATGGGACTGATGATGATGATTCAAATTTGATTAAATCTTAATTCACTCCACTAATGATATCAGTGTGGCTTAATTAAATAAACAAAGAGTTACTAAATATGTTATTTTATACTGTATTCAAGAATTCTAACAATTCTGCTAGTTTAAATTTTTTTTTTTTTTAATCATTTTTCACCCAAAGCAAGGCAATAATGCCACTGAGATGCAAAGGGTTACTGAGAAGGAAAGATGAGGAAACATTGATATGGATAAAGGACAATTGCACCATAACGTTTTCTGTTGACATGAAGTGGAATCAATTTCTAGGTTTGCTGTTAGGAAAGATGGTTCATGGTGTTGAACTAGACAATTTTTCCTGCCAGAATTTATTTTACATATTAGTCAGCCATTCATCCATGCATTGGATATTGCTGCCATATCTGGTTTGGCACTTCAGCTATATATTTAAAGATTCTTGATAAAATCTAAAGATTCTGCAATGTTATTGGTCCTGACCTGGCACCTTGGCTTCAGTCACTTTTCCCACTGCCATAATGTAGCCTTTTCTATAAATTGGCCATCAAATAAGGTAACTTTTATCTATTTTAACTGAAGTCTGTTTAATCCATGTGTATTTCAGTGATTTATTTTTGAAACTATCAATTTAATTTAAAACATATAAGACAAACTATCAAATAACAATAATTGTTAATAAAGCCAAATTTGGATAGTTGAGTCATTAAAGGGTTAAAAGTGATAATTTCTGTGAAAGGAGAATGCTCAGACAGGCTCTTCCATCACCTACATTATTGCCATGACACACATCTAACATGTAAGATAAATATTTTGGGAGGTTACGAAATTATAAAACAGACTTTTGGAAATTGTTTCTGATATGATGAAACTAATAAATATGAAGGCAATTTTAACTGTGATTTAAAAATATCAAAAACAACTATAATTATATAAATGTAGATAAAAAAAAGAGAAAAAAAAATGAATAAAAATGTCCAAGAAGCTCGCACTATAAATGATTCTAAAAAATAGTTAACCTTCGATTATCAGTTCTCAGGATCATTAAAGCTTCTGGAAAACCTTGTAAATCATAAAACTTTTTTTCTTTAGTGTACACTAATTTATTTAAATATTAATCACTGGAAAAATCATTGAAAACATTTTAGGCACAGAATAAAATAAAATATGGTATCAAATTAACCTAATTTCTACATCAGTTAAAAGAAATTTGAAGAAAAATAATTGCAGGTAATTTACTTTTGTTTCTGTCTATGTTTCTGAGACGAGGTATTATGTACAGTATTTACATTATTCGGACTATTGTTCTCATCTTTGTTGCCATATTTATTACGTTCCAGCCATTGTAAGCTCCGGCCTTCTTCAGGTGGTTGGAATGTCGAACTGAACCCTTTATTTCACTCACTGGGGTAGACTGTTCTAGTTGCAATAAATATGGCGACAAAGATGAAGACAATAGTTCAAATAATGTAAATAGTGTAATTAACTTTTGATAAAGAAATAAGAAAAGTACTTGGGTGTTTGTTGTTAATTGTTGTTATTATTAATAATAATAACCCAGTAGCCACTAATCCAAAATGGGTAAACAAATAGATGTTAAAAATAAGTTAAGTTATTGACAAAATCCAAAGAAGACACTACAATGTAATCAATCCTTACTTAGCATCTTGACTTCAGTCACTTTCTCACAGATGTGATGTGGCTTCCCTCTGTCTTTTCTACAAATATTTTCAACTGCTCTGACAAGCTTTTTTCCCTGGTACCCCAACTATATGAATTTAAACATGCTACTAGATTAGCAACTAGGTCCCACCCTTTTATTGTTGAAATAGTTGAATGTAACTGCCACTTCCATTCCAACAGTTTCTTTTCTCACACTTCCCGACAGTGGAACTCTTACTTTCCTGATAACTACAATCTTCAAAAATTTAAATGTAATATCAATCGCCATCTTCTGTTGCCTTGAACCTCATTCATCTTTTATCCTTTCCTCAATCCTCCCTATGCCCAGTCTTTTCTCTCACTTTCTCTCTGTAAACCCCTGCATTCTAGTGGCACCCCTGCCTTGCTTGGGGTGAAATGAATAAATAAATAAAAAACCCAACAAAGATTGAAATATCAAAATCAACCTCAGTAGCATAACCGTTTTGTCAAATCCTTTCCCCACCCAACTCCAAAATGATGTTTGGTCATTGAAATACTGGTTTTAAGTGGATCAGACTAGGAAATTTTTACCACTCTCTCATATGTGTGTGCATGTGTTTGTGTGTGATCAAAGTCACTGAATCAGCTGACAGACATAGGTTAGAGGAGAGGGCATGTCATAAACTTAATGCTCCTTCCATCTACCAATTTCCATCCTGTCATTAACAATGTTGGTCATTAACAATTACTTTAAGTGTTCTGTGTACGCAGACCCAAAGAAAAAGTTTCAAGACAATTCATTTTTTTTTATCACTTTTAATACCTTTATAAATATAGTTGAATAGAAAGAATCATTTTTTACTTTTAATATCTCTAAAAATCAAGTACAAGTAAAACGCATCACAAAGAAATAACTGATTGGACTTATTTCTTTTGACACCATCTCATATATCAATGTACATCAAGAAACAAGGTTACCAGAAGATTTAATATAATTCTGAATGTAACATGAGTTTTTGTTAGATATTGTTATATAAAAATAAATTAAATATTTTTAAGATCTCAAAATGAATTACTACCAATATTTTTCTTCCAAATTACCTTTATGTATTTAATGAAATTGTCTGATTTTTTTTTCTAGATATACTTGGGGATTCATCATAGCATTAATGCATCTATGATTGAAGAGACTGACTGAGAACTTTTTATCCCTTCTTCAGAATAGAAGAATAAAGTGTAGCACTGTAGACACTGCAACGCACCAAGAAATAGAAACTCTAGAGATAAAAATACTATTAAATTAGTCTGTTTACAACTTACACAGCGCCACTGTTAATAATTCATCAGTTCATGAAAACAAAGAGGGAAAATGAAATAAGAGTTCATTGAAATTTCATAAATCTAATAGACAGACGCAAATGACAAACACAGATACTGAGTGACATTTTTGGTTGTGAAGCACTGAAATTTAAAATATGTTTTCACAATGTATTTCTTCAGAAACATAAAATATAAAAACAAAAACACCAGCAGTATGATCACCAGTATTAAAAAGACTTCACCCAACTCTACTTTATTGCAGAGTTTATATCTTATATACCAGTGGTCCTCAACAATTTTTGTTTTTCATGTACCATTTTCATTATATTTAAAAGATGGCTTCCTTCACTTCCTCCGATTAAAAAAGTGCATTGGGGAACTGGAGTTTGTAGAATTGTCAATATCTCAACAGCGTCATTTCAGTTTCTCACTTAAACTCTAAAATTCTTCACAGTTGGAAAGGAATTCTCTGCATGGCCAAGAACCAATATTAAACACAGAGAGAATTACATTGGTAAAGAAAATAATAACAGCAGATAACTAACTTCTAAGTCTTTATATCACTTTTATTAAAAATCCGAAATATCTCACTTTAACCTGAGACAAAATTTTTCTTTTGGCATTTTTAAAATTTTTTTTTTTTTTACTTCTACTCATATTAAAAAAAAAAGAAGCTTTTAACAGTCTTGTTTTCTCTTTCTGTATTTTAGATGTCAAGTGATTCCCTTTCTGGTATATTAACTGACACAAAATATTTCACTATTTAATGAAACTCACAGTGAGTTATATATGTAGGATATTTTATCTAACCCAGCTCAGATCAGCTTGCACTCAAGTGATCACTGGCACTCAAGTGATCACATACCTGCTAACATGAGCTATCTTGTCTGTGGCACTAAACTGACAACTAAGCTATCCCATCTGTGGCAACAAAGGCATTAAATATAGGATGTTCCAGTAACTTGGACTGATTTTAAATATGAATTAACTTTAAGCATCTATTGATTTTTCCTTTTCTTTCGGATTTAACAACAAATCTTTGGCAATTTCAACCATGGAAAGATTAACAATCAAACAACATGTTAAAGTTATCAAAGCATATTACGAAAATGGACGTTCAAACAGAAATGCATTTCGCACACTTTGTGATATATTTGGTCAACATAATTGGCCAATCAAGAATGCAATTGGAAAAATTGTTCATAAATTCAAACAAATTGGGTTGGTGGCAGATGTGAAAACACCATTCAGCTGAAAATATTGCTGCAGTGCGTGAGAATGTGGCTGAAAATCCAGATACCTCTATTCATCATCGTGCACAGGAATTGAACCTCTCCACAACAATGCTACATTAAATTTTGACAAAACATTTGTCTCTACAATAATTCAGTTGACACAAGAAACTGAAACCTGCTGACCCTTTGGAGTGCCATACATGCGTCAATTGGGTGCATGAGCAAAGACAAGCCAAGGAAGATTTTTCGCAAAAACATCTCTTTAGTGATGAAGCCCATTTTCATCTTGCAGGATTTGTTAATAAGTAGAATTGTTGCATTTGGACTGATGAAAATCCAAGGAAGATTGTTGAAAAACCACTGCATTCACAAAAGGTCACTGTTTGGTGTGCAATTTTTGCTAGCGAAATCATTGGGCTGTATATTTATAAATTTGAACATCCATTTTCGTAATAGGCTTCAATACCTTTAACACGTTGTTTGATTGTTAATCTTTCCATGGTTGAAATTGCCAGAGACTTAAGTTGTTAATCTGAAAGGAAAAGAAAAAAATCATTATACGCTTAAACTTAATTCACATTTAAAATTGGTTCAAGTATATAAGTAGGTTCTGCTTTCAACTCTTGAGGTCAGAGGGGTTTTTTTTTTTTTTAAACAAAACTCCAAACAACCATTTTTATTTAATATCAACTTAGTCCTTTTCATCATTTTGCATACAATATACTTGCATAGTTTATAAAGAGGATTTAGATTGTGACAGTGACACAAATTCAAACGAATTATTTTATTTGTATCTTTCTACAAAATAAATCTAAAACATTATTATACATATAATTGTCATTGAAAATTTTAAATATTTAGATATAAAATGAGGTCAGGTAAAAAAAAAAAAAAATTACCAATTGAAAATTGTTTTCAATTTGAGTTAGTAAATTAGTAAGTGAAATCCAAATAAAGCAAGAACTGATGAATCAAACTTAAAAGACAAACCACTCAGATATGCACAACAAATATGGTTCATTTGATAGCCTTCTTTCTAACCATTTCTTTTCCACCATCATAAAGCAAATAAAAAAAATGCAAACATAAACAGGAGAGTACATTACATTAGTTGCAACATAAGGAATTTTACTCACTTAACGGCCAGGCTCTGTTTCAACAAGCTGGTCGCTAAGTGAGAAATCCCACCTGATCGCTATTTCAAGTTTACTACACAGGTAATGGGTTTGCGCCAACCAGTTCCAGTTTTTAATGTTTATTTTCACAGTGCTGTCATATAGAAAACAAGTCGCAAGTCCAAGCAGTACCTTCCTAACACTGAAAAACAGTAATCTTATGTAGCTGTAGTTATAGCCACAGCCATAAGTTGATGATGATTCATTGTCAACATTCTCATGCAAATTAGCACAAAACTGATATACAAATTTAGTAGTGATATTGAGTATTGTATCGTTTCCAAACAGCCAATTATCAAGAAAACACAAGACTGTGCCTACACCAAACATGCCCTAATCAAGGTCTTTTTGCTTTGATCTGGAAATCTTCTAAATATTATCAAAAAAATTTGGCTTTACATTTACTTAGTTATTTCTTAATAACAGCTTCATGATTTAACAACAGATTTTTAAAAATATAACATTAAACTAGTTTAAATTCTTTTTTATTTTTTAAAAACATTCATTATCCTTGAGAAGTTAATACTTACACAATTTTACCATTATTAATCTAATTCTCGTTTTGTTCTGCCACTAATATGGACACAATGTCAAATGATATAAATTTTAAAAATTTCTCAATTTACAACACCAAATACTACTTGATGACATGAAGTAAAATACAGGTATTTGTATTACTAGGCAAACATTTGTATATAGGTATACATTAGCACCCATTTAAATGCCAACTTTAACTAGTTCCACACATTGCCAGATCAATTCCTAAGTATAGAATTTGTAATCATTTCCAAATGCTTTATTATTATTTACACTGTTTGCATATGGACTACTGTCCTCATCTCTGTTGTTGCTATCTCAACATTTCAGCTGTTGTGCCCTCCAGCCTTCATCAGATCTATGTTGATCCAGGTAACCTACAGGAATGTTGAACTGAACACTTTATTTAATCTACAGGAGTAGACTGTTCTTGCTCCATTTTCCATATTTAGAGATATCTTGTTTAGTTCTTACTTTAGTACTGCTCAATAACTGCTTGCCTCATTTCCACTGAGTTCAAATGGGTAGGCTGTTTTCGTTCCACTGCTCAGGTCTAAGGATATTGTATAATTTTGTTATTTAGTACTGTTCAGTTATTGCTCACCACATTGCCCAATCCAGGGATTGAACTCACAAACCTGAATACTAGTGGCATTCCTGCCTTGCTTGGGGTGAAATGATTAAAAGAAAAGAAAAGAAAAAATTTTTTACCAAGATGAGGAGTTATCATTATTTACACTATTTACATTCAGACTATTATTCTCATTGTTCTTGATCTTATCATATTTCCCAGATTGATATACATCTGAGTAAGGCTGGAAGGCACAACAGCCAAAATGTTGTAATAAAAACAAAATGAGAACAATAGTCCAAATATGAATAGTGTAAATAATGATAACTCCTCATTTTTGTTGTTTTTTATCACGTTTCAGCTGTTGTGCCGCCAGCCTCCCTCAATCTGGGTAATCTACAGGGAATCCTGAATTGAACACTTTATTTAATCTATGGAGTAGACTGTTCTCATTCCACTGCTCAAGTCTAGGGATATCATCTAGTTCTTATTTTTATTTAATACTGGTCAGTTATTGCTCACACTTTTTCCACCAAGTTCAAGTACACACTGCCCTACCCTGTGATTAAACCTCCAACCACTACATCACCAAATTCACAAACCAATGTTTTTTACCCACTAGGTAGAAAGGTCAGAAGGCACAATGGTTGAAACTTTGTGATAAAAACAACAAAAATGAGGACAATAGTCTGAATATAAATAGTGTAAATAATGGTAACTCCTCATCCCAGAAATTCAGGCAAAAATACATATTTTTTTTCTTTTTTTTTTTTTTACTCAATTGCAAATTTTCTAATTTCAACAAAGATGAGGACATTAATATGAATATAAATAATGATAACACCTCAAACAGGAACTGAACAAACATTTTGTTTTGTAAAATCTGGAGAAAAAAGAAATTATAAAATTATGTAAATTTTTGTTTTAAGTAATATTTTTCTGGGGGGGGAAAAATAGTGCCTTCAATGCCAAGAAATATAGTAACTAACTGAACTTCCAATCAAATAAATTTATTTATTCCATTTCCAATTGGATCAATAGTTAAATCTGTATTATAAAAATAAATTTTCATTTGATATCCCTTTGTTTTTCCAAAATAATTTTCAACAGAAAAGTTTAGGATATATAATAATAATAATAATAATAAGTATATAAAGTGATAAATATATACACTTACCATTATTTTATCTAACCTGTATTGGATGGCATGTTTGTCGCCACTGACATCAGCACACAAATTCAGTTTCTCTTTGATTGATCCCAGCCATTCAACACAGTTGTTGTATTCATCACTATACTCTTGGTGAGTATTCACAATGGAAGTGTACTCCTCTTGGCATTTCTTAAGATAAAAATAAAACAAAGAATGATAAAAAAAATGTCACTTTTACTAATGCTTTACATAACTCATGATATCACAAGTTGGATTTACTCAACAAATACATCAACACTTTCAGTTCAGTTGATTACATCTGAGGTCTGTCTGGAAATGATCCAGCCATTTAATATTAAGAAAATAAATAGTTTAACTAGGGAAATAGTGCCTCAGCTACGGCCTTTCCACTTTTCGAAACAGTTTGCAATGTGTAGTGTTTGCATTTTAGATCAGCAGTAGTTAAGTTTTAGATGCCAACTTTTGGATCATTACTGTAGCTTGATACAGAAAAGGTGACATGATTTAAAAAAAAAATAGCTTTCACAGACAAGTATCTACATTTCAAACAAAAAATAATTCATACTGGCTGTAATTGAGACAGCTACACAATACATAAGCTCAATGAATGGTATAACACTGCCAACTGTTAACTCATTAGAAAATAACTGTCCATGCATGTGCAGTAAAAAAGCCATGCAAACAGTTCTTGAATAGCTAAATATCTGGATTGACCTCATATATAGTGATATAGCAAATATTAAAAACTAAAATATATAAATTAAGCAGATGCCAAACTTTCAATTGTACATTTAATGGTAATTGCAATATTAATAGTTTTGTTATAAGGAAACATTTAGCTTTTATTGACCGAGTAGCCATTATTACTGTCAGTTGAAATTTATGAAATCTTTCTCTAAAAAACAATTTTTCAGGAAAATAGGCTTCATAAGTTCACTGTTATTGCTCTTTCTAGTATTGATGGAAGTTTCCTTTCTCACCTTTTATTTGAAGTAATGTGGAACATCAACATCATGACTGTCATTATTTTCTCTTCAAGTTACATGTAATATTCATTTTAGCTGTTGAAAGCCCTCAGGTGATGTGGTTTGTTATTTGGTACAGTTCTTTCTTTGTTATTCTATAGAATCAGACCATGAGGCTTGAAAAAGTGTGGTCTACACCAAGATTTATAGGATTCACTTGCTCAAAGCCAGTTTTAACCATTGATCTTAGAAAGTGGTTGCATAAGACTGACAGTTTAGATATTTCTGAATGGGTTTGGCACAATGCAAGATATCCACATGAAAGTCTTGATCTGAAGAAGCTATTTAAGAACATGACTTGAGTTTTCAGGTTAATGTTTTGGTTTTGTAGTAATTTGAAGTGTTGGGCAAAACTACCTCTAGTGTTCATCAGTGCCTTCATTCCAATTCTAGATCATAGTTTCTGTTTTGGAAAGGTTTATCTTGAGTCCTATTTCTTTGAACACTTAGTAGAGGATGTTGATTTTCTGTTAAAGATCATTCTTATCTCAACTAGAATACCTATGTCATCAGCATAGCCCCCATCATCATTAGTACACTGGCCTCAGGAAGGAAAACAGGATCAATCATGTAAAGAGATATAATGAATCAATTTTTAATTAAAATAGTTGATTGATTAATATTTATGCTTCTTGCTAAGGAACTTCAGAAGTTTACTTGGAAGGATACATTTTAGTTGCCCAAATTTTCAAATTACAAAAAAAATTTTTGAAATTGTTACCTTCAGTTTGTCACAGAGTTTTTTGTATCTAGCCTTCAGCTGAGAGATAGATTTGACCAGTTCTGGTTGAGAAGTGCCTTCTATCAGTGACTGGATTTTATCCCCAACACTGTCAATCACATACTCGTAAGACTGGACATCATTGAACTGAACCTGATAGAATAGAAAAAGAAAATAATGTAATACAAGATGGGACCAATAAGCATGAAAATATTAATAGAGTGTATCAAAATTATTTTCTATATTACAAACCTTTACTCCAAAGCTTCTTCCATATACACATCTGAAGACTGCCTATTCCTTCAAGTTATTAAAAGCTGTGGTCACAACAAATTGAGTGGCAGACACTCACAGATGACCACTCAGTAGCAGAATGCTGTCTCACCTCATTTTAAGTAAAGAAAATTCTCAACATGAATCCAGTATGAATTTTCCTTTTGATCATACACACTCACTTAAATACACACCTGTAGATTATTTTTTTGCCTAATTTGCTTTTCAAAGAGATGTTTTATACATCATTTTTTTTAACAGTAATGTTCACCCAGTACAAGCCCTGGGGGCCACTTGAGGTAGAGGGTTACGTCATAGGGTAGTTTATATGGAGAGGAGGATACTGTTCCACAGAGCAGTGGTTTGTGGGAATAAGCTATTCAAAGTGGAACTTACTTCTTGCCAATGAAATACAGAGGGAATGTAGGTGGTTTACTACTATGTAAGTGGCATGGTACATCCTAGCTATGAGTGTTAGACCTGACAGAACCAAGATATGTAGTTCATCCAAGCACTTTCCATGTAAGTCACAATAGAACAGTGAGAGGCTCACCACATCCTGCCTGTGAGAGAGATTAGAGGGTGGAAAATAATTCTTCTTCAACGAAATCTTGGAGACACTTTTGAACTTTATCAAGACAGTGAGGATAGTGAAGCTCCCACCCAAATATGACAATAGTACTCGATTTTAAGCCTGATCTAGCTCTTAAAAAGGTAAAGGATAGCATGAGGAATCAGGTACTTACTGGAGTGGTATAGAGAGCCAATCCTTATACCTGCATCTATATATACTACTCACTTGCAACTTCCGTTTCATATAATGAAATAAGAGATACAAATTTGGTGCTTCTTGAAATTCTGAGGAGTTATTTTAAACTAGGCCACAATACCAATGAAGTTTCTTGGAAATTTTGCAAAGTCAAAGAAAATGAAAGAATATCTAACTGTCCTATGCAAAACTGGCTTAAACATTTGAAAGGTGATAACTTGTCCCTTGAACTAAAGCCCAGAAGTAGATAATCAATAATGTTGCTTTAAAATGCAAGGTAGAAGAGAAACCTAAAACAAGAACTCAAACAGTTTCAGTAGAGTCTAAATCATAAAAAAAAAACATATGCCGAGCATTACATAAACTTAAAAAACATACAAATGCTCTTGAGAGATTAAAATGTAGGGATACAGAATGCATTTGTCTCCCTTGGTGGATAGATTATGTGGGTCACATAACAGCTGCTTAGTGATGTCACTCCTTACAATAACAAAAGCAGCAGTCAATTTCAGTTTGTTTTACAGCAGACAAAATGAAAGGTTGCTTTCTTTAGCCCATGCTAGGGTAGAGGCTAAATATGCCTCCCCAGCAGCTTACAAATCCATGGTGCCATTTTCCCTTTGGGAATATATATTACCCAGATATAGAACAAAACTCCAGCCTGCAGTCCTCAATTTAGGAAGAACCAAGACTCACTGTTCCCTGTTCATGGAATATGTTCTTGGCTGAGACATAGATGAATCCAGCCCAGTTGAATCTGGAGTCCTAAGCATAGCTTCTCCAGGCACAGGAGTATCTCCATATATGTAAGACGCTTCTTTTTTGTTTCTCCTTACACACTGCTTTTCTGTGTAGATATATTATTCTCCACATGGGACACATATATATATGTACATATATATAGTTTTGTGTATGTCTTAGAAGTATAAAAGTCTCTCTGAGAATAAAGTATGTTTGTCATTCTTTTTTTCTTTCAGCCATTCTGTTCCGTCCGTGAAGTATGGTGTTATTATATCACAGATATAATAATGCCCATAATGGAATAAAATACAAATGGGAGAATAAAACCTTTCTACCATTGCTCTTCCGTTACAAAAAAAAATAAAAAAATAAAAATACTTCAGATATATTTTTAATGCATAACTGTCAATATGCAGCACTGAATTAAATTCGGCAACAAGATCAGAGATTAATTTTAAAAAAAGACTAAATAAAAGATGCTTACTTTGTAGTTTTGCAACTGCAGCTTCTTTTCTTCCAAGGTTGACACAAGAGGCAGTTGTCCTTTAACCTGAGACTCGGTTGCACTCAGCCATTTCTCAATTTGAGTACTATTGTCTTCAAATGAGACCCACTGGAGTAAAGCCACTTCATGTTTACGCTGACTTGCTGTCAGATCTTCAAAGTAAGCTTCCCATTTCTGTTTGGTGTTCCTCATTTCAAGGCGTATATTTTCTCTTCCATCTGGTGCACTGTTCGGTATTACCTTTTCACCAGCTTCAACCATACTATTTAATTTCAGAAGACCGAAATCTCTTTCTTGGAGAAGATCCTAAAATGTCAAATTTTTAAATATTTATCAAATTTAAGAAAAAAAGAATGTCAGAAAAATTAAATAAAAGCAAGCAAAACATTTCACTGAAATATAAATCATTAAGTTCCCTATTCTATAATTAAGATTATTCAATCATTTACAAACCCTTTAAATAAAAAAACAAAAGAAAAAAAATCTTACAATATACCAATATCTTGAAATTATTTGTCTATATTTCTAAGATGAGGTATTGTATTATTTACACATTTTATATTGTTCGGACTGTTGTCATCATCTTTGTTGTCACATTCACATTTCAGCTGTTGTATGCTTCTTTGAATGATATCTGTTTGAATTTTAAACTGAACACAGAATAATCAACCTGTATGTTGGTGTTTCTAAAGATTGGTTTGATGATGTTTGTGTAAAAAATTGCATTTTCTTCAAATGTTTCTGCAGATTTATGTAAAATTCATTACCCACTACTACAAATAGCCATATTGACTTATCCAGTGTTTTTCATGTTGGTCAAACTAATTATGATGTTGTTCTGTCTAACACCAACAAAGCAATTAGCTGAACTCAAGTGAGACTAAAAGCTGTGCAAGAAAGCTCCGTTTGAAGAAAATCCAATTTTTTACACAAATGTCATCGAACCAATCTTCAGAAACACCAACATACAGATTGACTTTTTGTAGGTTTGGTTCGAAATTCAAAAAATATCTTAAAATTAATGCCTATTTTTTACTTTACTATCAGAGACTTCAGAGGAGTGAGGTAAAACATAGTTTTCATGTAAATAAAATATTTTAATTATGGAAAGCAATATACACTTATTTAAAATAGTGTAGACCAGTGCTTCTCAACGTGGGGCATACGCCCCACAGGTTGGGTGTGGGAATTTTAACGTGGGGCCTGGAAATTCGGTGACCGTTTTGATTCCTCTAAGTCAGGGGTAGGCACACTACGGCCCGTGACTCGTTTTTGTCCGGCCTGCCAAAAGGGGTGCCATAGTTTAATAAAATGAAATAAAATTTTCTGCTTTTTTACCTGTGAATTTTATTTTGTCTGCTTATCAATATTGAAAACCTACTTAAGTTTTCAAATCTTTTTCTTATCATATACATTAACAGAACCTGTAGGGTAGCATAGCTGGTCATGGCAAGATCAGAATATAAGTGCAGTATCAATGGGTTTAATTCCAGGAAGCTTCATCTGTTATATAATTTCACTATGGGGGGGGGGCATCAGATATTTAAAAGCAATTTGGTGGGACTTGGTCCAGAAATGGTTGAGAAACACTGGTGTAGACCAACATATAGAGAATCATCTTCTGTGTGCCATATCTCTTCAGGATATGGGAGATCATGGCTCTCCACAATTTCCTGTCGTTTGTAGCTCTTGGTAAATTTTCTCTTTTTGCTATCTCCCCTAAACCCTGTTTTGTCATCCATTTACACAAGTTATGCACTACTTTCTTTTATTCGTCTTGCCTTCACTAAGTCCTATGAGTGTTGAATTTTCAAAGCCATCTTTCATCATTATGTGCCATAGAAACTTCAACTCTCTTTCTGATGTTAAGTAACAGCATCCTTATTGTTTTGATTTTTTCTAAAACTTCCTCATCGCTCACATGTTCAGTCAATGGTATTCTTAGTATCCTTCTGTAGAATCACATTTCTGTTGCTTCAAGTATGTTCTTCATCTGAGAGGATAGTGTCCTAACATTCACTGCCATATAGAAAGACTGATATTATATAACAGTTCAGTACTTTTTTCTTTGTTTCTAATGAAATTTTCCTGTTTCTTAATACTTTGCTTAGCTACTGAAAAACATCTTTCGCTATCCAAATGCATCTTCAGATTTTGTTGTTGCATTTTCCATCCTTTGTTAAAAATCTTCCGAGATATTTAAATTTTTGTACTCGCTTGATTTTGGTATCTTCAATTTGTAATTTCCATGTTGGGCTGTTCCTTTTGCTAACAACCATGCATTTTATCTTCTTACACTTGATTTTTAGTCCTTTCTTCTCACTTTACCATCTCCTGTAGGAGTTTCAGTATTTTCCTGCTAGCAACACTGTCATCTGTATATCTGATGTTGTTAAGAGTGTGGATTCCAGTAATGAATCCTGGTAGAAATTCTAATTCTCTCAGAATCACCTCACTAGAATGTTTGAATAAATCTGGTGAGAAGACTCACCCTTGTCTTACACCTTTCTATTTTTGTATATTTACTGAATTCATTGTCTGTCTATATACAGGCAGTTTGTTCCCAGTATAAGTTTGCATCCTCTCTCCTGTCATCGTAGAGCCGGCCGCTTTCCACGGCATGCAGCAATTAACGACATCAACAAAAGAGGTTTGGATGCAGCTGGGTTCCCTTCCCAAATCGAACCCATAGGCCTCGACCGTGGTGATGGAAAGCAGCCAGATGGCATTACCATCTTCCCTTTTAAAATGGGTAAGTCGTTGATTTGGGATGCGACCTGTGCGGATACATTTTCAGCCGGTAATTTGATCAGGTCCGCGGTTGAGACGGGGTTCATCGCCCGAGACGCAGAGATAAAAAAAAATAGCTAAATATTCTTCTCTTGCTGATAGATTTTTTTTACTCCTGTGGCAGTGGAGACTTCTGGGGTTATTAGCCCTCATTCGATGGCCTTCCTTCGGAGGATTGGCGCGATTGCGTCTCCATTAAGGAACGAGCCTCGCGAAACAGAGTGATTCTTGCAGAGGGTTTGAGGTAATGCGTTCTCCATCATAGCGGCTGGCAGAGGATAGAAAAAATTGTTTATAGTTACGTTGTTCTGGAATTGTCATCATTGGTCGACTGAACTTCCTTTGTTTTAATGACTTTTGTTTTGTTATTATTAGTTACTTTGTTCAATAAATACGTTAACACAAAAAAAAAAGTTCTGGATTATTCTAATAGCCTTCACAAATATGAAGAATACAGTGATTTAAATAAAGAAAACTATTATACAAACAATATGATGAAGCATAAACAAACATTCTTGAACACAAAGGCAGATTTGTCTGATTGCTTTGTTTGTATATGTCAATAAAATAGTTACAATTTACAATCTTAACTGGAGCAATAAATAGCTGGTTAATTCTAATGTCTTCAAATTGAAAATGCTCTATTTTAATCATCTTACAGAAACTGTTTTGCCTTCCATCAGCATAGCTGATGCTAACATCCAGGACAGAAACTCATTGCACCTTCCCAGGCTAACATGAAGTGGAAAGATTATATTGAATCTAATTTTGCTGCTAGTGAAGTTGGTTCAGTGTGTCATGCTAGACAATATTCCTTGCCAGAACCTATCTGAAACCTTTATAAGTCAATATTTCATCCATGCATTGAATTTTGCTGCCACATTTGGTCTGGTGCTTCTGCTTTGTATTTAGAGATTCTTGATGAAATACAAAAAGAATCTGCAATATTATTGGTCCTACCTGGCATTTCAGTTTCAGTGACTTTCTCATCATCATAACTTTGCTTCCCTGTGCCATTTCTATAAATATTTTGATGGTTATATTTCTGATGAGTTTTCTTTATTGATGCCTAAACTTTATGAATTTAAGTACAATACTAAATTGGTATCTAGGTCTCATCATTTTACAGTTGAAATTTCTAGATGTAACCATAAGTTCTATTCTAACAGTTTCTTTTCTTGCACTACTCACTTGTGGAACTCTCTTCACCACTAAAGTTAGTCATTTTGTCAAAAAGATTTGTATTTTTTTGGCAAGATTTCAGAAAATACAAGTCATAGTATTGTGAAATTTTATAGAAGGATATCTTTTTGGCTATGCTGCAGATGTGCAAAAAAAAACCCCCAAAAAACTATACTATAACTGTGGAGTGACATTAAAGGTAGTAGCAGGAGCAGCTCTAAAATAAAACTTATTAGCAGCAGCTCTCGAATATAAAAACATGTGAACCCTAAAGTAACTCTCTATCTCAGGATTTTTCATCTTTTGAGTTGGTATCACAAACTTTCCCCTGCTGAAGCTAAAAGGTTCTGAATGCTTCACCAATAGAAGACACTAACAAAGTTCCCACTATAACATATTAATGAACATTTTGTTGTGTATACAATTTATGTCTAAATCTCGTTTTAAACTTTCCTTTTGTTAATTTTGTTTTAATAAATGTTATCTGTTCATTGCAAATCAATTGCTCTGTTCTTTCATGCATGTACTTTTTAACCATTACATTTTTATGTATTATAAAATGTTTCCATAAGAAACCTTACACATTTAATTATTGAAGTAGCTAATTACAAAACCTGCAATAATGTTTGCCATTAGAAATATATATATTTTTAGAGAAACAAATGGTTGGCCTCAAAATGTAAAAGAACTTTATTCACTTGCTTACTATTACATCTGTGCATTCCTTATAAAAGTAACAGTAGCAACATCACAAGTGGCAGATACCCACAGATAACCTGATAATAGGAGGCTGTGTTACCTCTCAACATGAATCTGGAAGTAATTTTCCTTTTGATTATATACACCCAAAGACATTTAAATACACACTGAGACTCTTTTGCTTACATTGCTTTTCAAAGAAGTGTTTAATTCATTGGAACTGTGTTTTAATATTGTGTGACTATGAACAAGAGGCTTGAGTCCCCAAAAGACTTTTGCATAGAAGAAAATTGTCTTCATAACAATGTGTATGCTCATTATATATATGTATATATATATATATATATATTACTTCTATATTTTTGGTTTTGAATCACATTTTTCCTTGTATTTACCTTCTGTAACAAGTATTTTACTGAGTGCTATGTTACCATATTTTCTATGTCCAGTTTGTCTTTTCCTTTGTTTCTCATATTCACTCAAAGTTTGCATATTTTCATCTAAATCTGTTACATTGAAAAATATTAGGCTATCATTTTTGCACTACATTGTGATATGACTATTTTGGGAACCATACTATTTCAAAGATATTTAAACTAACTCCACTAAAATAATTTTCAAACTTTAGTAATTTCTTCTTTGCTATTTCACTTTCCTGTCACAAGTCATTTTTGTCTCTTCCTAGAAAATTTATTTTTATTAAAAATGTAAGGAGCTGAAGATGATTGGTTAAAAAATTTCATAGCTATTTGATACTAACCAGTTTAGTCTAAATTCCTTTACCTATTTCAAGCCTAATGCAAATAAAAATCTAAGTGTAGTATCTGTCTCCTTTCATTTCATAAAAGAAAGCAAGTAAAGTATGTTCATTTTAATTATTACTGATCTATTTAGGATCACTAAAAATCCATGGAATATTTAAATAATAATTAGCCTATTAAAAACAATTCAGTATCTTGCCACACAAAATGTAATGAAAAAAACATTAAATTTTTAGTATTATAGGCACATTACTGCATATATTATGCAAATAAGATATTAGTTGAAACCTTTATCAAGATTAGAGACATCAATGAACAAAATCGGAAAGGATAACAGGAAATTTTACTAAAACTTAATTTGAAAGAAAAGCAAAGAATATTATTTTGTCAGTGAAATTTTCTGCTTTTGTGTGAAATACAGAAACAAATTTAATAAGTGAGTCAAGTAACTACTGAATCAAAAACATGAGTCACTTGAAGAAAAAAATCCCAAAAAACTGTAATTTTTATGCTTTTGTTGCCATTGTAAAAAAAAACAAAAAAAACAATTACAAGATGATAAAAGGTTCTTGGCTTGAATCACTCCCCATTTCAGTCACTAAATATCAGAATACTTATTTTGGGAATTGGGTTGGGTGAAGAATATTTTAGCAACCTCAAAAACATTTAAGGACATCCAGACAACTTCTGATAATTATTTAAATACTTTAGCCATAAAAACTTTATATGGGACAAACATCTTAATATTAAGTTGGTGCAAAAATAATGTCGTTTTTTGACGTTCAAGATCATGTCAAAAAACAACATTATTTTTGCACCAACCTAATAATATGTTAATAAAATGTGTTAATATTTCCAATAAAATGTCAAATTCCTTCTTACATTTTCCTCATGATAAAAGACATAAAATTCCTGTAATATCAGAATCCCTTTCATCAAACAAATAATGTACAAACTGAAATCATAAATCTTTGATTTTAAAGTATAAATTCACATTATTCAAGGGTGCCAGTAAGTTAAAAGCCAATTCATAAATGGTCTAACAGTTTGAAGGAGAAAAGAAAGGGAGGCAAAATGTAAGGAGGAAAACTTTACCTGAATTTTTTCCAAACTTGATTCCAAATCAATTCTGCTGTTTCCAACACCAGAAATGGCATCAAATTTTGCCCGAGATTTTTCCAACCACTTTTCACAATCAGTAAGCTTTCCTTGATAAAATTTATGATCTTCAAGATTTTGGGAGCATTTCTTTGTTAAATTCTGTAAGTTAAGCAGAAAAAAAAAACCCTGGTAGAGTATTCAATAAAATTGTTTGCATAAATAATCAGATCAAAATATCTGAAAGATAAGGGTTGAAAAGTGCATATTTCTCAAAGTAGACAGAAATAAAACAGTGGAGGAGAAAGAAAATAAAGAAGGAAAAATGCGAAATATGTCATTAAATTAACCAACCTAACCAGATTAACTCCTGTCTTTATTTTATTTCTCATATTTTTTACTTCTTTGTTTTAAGGAAAAAAGAAAAATAAACAGAGAAAGATTTAGGCTGGTTAATTTAAATGACATATTTACACTTGTTGGGGTATTTAATAGCAACACTAAATATTATAGGACAAAAATCACAATGATAGAATAGTAGACATTGATTCAGTCTCTTGTCCCTTCAGTCGATCATGGCCCTCCACATCTTCTCCCAAACCTTGTTCTACCATCCATTTAGTTCATCAAGTATGTTACATGCTGCTTTCCTTCATCCCTCAATCTGTTCTGTGAGTCTAAGATTTTCCAAGCCTTCCTTCCTCATTATGTGCCCCAGAAATTTCAACTGCTTCTTCCTGATGTTAAGTATAAGTTTCCTTTTTGTTTACATTTTTTTCAAAAACTTCGTTTTTGCTCACATGTTCAATCTATGGCATCCTCAGCATCTTTCTGTAGAACCACATTTCTGTTACTTCAAGTCTCTTCATCTTTGAGGAAATTGTCCAGCATTTACTACCATACAGGTGGGCAGATATCATATAACATTTCAATACTCTTTTCTTTGTTTCTAACAAAAGTTTTCTGTCTCTTAATACTCTGCTGAGCTTTTGGAATGCAACTTTGGCTATCCCAATATGTCTTCAGATCTCAGGGTCACACTATCCGTCCCCTGTTGGAACACATCCCAGATATTTCAATTTTTGCACTTGTTTGATTTGACTATTTGTAATTTTCATTTTGTATCATCCTTTTGCTGATAACCATGCATTTTGTCTTCTTGTAGTTTATACTTAGTCTTTTCTTCTTGCTTTCCTTCACTACTTTCTGTAGGAGCTTTTGTAGTTTCCTTTCCATGTCTCATCAACACTGTGTCATTTGCATATCTTATGCTGTTAAGATTGTTGCTGCCAATAATGAATCCTGGTAGGACTTCTGATTCTCTCAAAATTGCCTTGCTGTTTGTACTAGAGTCAAACCAGTAGACATTGGATGAGTTTATACCTAAGTCTTGGAAAGTGATTCCTTTTAGTGGTATGGGTCTTACCCTCTACAGGTGATGCAGTCAGCATATTTAAAATCCTGCTGGCAGGTCATTCTATATCCATACACAGATGCACATCTATACAATGAAAGCTTTCTTCTGGGTTCCTTTTGGAGAAGGAGGCTTCCTTTGATTATTTCAACTGAGTTCAACTGACACAGTTTTATTAACAAACAACAGATAATAACCACTTTCGGAAATTCTTTTCTTTCAGAAAATAAAACCTGCTGCAACAGCCTTTTCACTATTGTCCGAATTAATAACGAAAAAGAAAGAAAAGAAAAAAAATTCAAATCAGATTCAATTACAAAGAAAAAATATTTATTTCTAACTAGCTAAATAAGGGTTCTTGCAAAAATTTGTCCCTTTTTGCTGAGAATAGGACAACCTATTCTCTGACTAATACAATGTAAACAAAAAAAAAAAACTTAAAAATTACAATGCACAAAAAAACAAAAAAAAAAGAATTGCACCCACCTTCTGTGTCAATGCTAACAATAAAAAAGGGGGGGGGAAAGCCTTAGCTCTACAGTACACTTTCAGTCCTTTCAAGGTTCAAAAGTTTTTATCTTTTTTCTTTTCTTTCTTGTGCAGACAAAGTTCTCTTCCTGGTGACCAACTCCCTTCTTTCTTCACTTATTTTCCTCCAGTCCACCTGGAAATTACGCTTTTCTTTTACAGCTGCCAGAAGGTGGAAATTTACATAAACTCGTGGCAAAATGCTTTTTTGAAAACGCACGTGTTCGCTCCTTCGTCGTCTTCTCAAACGGCTTTGGCTCCAAACTCCACTTTCTTTTCAACATTCTTTTCTGGGGCTTCTTCAAGAGGACTTCTCAAAACTTTCTCTGAAGAGGAAACTTGCCCTCAGCAACTTGTTACCCATGCATCCTTATGGTCAAACGCTGCCTGCCTTTTCAGCAGGGAGAGAGAAAACGAACCTCTTCTCTATAAGCTGTCTTGTTTCCAACTGCTGCTAAAGTCCGGTCCCAGTTCTCCCTTCCCTTTCAAAGGGGGGGCAGTTCACCTTTGAACCGTCCAGTCACAGTCCATTAAAAAAAATATCAGCAGGTTCTTAGGGCCAGTAACACAGTGAGTGTCTTTTGTTCTCCCTGACCTAAAAATTTTCAAACCACAAATGCCTTAAGAGTAATCAAATAGTGAAATGGAAAAATGCACAAAAAGAACATACAAGAGAATCAAATGTCACTGAAACAAGTGCATGCTGAAAAAGTTCTCAGCCAGACTGATTTCTCAAAATCAGTATTTCAGTGACTAAGCATGATGTCTTATGGAAGAATGGAAGAATTTGTGGTAAGGTGGTAGGATAATTATTTTATCAGAACTTCATAAATAAAACGAAGCGATTCAAGGGTTTAAAATACATAATATATTTTTATTTATTTTCTTTATAGTCATGAGTGAGTCCTTTGGTATTTAGTGTAGAAAAAATTTGTTAATAAGGCAAATATTGGTAGCAGTCTAAAGAAATATCTGTTTCAGCCGGGTATTCAAGAATTTGGGAAGTCAGATAGTAGTCATAGTCATCTTAGAAACTGGTCAGTATCAATCTAATGTGTTTTTCTCAGCCGGGCATAAATATCATTAGCAGAGGACCTCTCAATTGCTTCTTCATGCATGGCTGGTTTATATGTGGTAGCATGCTTTTGTTCCCTCCGCTCCTTGTCCCTTCTGCTTCTATAGCCCAGAAGTGTCAGATTTATATTCTTTTGACCAGGCTCGAGAATCTGGCACAAACATTGGTTTCGGTTAACATCCAAAGTTACTTTGTGTTCATTTTTTTTTTGATTGGACAAAATTATTTTATTTTTCAGCAAACCTTTCTTTTTCATTTTCTTCTTTTTTTTTTTTTTATAATGGAAGTTATGAGTGGAGCCTCTGATTTTTTATATTTTTCAGTCACAAATAAGTAGGTTCTGCTCTTGCAAACTTCTGGTGTTTTTCAGTCAGATTCAGTTTTTCTTTTTATTTGAGGGTTGCCTTCTTGTTACTTGAGTGAGAAGTATAGAAAGCGAAGTTGAAAGAAAGAGAAGGATTTTAAAGGAAAGTGCAAATGCCTTATTTTAACTTTAATTCTTTTTATTTTTGTTTACATATTTCATCAGGACTCACTACATATTAAACAAACTCAAAAAATAATGTACCAAGTGTGTTGAACTGTAGAGTAAGTACATAGAATATCCAGCATGTTTCTTGACAAAAGGTCATTCTTCTTGGTCAGCACTAGCATTTTTCTGCAACCTCTCACAAATCAATACAAGCAAAAGGAAAAGGATTTGTCCAATCACTTGGGCATATATAACTATCATACAAGTGAAATCAGCCATGACAAGCTATGGGTTAATAATATTTACTGAATGAGTACCTGTATATTTTCTTTTCTACTTACCTTCAAATTACCCTCCAGCATGGCGAATCGTGCTGTTAGTTGTGATGTACAGTTGACAGCTCTATTCTCTCCAGTCAGTTGCTGTAGTGCATGTGCCTCGTCCATTAGGGAATCCATGTCTGATTGCTTTGATTTGGTTTCCTGACACAGACTCTGAAAGGAGGATTCAGCAAAATAAAATTAATTTAAACATTATTTATAATTATTTTTATAAAATAAACATCCAAGACTAAAGTTTGTGTACATATGTTATCACAGTTTTCAACATAAAAACTTGAGAGGGGAATAGAGAGAGGGTGAGAAAGCGGGGAATAGAGAGAGAGAGGGTGAGAAAGCGGGGAATAGAGAGAGAGAGGGTGAGAAAGCGGGGAATAGAGAGAGAGAGGGTGAGAAAGCGGGGAATAGAGAGAGAGAGGGTGAGAAAGCGGGGAATAGAGAGAGAGAGGGTGAGAAAGCGGGGAATAGAGAGAGAGAGGGTGAGAAAGCGGGGAATAGAGAGAGAGAGGGTGAGAAAGCGGGGAATAGAGAGAGAGAGGGTGAGAAAGCGGGGAATAGAGAGAGAGAGGGTGAGAAAGCGGGGAATAGAGAGAGAGAGGGTGAGAAAGCGGGGAATAGAGAGAGAGAGGGTGAGAAAGCGGGGAATAGAGAGAGAGAGGGTGAGAAAGCGGGGAATAGAGAGAGAGAGGGTGAGAAAGCGGGGAATAGAGAGAGAGAGGGTGAGAAAGCGGGGAATAGAGAGAGAGAGGGTGAGAAAGCGGGGAATAGAGAGAGAGGGTGAGAAAGCGGGGAATAGAGAGAGAGGGTGAGAAAGCGGGGAATAGAGAGAGAGAGGGTGAGAAAGCGGGGAATAGAGAGAGAGGGTGAGAAAGAGGGGAATAGAGAGAGAGGGTGAGAAAGCGGGGAATAGAGAGAGAGGGTGAGAAAGCGGGGAATAGAGAGAGAGGGTGAGAAAGCGGGGAATAGAGAGAGAGGGTGAGAAAGCGGGGAATAGAGAGAGGGTGAGAAAGCGGGGAATAGAGAGAGAGAGGGTGAGAAAGCGGGGAATAGAGAGAGAGAGGGTGAGAAAGCGGGGAATAGAGAGAGAGAGGGTGAGAAAGCGGGGAATAGAGAGAGAGGGTAAGAAAGCGGGGGAATAGAGAGAGAGGGTGAGAAAGCGGGGAATAGAGAGAGAGGGTGAGAAAGCGGGGAATAGAGAGAGAGGGTGAGAAAGCGGGGAATAGAGAGAGAGGGTGAGAAAGCGGGGAATAGAGAGAGAGGGTGAGAAAGCGGGGAATAGAGAGAGAGGGTGAGAAAGCGGGGAATAGAGAGAGGGTGAGAAAGCGGGGAATATAGAGAGGGTGAGAAAGCGGGGAATATAGAGAAGGTGAGAAAGAGGGGAATATAGAGAAGGTGAGAAAGAGGGGAATATAGAGAAGGTGAGAAAGAGGGGAATATAGAGAAGGTGAGAAAGAGGGGAATATAGAGAAGGTGAGAAAGAGGGGAATATAGAGAAGGTGAGAAAGAGGGGAATATAGAGAAGGTGAGAAAGAGGAGAATATAGAGAAGGTGAGAAAGAGGGGAATATAGAGAAGGTGAGAAAGAGGGGAATATAGAGAAGGTGAGAAAGAGGTGAATTGGGAAGGGGGAAAAATGGAAAATATAGAAAGGAGAAAAAGTGGAAAATAGGGAAGGGAGAAAAAGAGGAGAATAGAGAGGAGGAGATGAGGGGCAAGAAAGAGTGTGGAAGGCAAGAGAGATACCACTCTCTTTTAGGGTAACAGAAGAAAAAAACAACAAAGTTAATTCAATTGTCTGGAAAAGGTTTTGTGTATCAGTGTTTACAAGTACTACTTTGCAATTATTATTCCACTTCTCATCTATAAAATTAGCATACCACAAAGTCATTGATAGTGTTGCCTTATTGGTTTAAGTATCATTCATGAAAGATGATCTCCAAGTTCTGTCTATAGCTACTTCTTTATTCTGATTCCCCAGTTTAACCTCCCAAAAACTGATTTGCTAAAATTTTAAGATTTAAAAAAAGTAGAAAAATAGATGATGGAAAACTGATTGTAATATTTGTAATTTATGCCAGAATTTCTTAGATAAGGAATCATCATTATTATACACCTTTCTATTCATTCCAGCATCCTCATCTTGATTGTAACATTCACAATATTTCAATCATTGTATACCTCATATCTAGCTTCCTTCAAATGTCTGTCATCAAACAAGGTAACATCACCAAACTTTTGAAATGAACCCATAGGAATTAATTGTTCTCATGCTGCTTTTCATGTGTATCAGTTAATTCTTACTTGTCTATTTACCTTTGTGTTGCATCATCTGTTTCTTCCACTGTACTAAAATATATGACCTTTCCACACTACCTAACCCAGGGATTGAACCCATGAGTGCCAGGAAACCAGATATGCTTTTACCAATGAGTTAATCCATGAGGCAATATAAATTGACTTAATTGCACAGATGTTAAGGAACATCCTTTTATCTCCATACATGATCAGCTATATCAACGTCTGACCCTGGATTCCAGCATGTTCCTCCAACCTTATCTTTAGGGGCTGAATAGTCTTTCCCCTTTCTACAACTGCATTGGATGGAATACACACATTTCTTTGTCACATTCTCTTCTAAGGAGGGTTTCTTTGAGAGAGATCCATGGCAGATTGAACTGCTTTTGAATATTGTCCTGATGTATGGACTGCAAATTCTATGAATCTTTCCTAATATACTCTTTATGTATGGTAGACAGACTATGGCAGATTTTTATTGTCATCTTTGACCCTTCTGTCTTTGCTCATGGAGGTTAATGTGTTGCTTTTTAGAGTAGGGTTTTTTTTTTTAACATAAAAAGGTGTTTCTGATGCTGGTCATCTCCCATTGGCAAGTGTTCAAGTCATCATTTATGAAGGATGGAAAGTAAAATGAGAACAATCTATCATCATAGATTGAATAAAGTCAAATTGACAGCTGATCTCAAAAATGACCTACACTTTGTTGTTAACTGGAGCAAAGAATGTTTTGTTAATTTTAACACCTCCAAAACAAAACTGCTATTTATCACCCCTTTCTGCTTTCCATCAGTATGGCTGATGCTAACCATCAGCCATGCTAATAAAAGGCAGAAAGGGGTCTCTCAGATGATGAATAGAACAAAGTGACTCATTGCACCTTCTCAGAAAGGTTAACATTCTCGGCTGACATGATGTGAAAAAACTATATTGAATCCATTGCTAGGTCTGCTAAGAAAGTTGGTTCACTGTCGTGCTAAAAAGATTTTTCTCTACAGAATCTATCTTACATATCTGTAAGTCTACCATTAGTCCATGCTTTGAATATGACATATTTTTGGTGATTCTGCTATACAGAGATTCTTGATAAAATCCAAAGAATCGGCAGTATCATTGTTTCTGGCCTGACATCTCGACTTCAGTCACTTTTCCACTGCCATAAAGTTGCTTCCCTGTGCCTTTTCTATAAATACGTTCATGGTAATTGTTCAGATGAGCTCTTCACTATGGGACCTAGACTTTATTAATTTAAGCGCAGTACTAGATTGGCAACAAGGTCTCATCAATTTAAAGTTCAATTTGTTACATGTAACTAAGTTTTATGCTAAAAGTTCCTTTTCTTACACTTCTCACTTGTTAAACATTCTTCCAGCTCCTATCTTTCCAGTTGTTATATATACCGTCTTCCTGATTACTCTTCTATTGCTCTTGCTCCTTAATCATGTTTCTGTTTTTTAATTCTTTCACATCCAGTATCTTAGTGGCTTTACTACCTTGCAGGAGGTGAATTTGATTGAAAAAAATTCCATAACTTCAAACAAATAATAACTTTTTCATTGCAAAAAATATAAACTGGGATGTTATTCAATAAATATGTCTCAATATAGTTGTTTTTTTCCATCATATAATTTTTCCATCAAAGATCAGGTCAGTTTCTAGTTATTCATCTAATCTGGTTATAATAACTTTCAATGTAATTCCAAACTAAAATGGTCAAACACGATCACATAAAATGAAAATGTATTAAAAGAGAAAAAAACAATTCTGGTAAGGGTGATTTACTTTGACCTTTTCAAGTTTATCCCTCTGAAAAGAAAATTAATATGGAAAAATAAATATTTGTACTGGTGATTAGCATGCCAGGCCAAAGTTAAATATTTCACAAACAGTAACTCATAAATCACTAAAAGAATTTTTTTTTTTTTTTAATTGAATATTTTAGTTAAAAAAGAAAAATACAAATTCAATTTAAGAGAATATTATAAAAAAAAAAATCTATAAACAGTAATTTTCTATTTACACTATACTGTTATCCTCATCTATGTTATCGCATTCACAATGTTTCGGCTGGTTGTATGATCCAATCTTCTTCAGGTAATTGGAATTTCAAACCAAACCCTTTATTTCATCTAATGGGGGAAATAATTTAAACTGAAATATCCAGAAGAGGCATAGCACATGGAACTAGAACAATCTACCCAGTAGATGGAATAATGGTTTCGATTCAAAATTCTGATCACCTGAAGAAGGCCAAAGTGTACAATGCTGAAACGTCATGACTATGGCAACAAAGATGAGGACAACAGTCCAAACAATGTAAATAGTTACAATACCTCATCTCAGAAATATAGACACTAATTTTCTAAAAAAAAAAAAAAACAAAACAAATTCTGATAAAATATTTTCAACAAAAGTTTGATATATGATATTTCTTTTTAAGAAGAATTTAGTGAATGATAGATTTAATGGTAAATTAAAAACAATCATGCTTCAATATATTCAATGTACTCAATACAACAAAAAAAGCAGTAAATAGAATTTACATGCAGGAAAATCACAAGAACAAAACATTCATATAATAGACAATTCAAATATTATAAAATTTCAGTTTTGTCAAATAAAAAGAACAACATATGTTTAAATAGAAACAAACTTCATGGTTATTTGAAGAAATCTCATTCATGCATGTGAGATAAGTATTGTTTGTTTTTAATGAGTTAATCTTGGAAGTGAGATTAATTAGCTTAAAAAGTGGTGAATGCAATGCAAAGTTAATATATCAGAAGCTGTTTTAGGATTTCCAGACTATTTTTTATCATAAGTCTTCCTCACATAAATTCTTGGGTTTAAGAGATTAACGACTATCAAAAGTCGGTAATGATTGAGCAGAACAAAATCAGAGATTACTTTCTAGACTAATTTAAATACTTATTTAAATATAATTTAAAACATTTACACAAATCATTTTCACTCCTTTTCCTACTTACTGTATTTCACTGTAGACAGTAAATAATTCAGTTGACTATGTTTGTTTCGAAGATGATCACTATTATACATTTTTTATTTTGTGCAACAAAGACAATTTAAGAAGTTAGTGTATTTCTGCTGAAGATGAAGTTTACTGAGGCCCAAAAGCAACAACATATTTCTCGGCCATAAACGCAGGATGGCCATTCAAAATTTGAAATTAACATTGCAAATTGTTCTTGTCATGCAAAAGCCATCATATATGCAGATTAGCTGCTTATAACAGAAGCTCTTTCAGAGTGGGATGACTGCATCGAACGATTACTACATTAATACAAGTAAACTGCCAAAAGTTTACACTCTTGTATCTGATTTTGCCCAAGTCAAAATTGCACATGAATATGGTAATTTACACTTAAGAAAAATACTATGATATTAAACTATATATATATATATATATATATAAAAGGGAGTGCTGAAAAGATTTTAGCTGAATAAGTGATTCAAAAAGAAAGAATTTGCCAGATTCTGGTTAGGTCAATTTTTTATTAAGTATGTCAAACCAAGAGCTCTTCAGCATCCTCTCTCATCATATATATATATATATATATATATAGTATGAGGCAAGAAATGGATGCACCCATAGAAATGATGATGAACAAAATATAAAGCTTATTCCATTTGTATTTACATTTATTAACATGCCTAAGCATTGTTCTGACTTTGAGAAAGACCAAGTTGCCACTTTTCATGATCTTTGGCTGTTGAATAGAATGATAATTGATAAGATTAATGGAAGTTAGTTCTATCTGCAAGTTAATCAAAAAGAGAAATCAAACTGGAACATATAAGAGACGTAGCAGATCTGGCTGACTACTAAAAAAATACCCACTGGGAAGATAGAAACTGGGTTCATCAATGCAAAAAAGATTGATTCACAACAGCACAAGATGTTTCCAAAGCAGCTAGTTTGGCAGTTTCTTCAAGAACAGTCAGATACAGGCTTAAAGCAAAAGGAATTGTTTCCAAATACATGAAAAGAACCTTTTGTATCTGGAAAAAAATTGACAGGCATGATTGGCTTGGTGCAAAGCTCATTTACACTGGACTAAATCTGATTGGGAAGATGTTATGTGGAGTGATGAGAGACCCTTTACTCTTTAGATATAAAGGACAAATAGATGTTTGGTGTATGCCTGGTGGAATGAATACTCCAGTGACTAACAAGGGCAATGTTAAACACAATAAAAAAAAATCAACATTTGGGGTGCATTCTCAGCAGCAGAGTTTGGTAATTTGTACAAAATCAAAGGAATCTTGAACCAGCATCAATATCACAATATTCAATGAATTATATTACTCACTTGTCTTGGTAAAAATACAAAAATCGACTTTCTATGGGTGCATTCATTTTTTTTGCCTTGTACTGTGTGTGAGTGTATATATATATATATATATATATATATATATATATATATATATATCATAAATGATTGGAGTGAAATATCTGAACAAACTATACATGACTGAATATATGAAAACCAGTTAGATGCTAAAAATTTTATTTTCTTGTTCACATTTCAGTCCTTTTATGTGAGCATTATCAAAACAACTGAAAAAAATCTAAGGAAAAGTCATTGCTATGGCAAAACTCCTACTTAAAAACACTGTGCATTTCCTTTGTACAAATCTGATTTATTTGTTCAGATATATTTTTAAATTTTATTAACTTAAAATTATTCAAACTGACTACATGATTTTTATATAGAAATGGTTACCATGGTAATAATGTTACCTTAGATTTTTTTTTTTACCTGTTTGGCTTTGATAGTGCTCATATAAAAAGGAGTGAAAAGTCAACAAGAAAATATACATTTTAAACATTTAACTTGTTTTCATGTATTTCATTATATATATATATATATATATATATATATATATATATATATATATATATATATATATATGCATGCACATGGTAAGAATAATTATACATTGTTCAATGCTACTTGGAGTTTCATGCAAATTCTCAGGCACAAATTTGATCAGTGAGGAATAGATGTATAATTATTCTTAGTATAAAGTTTAGCCCTGTTATTTAAATCAAGCATGGTTTTATTATCACTACCAGCACTCCGTGCTATTATATATATTTCTAAAGAATTAATGAATTTTATTTATTTTTATTACTTTTTTATTACTGATAACATTATTATTTTTGCTTTAAACAGTGTGTAGTACGTGTATTGTCTATCAGCCTGTGCATTTGAGAAATCTTAATGAAAATGTACTCTCTGGCAAGGATCAAACCTGCATCATCCTTACTAAGATTTCTCAAATGCACACACTGTTAGACTTAATACACACCATTTAAAACAAAAAATAAAAATGGAGTATCTATTTCAAATATGAGTATCCTCTGTAATAACGTTTGAAGTTATACACACACACACATATATATATAAGAATTAATTTTTCATTTATTTGACTGACATTTTGATTTGTTGCATAAATAGTATATTTCTTTCCATCTACCAGCCTGAATATCCTATAAATCTTGTTAGAAAAATATGCACACTCCAGCTTCTGCATATTTTTCTAACAAGATGGAAATAAATATATATACTGTTTAATAAATAAATAAAAACAGATCAACTCAAATATGGGTATCCATTAAAAATAATGTCTAAATAAATAAATATATATATATATATATATATATATATATCCACACACACAATGAATCAAAGAAAACACTACCATAAAATTTTCTTGAAGTTCTCAGGTAAAATTTTGTAATTATTCCATGAATTATTTACCTAATGTGTAAAGTAAAACAATTATCACAAGTGTAGAAAAATCTTACAAGAGGCTATAAAAATGAGTTCCCTATGGAAGCCAGTAATAAGAACTATAAAATCAGATAACACCAATGAAGATAACATACTGAGTATTATATTAGAAATAAAAAGCTTTTCAAGCTTTCCATCTAGTAATTATGGCTATTTTCAAATATCAAACAAAAATTAGTATACCTACTGCTATTTTCCAATTGTCTATATTATCAATTTTATTTTTACAGACTCTGAAAAATTAAAATAAAGCAGGAATCTTTGTCACTCAGATCTAAGTTATTCTAACATGACGTAGTGATTAAGAGAGCAACAAAGGTTTAAAAAAATGATCAGATGATTTCTTTTAATGATTACAAGATGTGACACTGACCTAAGGTTGGGGAACACACAATAATTCAAACTGTAAAATAACAAAGATAATGATAATAGTCCAAATAATTCATGGAATAATAGTCTTTTTGCTTAATAACAATGAATATCAAAAGTGATTATGTCATGTTTGACAGATTAGTTCTGCACAGTTGTTCAACAAATTATATTCAATTTATAAGAGCCTGAACTTATATATCTGAGTTAAAGATAAAATTCAGATCAAATATGGATCAGAATCCAACAGGATAAGATAAGGACTAATATGAAATTTATATCAATCTAATAGGTTTCACTTTTATTAACACTTCATCAGAGATTGAGAGAAAACAGACAAAAAGATAGAACTTGTCTACGTACTAACCAATTCTGTTTTTTTTTGTCTGTTTTCTCTCAGTCTCTGATGAAGCTTTAATAAAAATGAAACATGCTAGAGATTGATATACATTTCCTATTTGTTCTTTATCTTATATCATATATATATATATATATATATATATATATACACACACACACGCACATATATATCATTTAAATATGGTAGGGTTCTCATCATAAAGTTTGGAGAAAGTTTCTTAATGTTTTTTTGTACTTCTAAATCAGTTTATGGTAACAAGTTTTAAACAACTCTTTTAGTTTGCAGTCCCATTTTTTTAAAACCACAAAAGCTATATCTGCAGGTGCTGATTGCTTAAAAACATTCTTTACAATACCATTTAATGAGTCATATTGGGTTATGATGATATGAAGGGTTTAGGTGAGTTGTATTTATATATGTGAAGGAATGAAGAAAAAACAAATGACAGAATGAATAAGCAAGATGCAAAAAAAAAAAACAAATAAAAAAAGGGTCAGCCAGTTATTATGTATAATTCTTAATCCAAGCATAAAAAAAATTCAGTTTTTAGCATTGGCCAGAATGATGATTATAGATAACTACGGTAAGACTTCAATTCATTGTAAGAGAAGAGAAGAAGCTCCTTAAGGTTAAGTTATATGTAGGAGTGAATCTTACAATATGGTCGAGTTCTTCGATTTGGCCTTCTTTCTCGTGTAAAATGGTCAGCAATTCCTACACAAAAAATGTCCATAAAAATGAAAATAATGTCTTTTATGCAACCTCCCTCTTGCAAAGGTCGGGTGATAATGAAAAAAAGAAAATTTAAAAAGAAATAAAATAAAATCCCTTCAATCAGCTTTTTATACTCTGGTGATCAATCACAACATTACAAGCAATGAAAGGACAATCATAAAAGGTATACATAAATGTCATCATTTTATGTTAACTTCCTGAGATCATTACTTCAGTGGAAAAATCAGATAATACTTTTTTTTGCTTACTGCAAAAAAAAAATTAAACAGACTATAAAAGATTAAGAGCATGTACACTCACACATTACCTACTTTTTTTTTCTCCAAATATGAAAATTTTAATAATGCAACAAATTATGCAGCAATGATTTTGATAAACTGTGTTACTTATATAAATGTAAAAACAGTCTTAGTTAACAATAATATAAGTAACAGATGACAGATAAAAAGGCACTGTTGATTATTTGCAACTAATTAGTTTAAATAATAAACTGACAATTGTGTGTGCTATGTAGCAATAATTGTAAGTAAAATGATGCACTAGAATAAGTAACCAAGTAATCGTTTTAAGTTCTCTAAATATCAGTGCCTCTTAATAAATGGCAAAAAAGTTGTTTCATTCAGCATCTACTGTCACTATATTTGTAGTTATAATAGGAAATCAGAGCTTTTATGTAAGTATTTAATGAATCCTATCCATGTTATACTTGATAGCGTTATTTTTCTTTTACAGCTTATCCACCTTTTGAAGGTTATTTAAAGCCTGAAAATATTTTTGCATTGTAATAATTTTTGGGAGATAATATATGATTTACTAATATTTAACTGAGGTGGAGAAGAGGTGGATTCATGCCTTTCCCAATGATATATGCATGTAAGTGAATAAAATGAACATTACTGCAATTAGAACTTGGCTCTCTGATTTCCAATTCCAGACCATTATCCATTACACCACCTGTACATCCAAGTTTACAGCACCTGGTATTCCTAAGCAGTCACCCACCTAGGTACTGACCATTGTTTAACTTTGGTGATGAGACAAGAAACTGTTTCAACATCGTATGGCTGTAAGCTCCATGATATGAGGTGATATAAAAAGTAGATTATTGTATGCAATAACTTACAAGATCTGCTTTTTTAATCCAAATATTTAAATTTCATAAATTTGTTTTGATTTGAATGAAAAGAGAAATATAGATAATGTTCCAATAACATTTATAAATACTCTTTGTAGAAATGAGGTTGGTGATAGATATACACCTGCAGATCTTATGTAGATGGCAATTGTAAAATCAACTGTTTCAATATCGAAAACATTTGGCATTCATTGACCAAATAGTAAACATTGCTGTTGATTTAAACTTACAAAAATCCTCTTAAAACAATTTTTCAAGAAATTAAAGTTCTCAAGTCTGTTGTTATTGTATGCCATAAAATATGGTGCCTTTGTGCATGTGTATGGTGAAATACAAAAGTATTGGACACAGGATATTTATAATTTCTATTATTGTTACAAACTTAAACCTTAAGTTGAATACAACACATCCTGTGAATAGCAGTGTGATAAAACTGATGTTAATTTTTCTAAGATTAACTAAAATTATTCCAGTTTTGACAACCATCATATCAAAAAAATGGATATGACATTAAATTCTGAACATTGTATGTGCTCATAAGCACTCCATTACCAAAAAGTTTTTGAAAAACCAATAACATTTTTGCTCTTGTATATAAATAAATGGATATGATTTGGTCATGTCCAACGAGCTTTACCATGCATTAGGATGGTCTCGGAGTTCAGGGCTCCTGGTCACAGAAGTTGAGGTAGACCTAGAAAGATGTGGAGGGACTGCATTAGGTGGGATGTGTGGGAGTACAGCCTTGCCCACATTATCCCAGTTTGACAGGGATGCTGAGAAAGGAGTGAGAACAAGCCAACTACTGCCTACTGTAGTCACTGGGATACCCACAGCAGTATAATCAAAGCTCTGGATCTTGCTCGCTTCCTTTGCTATATAAATATTTGTCATAAAATGAAATTCTTACATTTGCCTTGATAAAGTCACTCAGAGTACAAAATGTGTCAGCTAAGATAAGTTTTTCTTTTGTCTTTATTCATTTTGTCCCTTTACAAATATACTTTTATTTTTACGTACACACAAGGAAGTGGTGAAAAGTTCTCAACCAAAGTCACTTTCTAAAATCTGAACAAATGATCAAATAAATATCAGAGTTTATTTTGGAAGGACTTCTTAGTCAGGTAGGGAATCTTCTCAACAACCCCTACCTTTTCTCTGTGTGTGGAAATTTTTCTATAGCTATGGAAGGGTGCTCAATATTAGAGTCAGAACATTTGTAGATACAGACAATATAGATGCTCTGAGGATCACTTGAAGCATGATTAATAGGTTTGTTTTTTTTTTTTTACAGCTTATCAACCCTTTGTGGGTTATTTAAAGCTAAAACATGTCTTGTATGGTAAGAGGTCACTTACACTACCGAGTGTTCCCAAGTGGTCTCCCATCTAAGTACTTACTGACTGGGCTCAGCACTGCTTAACTGATCAAATGACAGCCAGTGTTTTTGATGTGATTTAAGCTTTGAAGCATCAAATTCACAGCCACCATGCAGTGTTGATTTCTATGCATAATTAGTTAAATAATTTCCAAATATCATAGAATTATTAATTTGTACTTTTCTTACTCAAATAAGTAATTCTTGAATAATCATATTTATGTATGAAAAATAATTTCTAATCAGTTAATTAAAAACAAACCTGAAATGAGACAAGAATGATGATAAGAGAAAAAAAATGGTAGAGGAAAAAAAAGTTTTTTTTCTCATCTAAATAGGAAGAATCTTGGCCAATATTTTTAAATCTAGGAATATCTATAGATTTGTTTGTCAGAAGTGTTTAAAACTCTGGGGTTATTTTAAGATGTTTTATTAAACCATGCAATGTGGAAATGTATCATCCAAAAATGTGTTCTGGGTTAACGAGAAAAAAAACAAAACTTTTGTTAACTGCAGCTGGAGTGAATGAAATGAATTGGAGTACTAAAAGAAAAAGCCAAACTCTCAAAATTGATGAGAAAATTTAGCCAAATATTACTGGACAAATAACATGGTATGATATCAAGTTGGGCAGAAATATAAATCTTGTCATTTCTACAATTTCCAAAGATGAAAAAATTGATCAGTAATGATTCTGTTTAGCTAAATTATTTCTTTGTTAATGAAATTTTTTTTCAATGTAGTTTGTCTTGCTCTTTATGAAAATGACTTTTTTTTTGGAGAACTGCTAATTAAAAAAAAAGAAAAAAAAAAAAAAAAGAAATCTTAAAGTGAGTGGAGTGGCTCAATTTACAATATATATAAAATCTAAAAAAAAAAAAGAAGAAAAAAAAGATTCCTGACTTTGTGTCCAACATGATGACACTGTTATATTCAAGTGCTAAACTGAACTGATTTTGCAACCACCTTTATAGAAAGCAAACATACACTCAGAAAAAGTGAGCTGAAAATTTAGGGATTCATAATGAGGATTAGGTCAAGCCATTACAAGTACCACTGGTACCATGTAATTCAGTACTATCTGCTGTACAGTCTGGTCATTTGCTATGAAACCAATTCCCCAGCCAGACTTTTCTAGTGAGGACACCCAGCAGAATTAAAAACAAGGCCTGTTAAAAGGCAGATGAACATTCTTGTAAGATCAATGACGATTGAGCACAGTGATGTAGACTCTGGGTTCAATAGACATGTATGCAGCCAGTGCAGTGATGACATGGCATTGCTGAATGGAAGGCTTCCTAGGTTGAAATCAATGGCCCGTGTGGAGGGTACTCCTGATGGAATCAACAGCCATGTGTCCATGACCAAAATGATCAAAGTTTGACATGGAGAGAGACAGGCACCACCAGTTCTACTTGTCTGTCAGGATACACATGAATGAATATCTCTGCAGCTTTCTAACCCAAATATCTGAAGGAATTTGGCCAGTTGCTCATCTGTGCACAACCCTACAATCACACCCAGTCATGGGACTGATGATAATGAGGATAAATGAAGAAAGAGGGCCTGGAGAATTTAACACTCTCAGGACATATTGAAGGCAAGTACAAAACAGTAAGTAACCTATTTAAGTTATTGCCTCCTCTGTTTTCTCTTTCTTTCTTATTATGATGGATGCTTTCTTTCTGTTATATACTTTTCTTCCATCTTTCCTTGCAATCAAAATGGAATGGTTCATTATTTATCTGAGGCAATGACAGGGTGTAAGGCACATACTAACTAATAGAAGAACAAAAGAGTCCTTTTACTATTTTACTAATAGCTGCCTTTCTTCTTTCTTTTTCTTCTTCAGGAACAGTATCTAGAAACGTTATGATAACAACAAAGATGAGGGAATAGTTGACTTGTAAATAGTGTAAGTAATGATAATTCCTCATCCCAGAAATTCAGACAGAAAGCATCTGATATATCTTCTTCCATCTTTCCTTGAAATCAAAATGGAATGGTCTATTAATTATCAGAGGGAATGGCAGAAGAACAAGCAGAATTATAATATAATTTTTAAGTAAAAAGAAAAACTTAGCAAAATGGTTTGTCTTATTAATTATGTCTTTATAAATTATATATATTAACTAGTTTACCAGAACCATCAAGAAATGGTTCCAGTATTTAAGTCATTTTCCAGCTGCATTGTTTATATTTTCCACCTGAAGAATCTAGTATTTTAGTTATAAAATTAACTTTTGTCTGAATTTTGAGTAATTAAGTAAAAATTAAATCTCTAAAGCTAAGAAGAAATAAAAAGCAATACATTACTAACATAGTCCTGTCTACTTATTAATGAGATACGTCGTTGTTATGGTAACACAAGGCAATGCTTCTTGTTACTATAACAATGGAAGTCAGTAAGTAGCAAAGATCAGGTTCCATGACCAATAAATATATAAAGTCACAATGTGCTTTTTTTATGATGGGGGAATTTTTTAAATGTTAATTAGAAAGAGAAAAACTAATAAAAATTTTTAATAAGAAAAAGCTGAATAATAACAATTAAAAGAAAAGAAAATAAACAAGAAAAGGAAAATGAGGTATTTCCCTGTCAGCCTGTAATCCTTGGTAAGTTTTTTCAGTGGCCTTTGAACATTATCTATCAATGCATGTATTGGCTTTTGATAAAATAAAAAAGATAATACACATTTTATATGTTGCTTTCATTAAACAGGAATAAGCTTGCAGTCTCTTGCTACTGTTACAGACTGCATAACCAGACCCAAAATGTCAAACAACTGGTCAGAATTTTGATGACCTGAAACGAGTGTGGTCAACTGGTCAGAACTTTGATGACCTGAACTGAATGATTTAAACTTCATGGATGCAGGGTTTTGATACCAGACCAAAAATATGTTTAGACATTCAATATGGTTAAAGAATAGAAGGATAAAGATGTTTCACCATTGCCAGATTCTTTATTCAGACAGGCCACCACATGGTAATGGCAAGTCACTGACCAATCTGATGGGATCCGTCCACTCTATCCCCCTCTCACTTCCTTCAAGAAACAATGCTATGACTACTACTGTCCCTCATGAAATATAGCAAGTAAAAAGTTGAGGGCTGGAAGCCAGAGACAACACAAAATGCAGCACTACAAAAAGCAACAACTAAAATAGAAGATAAAGCAGAGAAAAAAAATTTTTTTTTACAAACAAAAGGCTGTTATTCTGAAAAATTACACAAAAGTTACTTCTATTGACATGGTAATGGTAATAGTAGCCATGTCCTTATAAAGAAACATTCAGCATTCATTGACTGAACAACCAGTGTTATTTTCCATTGAAGTTCATAAAATCTTAAAACAATTTTTCAGGAAATGTTGTTTCTCAAGTCCAGTAGCTGTCATAACTATTTATTGTGTTGATGGTGGTTTCCTTCCTAACCTTTTGTTTGAAGTAGTGTGAAACTTTAAAATCTTGATTATGTCAGTATTTTCTCTGAGTTTCTTATGATATCCATTTTAGTTGTTGCTAAAAAATCTCTATGGCCACCTACCAAGTCATAGCCATACATTTTGGTGAAATATATAATGGTGCTTTCCTTAAGGTAATAATGGTAATAGTAGCTATTTCCTTATAAAGGAACATTTGGCATTCATTGAGTGAACAACCAGTGCTACTTTCAGTTGAAATTTATAAAATCTTTATCTTAAAACAATTTTTCTCAAGTCCAGTAACTGTTATTGCTCTTTCCACTATTGATGGTTGACCTTCCTGACCAAAAAGTTTGATGTAGTGTGAGATGTCAACATCTTGATTTTCATTTGAATAAATCAATGGACATCTTTATAAATATCTGTCAAAGTATGTTCATCTTGTAATCTAATCTACCGAGACTGAACTCAATCTTTGTAGAATGCTCAAGAAAAAGTTGAAAGCTTGACCTACCTCATAGGTTGAGGTTTTTGGAAGACATGTGTGAGTATCACATGTTGGAAAGTGGAAAGAGAGTTCAGTCACCAGTGAACCAGGTAAACTAACATTCCCCATTAGGAACATAATTACCACATGGTTCACATCTTTGAGCAAAGTGGAGAGAAGAGAGTGAGGCAGGAAATATTTGTCTTTTTTATAGGCTTCAATGACGCCATTTAACAGCATTTGATGACATCAAATGGGATAAACATTTCTTGTTCTTTTACTCTTAGCATCATGGAGAAAATATCTATCTTTTTATTACTCATTACTACTTTATTTATTGATTTTATTTCATTTTCTCCACAAATGTTCAGCAGAGCTCTACCCTTTAGTTCCACCAGTTCAGACCTTTATAACCAGGACTTGCAATTCTACGTCCATCAACCTGAATCACATTTCTTTAATATTCCACTTGTAAGAAGGAAGTACCACCCAAACAGTTTTTCCCCTTAGAAAAATCTACCATGTGGATGCTTCCCTGAACACAACAATCTTAACCTCTTCAAGACAAAGGTGAATCACTATCCATCCTCCATTGTCTTCACTTCTTGCTTCCCACTTTTTCATTCATATCATACACCTCATTCAATAAACCAGTAACCCTCTACTAAGAGTGACTCTTGAGCCTTGTATTGGGTTAACTTTAGTAAAAAGAAAAAAAAAAATTAAAAATTAAATTATATTTTAAGAAATATCTTAGAAGGCCACTGGCAAATTACTACTGGTTACTGACTGACTGGTAAATACTAAAATCAATTCTTTAAAAAATACATACAAATACAAGCAAAACAAACATGAAACAAACAGAAAACAAAATATATCAAAACATTGCAAATGGATTATAAATAATAACACAGAGAAATAAAGACAGAAGACATTCTTAAAAAAGAACAAAAAACATTTTTTTTAAAAAGGACAATTTTTTTAAAAATAAACGACAAAAACAAATTTTAAAAAAATAAACAAATTTTAAAAAAAAGGGACAACAAACAAAATGTTTACAAAATACAATGTACACTATAAAGAAATTAATAGTAAACATTAAAAAATATAGAAGTAAAATCTCTTTATAACTTACAGTATTAATAAAAATAATACCACTTAAGGTTATTGTTGGTATGTTAAATAGAAACAATTTCTAATTATTCAAGATATAACTATTACTTTTATGATTTATCTATTAATTTGCTTCATTACTGTTAAGTATTTAAAATGATATATAAATATGGATGAATATATAAATATCAGATGAATATTATTTATTTTCTAAATATTACTTTGCAAATGATACGTATATGCTCTCTGCTGACACATTATAGGTACCTCCACAAGATCGCTAAAAAAGGGCGTAGCATGATGAAAAAGACGCCAAACTTGACGAAAACAAAATTTTATCGTCTAAATATTTATGTTATTATTAAAAGGAAAGATCAAAGTTTATTTTAATTATTTTTTAAAATTTTTTCTTCTCTTTAGAACAATCTGAATTTTTATTTAAAAATCTTTGTTTCTCTTTGTATCACCGGAACTAGTTAAATAACATATACAATTTTTAGCACGTTTTTGTTTTATATGACACGTTAATTTGGAAAATCTTGCAAAAATGAAAATAATTGTCAGATGTTAATGAAACTTTCAGAAAGTATTCACAGATGATCAAAATTATTATAAATATGTTTTCTTTTATTAAAGTCATGGCAGAAATATTTTTTTTATATTTATTACCCCCCCCCCCCCATAAATAATTTTATGAAAATGCTAGAAATTCGATCGCGTCAGGTTTAGTGACTGCAATAGTTAAAAGCACAAGGCTTTGAGGAATGCAAATCATGTTTTTTTTTGTTTTTAATTGGACCCCCCCTATCTGAAAATCAGCTCTGAATTGTAACATACAAAACTCAATAAAACAAATATATTATTTAATTTCAAATGCTTTTATTTGCTTTTAGTTGTTTTTATGAATATGGACAATATTTTCTGAAAGCAAAAAACTTTTTTGATGTAAAAGGATTTTTTAATACAATTATTTGTTATTTTTTAATTATAATAGATTTTTACATTTAAGTTGTTAAAATATAAAATTAGTTAAAAGCCACATCAGGTTTTGTAAGTGTCCTGATGAGATAGATCTTTGTTTAGTGCGTTGTAAATTGTACCGCTTTGACTAATCAGAAGACCCGCAGTAATTAAGAAACGTAATTTTGTGTTTATAATTGGGCTCTAATTATAGAGTACGGAAGGCCAACCAGAATACAATTAATTTGCATTATTTGAGTTAAGCATTGTTCTCCGCTGTTAAGGCCTTTACTTTTGCGAAACGTGTGGAGAAGTTTATTTGATTTTTTCAATTTCAACTGAGAAGGGTACCTAAAAGTATCAGTATCATCTTATGAAATTTAGAAGATCTTATTTTTATATTAATCTCAGTTATGGCATTTTTTTCATAAATGAAATATCAAAATTAATAATAAAATGAATGGAAATACAGATAACACAGTAAAATATAGTAAATGTAAATAAAATTATAGTATTTTATGTACACTTCTGATAAAATTTCATGAGAAAGGTACCTATAAATTAATTAGATACCTTTCTTATGAAATTTAATCTCATTCGTAACAGTCTTGTTTTAATTTAATTATAATATATTTTCCATAAAGCATCGTAAACGTAAAGGTGAAAGCTAAGTACAAAAAACAAAAAAAATTAGAGCACTGAAAGTTTTCCTTAAAAATAATGAAGTAAATAATTTGTTCACTTAAATGTAAAATATTTCACTTTTCTCCTTCCGTAGAACAAATTATCCTCACGGAATCCATCAATATGTCATTCAACATCTGTCAAGTGACGCGAAAGTTTATGACCTGCTTTGTTTTATGTTCAAATTACATCTTTTCGGCACAGAAGCTAAGTTAAACTTGGTTCAAAATATTTTAAATAAACATTATAATTTCTGATTTTCTTAAAATAAGTATTGAAAAAATGATAATTGATATTTAAAAGAATTTCAAACTGAGATTTTCATTGATTCTATAAAATGGAAAAAATGGTCAATTTTGCTGACACACAAAAAAAAAAACAAGATTTTTAACGAAATTTTGGGACGTGTTAGGAACGATTAAAATGTAAAAAAATCCCCCCAAAATACTTTGATCTTTCCTCTTAATAATAAACATTTAGACGATAAAATTTTGTTTTCGTCAAGTTTGGCGTCTTTTTCATCATGCTATGCTCTTTTTTTTAGTGATCTCGTGGAGGTACCTATATAATAGATATAGTAATTATTTAAGTTATGAAACAAATAATGTTCACCTCAAAATTGCTAACACAGTTATAAACACAGACAAGTAAACAATATGAACAAGAAAACACTGAATTTTATTCATTTTAAGTAAAATAACTGAGTATTTACAAAAAAAAATTTCAAAATATTTGGATAATTTATTTAACATTTTTTTTATGGACAAATCACCTGACCATCTTTATCTGATCTCCCATTGGTTAATAAACTTATTCCTGCCATCATATATGATTGCAAACCAATGGGAGACCAGATAAAGATGGTCAGATGATTTTATATAGAATGACCCTATTCTTTCTTAAATGCTCCCAATATAAAACAGAAAGTGAAATTTATTGTGAAAATTTAGGTACTGCCTATTTAAATAAACATCAATGTCCATAACCTAAAGATGAAAAACATTTTACACAAATATTTTTGTCATTATCTCCTTAACCTAATGCTTCTTTATTAATCACAGATTAGACATTGTATGGGAAAAATTTTGAATCAAAATTAACCCAATATCTTTATCAAGCTACAGACTAGACAGTTCACCCTTATTAGCATAGTTATAAATTATTATTTCTTATTAAAACAGTATTTAAAGAAAGATTCTGTTCCTGTTTTATACAGTGATTTTTCTGGGGTTTACAAGCAAAGGATATAAATAAAATAGCAGAACAAAGCATAAAACTAAAGCTGCAGAGATAGCAAAGCCAAATTCATCCAAGAAAGTGGATATTTTTTAAGTGTATATGTTTCTACTAAGCATTTAGGAGCAGCACATGATATATCAGGATAAAATTCTGTATTCTGATCTTTTTTTCTTTAACAGTGAAATAGCTATTCAAGACAAGTCATATTTAGTGATGAAAGCAATGATTGTACTAGAGCAGCTGATGAGATATGAAAATTTTCTTTATCCATGGTTGAGAATTGGACTGCAATTCAAGACAATTCACAGGTGGTGATAAAGACAATGAAACCAATGGTTTTCTGCAAAGGCCTGATAAGATATTTTGCTGTTGATAGTATGTAAAAAAAAATTAGAGTTGTGATATTTTTTTTTTACTTATGTTGAAAATAGATAAACAAATCTCACTCAGATCAAGATCAAAAAGAAAAAGAAAAAAAAAAAACATGAAAAAAATTTCCCAATCTCAAATGAATAAAAACATCAGCATTTCAATATTTTTTGTTGAATTGTATTTTTACTATTTTTTTTTTTTTTTTTTTAACTATTTTCATAGAGGCAATTTACAAACTCTGCATCATGTTTCAAATGCTTAACATCTGATACATCTAATCATTTTCTTTATTCTCAAAGATTTCCTTAATATTTTTACCATTATTCTTTTTTTAATTGTGTTCGCAATCATTTGCCAAGATAGAAATTTTAAAATTTATTAAATGTAGATTAAAAGGAAAAAATACAGCTGAAATAAAATGTAAAAGGTATTTTTCAGACAATATAGTTTCTTGGTTCCAAGAGATGATTTTCAAAAAAATTATTTAACCCTTTTACTGTCACATTGTTATAGCATTGTTGCCTATGCTGACCCATTTTGGGGAAAAATAGGAAATTGCCATTTGTTGGAAATAAATGATCCCCCAATCCTGACTTCTTATGGGTGCCACTATTTTGATTAGATACTCTATACCATCGCTTCTTAAACTATAGGTCACGACCCCATTTGGGGTTGCAACCTATAGTTTTAGAAGTGAAATGTTGGGAGTTACGAAAATTAAATTCAAACACTAAATTTTCAGTTTATATGTTATTTCACAAACACACAATATTTAACGTGATGCACCACGCAAGCACTGCAGTAATAAAATGCATGTGCAACAAGTGCAGTGACAACATATGTATTTTCATAGTTGGTTAATACCTGGGATTGCAAAAAATCTTGTGATGAAAAAAGTTTAAGAAGTGCTACTCTTCAGTATAGACAAAGATAAATGACACTTCCAACACATAATATAATAACAATGTCACAAAACAGGTCATATGAAATGTTTATAGTGTTTTGGGAAATAGCACTCAATGCTAATTAGTTTTTAATATATATATATATATATATATATATATATATATATATATATATATATATATAAACTCTATAGATGAACATTTCAGTGTCTTGAAAACATCTACATATGTCAATAATAGGTAATATAAGTTTTATAAATATGTATAAATACATCTTGAAAATACCTCTTAAATATACATTTTTAAATTTATATGAAATTTATTAGGTTTATGCTAAAGTTTCCAGCAATGTTTTCACAAATTAATTTAGTCAGATCAATTCAAATCAAAAGGATTTCTGCTTGTTTCCAATGACATAAAAGCACTGCTTCATCAAACAACTCTGCTTTGGATTCAATGAATTCTTCATGCAATCTTCAACTTGATGGAACAATTGACAAAACAAGTAATATAGCCACCTAGCAAAATAAGTGATCATCTGAATGTGACAGGTCCAAAGAATATGTAGCACATGAAGCGGGTATGTATGTGTGGGAGGGCTTTTTATCACAGCTCTATGAACAGTTGCTCTCATATTAGTTAACTTCCCTCTATAGAAAAAGATCTTTTCTCTTTCAAATGAGCCAGTTCAATACTGTGCATTAAGTGTGTATACAAGTTCCAGTAATTCTTGATAAAATTCTGCATGCTATCCCATCAAACACAGAAATTTCCCATCCCCCCCCTTCAGCAGATTTAATTTTGGTTGAAATACAATGACTGAATTGCCTTCTTGCTGGTCTTTTGCTTTAACACTATTCTTTTGCTTAACTTTAGTCATTTCCTGCACAAACGAATATTTCTGGCAACTGGTACAGAATTTAGAATGCTAATTAATGAAGTTAGCAATGTTGGAGTAATAAAGAAAAAAAGAAATTGTCAGTGGTCAGTAATTAATGCAAGCATTTCATTCACGCTATGTATACTGAAAATGCATTGCAACTAATTCCCCCTCATAGAATTACTTTGCAACTGATTCCCCAACCCCCATGGAAACACATTGAAACTGATTCCCCAACCCCCATGGAAACACATTGAAACTGATTCCCCAACCCCCATGGAAACACATTGAAACTGATTCCCCAACCCCCATGGAAACACATTGAAACTGATTCCCCAACCCCCATGGAAACACATTGAAACTGATTCCCCAACCCCCATGGAAACACATTGAAACTGATTCCCCAACCCCCATGGAAACACATTGAAACTGATTCCCCAACCCCCATGGAAACACATTGAAACTGATTCCCCAACCCCCATGGAAACACATTGAAACTGATTCCCCAACCCCCATGGAAACACATTGAAACTGATTCCCCAACCCCCATGGAAACACATTGAAACTGATTCCCCAACCCCCATGGAAACACATTGAAACTGATTCCCCAACCCCCATGGAAACACATTGAAACTGATTCCCCAACCCCCATGGAAACACATTGAAACTGATTCCCCAACCCCCATGGAAACACATTGAAACTGATTCCCCAACCCCCATGGAAACACATTGAAACTGATTCCCCAACCCCCATGGAAACACATTGAAACTGATTCCCCAACCCCCATGGAAACACATTGAAACTGATTCCCCAACCCCCATGGAAACACATTGAAACTGATTCCCCAACCCCCATGGAAACACATTGAAACTGATTCCCCAACCCCCATGGAAACACATTGAAACTGATTCCCCAACCCCCATGGAAACACATTGAAACTGATTCCCCAACCCCCATGGAAACACATTGAAACTGATTCCCCAACCCCCATAGAAACACATTGAAACTGATTTCCCCCCTTCCGAGAAATACATTGCAATTCATGGAAAAAATGTATAGTTTGTCACCAGAAGTCTGTTATAATTCATTCATCTCCATATTTATTTTTAGTAAATCATCTTTTTTTTTACTACCCACTTTTATTCGTGTTTACATACTTTTCAATTAGTCATTTTATACTGTTAATGGTTTTTACTATAGAAGTGACCTGCAAATAATTTTATGATAGAAATCCATTGTAAATCAAGGGAAAAGTTGATTTTAAGTAGACTGAGTGAGTCAAGCTATTATATAAATTGTTTTTTTCAAAATTGGGGTCATGCTATAACTCTTAAAATTTGATACTTAAATATTTAAGGGCTATATGAAATTTAAGTACATTGAATAGAAAAAAAATGAATAATAATGAATTCAGCTTAGTAATTTAATAAAATATACAAACTCCAAAGAAAAAATAACTCACTGCTTGCACAAACATACCTTGTAAATCCCAAACTGTTCCTCTTTTGCAGATTTAGTTGGTACAAGTTTAAAATCCTTGAATCTTTTCTCCATTTCTCGCAACCAGGCCTGTTGCTTCTCAAACTGCTCTTCATATTTGTCCCAGTGGGACAAGCCTTGTTCCAGATTCTGTTTGTGGGTAGTCAGTTTGGTCTTGAAATCATCCCAGTCCAGGTATAGTATGTCTAGTTCTTGTTTCATTGCTTGTTGACCATGGCTGGCTGTTGTTCGTAATGCCACTTCACAAGAAGATTTACACTTATCCAGAGTAAATTCAAATTCTTGAAAAGTATTTCGTATTTCCTGTGAAATGAATTTATAATAAGATAAAATTTATTAATACATATTATGCAACAGTAAATAAACTAATCCAATAACTACTTATATTTCTTCTTCCACTTTTTGACAGATTCATTCTCTGGCCTTCTTCTGGTGAACAATCTATATAGAAAGTAAGGAATCTTTTTCTCTCACTTTTTTGTGACAAGATAATGCAAATCTGAAAATAGTGACCAATTAAAAAAAAAAAAAAAAATCAAATATACTGATAAAACCAATCTATTAATCCAAACTTGAAGACTGTAGAATGGATTGGTTAAAACATAGTAACAGCAAAAAGAATGTCATAAGTAGTTGGAATAATAACTCATCTCAAATTTGCACAAGCTATCAAAAAAGAATTTTAATAACATAAGTCTTAATATGCTTAAGTAAAGTTCTTACCTTGCAGTCTGTCTCCCATTTTACTATGCTATTTTATTTATTTACAACATAGTAGTAAGAGTACTCTCAAATTTGTTTTTAGTTTATGAGATCAAGCATTTTAATTTTTTTTGCTATCAATTTCTTCATAATTGTGATAAATAGCAACAACAAATATAATAAACAAATCAAAAATTAAATTGTTTATTTAAAAAATTATTTAGATTTAAATTTCTAGTTTCATTAATTATAAATACAATTTCTTTCAAATAAACAGTCCAGAAACTGAATCAAAGTTATTAAAACTATTTTAAAAGTGTAAATATTTTTCAAATTATCCTAAGAAAAGTGTAAATATTTTTCAAATTATCCTAAGAAAAGTGTAAATATTTTTCAAATTATCCTAAGAAAAGTGTAAATATTTTTCAAATTATCCTAAGAAAAGTGTAAATATTTTTCAAATTATCCTAAGAAAAGTGTAAATATTTTTCAAATTATCCTAAGAAAAGTGTAAATATTTTTCAAATTATCCTAAGAAAAGTGTAAATATTTTTCAAATTATCCTAAAAAAAGTGTAAATATTTTTCAAATTATCCTAAGAAAAGTGTAAATATTTTTCAAATTATCCTAAGAAAAGTGTAAATATTTTTCAAATTATCCTAAGAAAAGTGTAAATATTTTTCAAATTATAAGATAATTATTCACAGGACAAAATTAAATAAAAAATAATAGGAACAAGATTCCTGAAAAAACAAAAAGACAAAACACTCAAACTACTGTGCCATAAGACGATAAAGCAGATTGATTCATTTTCTACAGCTTATCAACCTTTTGCAGATTATTTAAACTCAGAAAATATTTTTTAAGATTTCTTTTTTTGGCGATAATGGTTTAGTGATACAGTTCTTACTAATTAACCCATAGCTGAGGAGAGAAGAAGTGGATTCATTCCTTTCCCAAGAATATTTTCATATAAGTGAATATAATGAACCCAATGGAAATTGGAACTCGGCTCTCTGATTAACAATTCTGAGCTGTTATCTACTACATCACCTGCCCATCCATGCTTACAGCACCTGGTATTCCCAAGTGGTCACTCATCTAAATACTAGCCAGTTTTTTTTTTGTTTTGGTGATTGTACAGGAACCAGTGTTTCCATGTGATGTGGCCATAAGACCATAAGAAGGTAGAGAGAAATGTAATATTTAGTTACTCACAAGACATTGTGTGGTTTTATAAAAAAGAAAGTGTTAGAAAAGTATTTATGACTGTTATAAAGTATAAAAAATAATTAGAAATATTTTTGACAGAGAAATCATTGTATCTGAAAATTATCGGTGCTTTAAAAGCTTGTAAAATTTAGCAGACGTGTAAATTACAAAGTTTTTTTTATAAAAACAGACATGAACACGGAGAATAAATGAAAACAACAGCATTTGCTTCTAGCATTTTGGGGTATTGTTGTTTGTAGCATACCTATGGACGATAATGGGTATGTCCTCATTCACATAAATATAGTAGTAAATACTGCATGTTGATCTGCAGTTAAAAATTCTTTGTGGAATTCACTTGACTCACTTCTAGCAGTTGACAACTTCTATGTGCTGCTGGCAAAATCTTATATGTGTTGTTCTTCTCCTAAGTATTATCGTTCATTACCAACCTTCATGTGATTATTCTATTCAGTAACCTTCCCTAGATTACAACAGGTGTATAAAGAAATTCTTAAGACTTATTCCAATGAATTTGGTTTAATAAGAGAGAAATGATGAAAAGAACTATTTCTTTGTTTTATAAATCAGCATCTGAAATACTGCATTTTACTTATGAAAAGTAAAACTTTCATGAGATTTTCACTGTCTGACATTGTTACAATAATTGCAGAAAAGAATAATTGACATTTTGAAAAGACATATTAGATTAGGTCAAGTTCACAGGGTGTTTTCAGTGTTTCTAAAAGAACAATAAGATGGAAAAATGTGCAAAGCTCAATGGTCAGGTATATCCCAAATATTTCAAGTCAATCACAGCAAATGATGAACCTCTACTGTTGACACCAAAGACGACACACATAAGTTGTGTTTTTGTATGTCTGGGAATGCTCAAAAGTTTTTTACATATAAATTAATGTTAGTTGCTTCTTGGCTTTATGCCATTTCAGATCAAAAGGAAAACCTTAACTAATGTAGGAAGAGTGTTAAGTGAAACACTGATATGAATGTGGATTGATTATATTGAATCAAATGCTATATCTGTTACTCGGAAAGTTGGTCCATTGTATATGTGAGACAATTATCTTTGTTAGAAATCACCTTACATATTTCTAAATCCATACATTAATTATTGCTGTCAATTATTTGATCTGATGCTCCTGCTATATATCACAAGATACTTGATAAAATCCAAAGAAGGGTCTGTAATGTTATTGATCCTGACTTGGCATCTTGTTTCAGTCATTTTCTCATAATTGGGTTATGTCTTATCTGTGTTTTTTTAATAAATATTTTCCTAGTGAGTTTGCCTCCATGGTATGTCAATCAATTAAATTTACATGTACTACTAGACTGGCAACTAGGTCTCATTGTTTTACTGACAGCAAGATGTAACTGTAAGTTCTATTCTAACAGTTTCCTTGCACTTCTTGCTTGTGGAACTCTCTTTCAGCTTCTTGCTTTCAGACACCTACAATTTTCAAAAGTTTCAATGCAACATCAATCACCATCTTCTGTCTTCCTGAATCCTGTTCTTTTATTGCCTTTTCCCCTCATTAATGTTTTCTGATCTTCTTTCATTCTCAGTATTTCATTGCATCTCAGTGGCATCATCACCTACCTTGGGCAGAAACAATTAAAAAACAAAAACAAAAAAAAAAAAAAAAACCAAAAAAAAACAACAAAAAAAAAACAAAAAAAAAAACAAAAAAAAAAAAAAAAAATGAAAAGCAAGCCATAATTATCAGAGCAGTAGCAAGACAGAATAATGTTTAGTTTGACTCAAAACATGATCATACCTGAATGCGTTCAAGTTTATTGTCCAATGACTGACGGTCTCCATGATTGTCAATACAAATGGCCATCTTCTCTTTAGCATGCTGCAACCAATCGTTGGCAGCATGGAGGTTGCTGTTAAAGAACTGGTGCTCAGACACACATTCTTCACTTTTTAAGAGTTGACTCTGAAATTAAATGACAAAATTAGCTGTTTCCTTGCAGAAAACATTCGGAATTCACTGATCAAACAGCTAACATTACTGTCAGTTGAAATTTATAAAATCTTCTTTCCAAAAATAGACTTAAAAAGTCCACTAAATGTGACAGCTTTTTCTAATACTGATGGGAGTTTACTTCCAATCTTTTTGCTTTTGGTATTGTGAAAAATTAACAGATTGACTGTACCATTATTTTCTCTTCTAGTTTCATTTTTGTTGCTGCTGTTGGAAGTGTTCAATTGTAAAATTGCTCAGAATATTATGATAGGATAATGGTTAAGTGTTGTGTAGAAAGACTGACAAACTTTCTCTACATATATTCTTGAACTATGGATGTTCATCGACTATGAGTAGAACATCTGCTCATGGAACAGTGGCAAAAATGGATCAGAAAGGATAAGCATTTTTCAGTCATACGCTTTTCACACTGAACAACCATATTCTCAGTACATGTTCTCACGTGATTAAACCCTTCTTCACTCAACCTTTTGTTTCCAGTGTTTTCCTGATGGTCTTACTAAACAGCAACTATGTGTCATACGAACTTTAAAAAATTAAGTATGCTAACCTAGCAGATTGTTACCTAGATCATAACTTAATCTTTTCTCAATCCACCATATATATGGCTTTGTATCAGACAAGCTTGCCTTAGTAGATATTGTTTACTACACTGGCAAGATATGCATTTATGTCCTATTATAATAAGGCAATGAGATTTTGACATAAAATTAAATAGAATCACTCATAAATCATTTGATATTCCAAGATGAAACAATGTCATTCTTTCATAAATTCAGATCAGTTTCATCATGATTCTTGTTTAAAAAGAAACCCGAAATGAAAAATGAGTCTCTGACGCTGATAGAGGAATGGTTATAACTGGAATGGCAGTATATATATATATATATATATATATATATATATATATATAATTATATATATATATATATGGCCTGACAATTGCATTGTCAGCATCTTTTAAAGTAATTGAAACAAAGTATAGTGAAATCATATGATTGTATTTATTATAGGTATTTATAAACCTAGGCAAAGCCAGGTACTTTTGTTAATGTAGAGGAGAGAATGCTAAAAAGTTTTTAACCTGACCCATTTCCCAAAATCTGACCAAAGGAACAAATATCAGAATTTTGCAGGAAAGACTTCTCATTCAGTTTTTCATCACCACTCATATATATATATATATATATACATATATATATATATATATGTGTGTGTGTGTATATGTGTGTGTGTGTGTGTTTCAGGCTACTATAGTTATCTTCTCAATTTCATAGTCAAATAAATCTTAAGATGAAATATAAAAGCATAAAATACTTCATGTGCAAAGTAATGTATTTGCTCAAATGTAAAAGGGTTCAAATTATTTGATAAAACAATAGTTCTCGTTATAAATGTCCACTTGTCCATTAAACAAAACTTTTTCAAATTAAAAATGGCTGTAGTCACTGGAGTTGTATATTTTTACTTTATTCATTTTTAAACACTAAATAAATATTTTTAAAAAAGTATACTTTTGTTTGGAGAGTATTTACTTTCTTCGGTATCTTTCACGTTCAACTTAAAATTCAAGTTGAAACCAAACGATAACTTTTTTTTTTTTTTTTTTATAATGAAATAAACCAACAATTTATTGAACTAAGTAACTAATAATAACAAAACAAAAGTCATTGAAACAAAGCAAGTTCAGTCAACCATTGATGACAATTCCAGAACAACATAACTATAAACAATTTTTTTTCTATCCTCTGCCAGCCGCTATGATGGAGAAAGCATTACCTCGAACCGTCGCCAGTGAGACACGCTGCAAGAGCCACTCCGTTTCGCGAGGCTCGTTCCTTAATCGCGACGCAATCGCGCCAATCCTCCGAAGGAACACCATCGAATATCTATATATTTGAGAAGAATGGGTGATATATAATATAGCAATATGTCCATGACCATACCCAGTTATAAGCTAAATTTTGATCTGCATAATGATCAACTGACAAAAAAAAAAAAACAGATTATGCTGAGAAATCATTGTTGCATAAAAGAAATGAACTTTTTTTTCATCATTAAGCTAGGAACTTGACAAACGTGTGTGGGGGTTAAATTTCCTTATGCACTGTACTTGGCCAATCAGATATCTTGACAACTAGGCAGTGAAGTCCAGTTCCCACAGTGTAGTTTGGAGAGAGGGACCACAAAGAGAAGATGCTTTCCTAACACATGGGTAATACACAGTTTCTTGCAACATCTGCTGGGTTTTTGAGTAAATACGGATTTTGTAACATTCACTAGCTTTTCTTCAAAAGATCAGAGAGAAGGCATTTAACATATTTTAATGCTTTATTAGCATATTATTTATATTTTCTTACTTATCTCCGGCCATTTTTATGTGAAATCTTTGGATAAAAATCTATATAGGCAGAAAATGCTACCAAAGGTAGCTCATATATATTTGGTATGCAACACACACAAAAACGCACACATATATACACGGTGGAGTAATGGATAACGGCTTGAGTTCGAATTCCAGTCGATTCCATTACATTCACTTACGTGCTAATACCCTTGGGAAAGGTGTGAATCCTCTTCTTCTCCCTCCAACTATAGGTAAATAGCAGGACAGACTGGGTTCTATAGCCTTGGATGGCAACTGGTCTAGGAGAAGGACAACTCTGAATTCAAAACCTGCGGAGGGTCGTTTGGGGACCTTGTGGCATCCGTTGCACCAGGTCCCTGTATTCATCCCTCCAAAAAGTGTGGATGGCCCTGCACAAGGCCTTCACCACTATAATCAAGTCCTGTGTGGCTGTCGGGCTTTCGGTTACTGGGAACTGATCAGTCTGACCCTCATACGTCGAGTTCGACGGGAGAAGCATAATATATATATATATATATGAATGCACACATATACAATCATTTATTTAACTTACTTTTGTTTCTTCTATCACTGTGAAAAATCTGCTCTCAAGGTCAGTAATAAAACTTTTGACTTCTGGGTTATTAGTCTCCTTGACAATGGCTCCAGCTTTTTCCAGTACATTATCAACTTTTCTTTGGTGGGCAGTAATATCCTCAAGCATAAGCTAAAAGTAAAAAAAAAAACATATTTATATAATAGACACAAAGTTACAAACCTTTAACAGTACATATCAGCTGCTCTCATGTTTTTAGTTGAAGCAAACTTCATTTTGTAAAGGATCATAATTTTCAGAAATACCCTTTCTATATTTAGGTTCTATACTAGATGGTAACTAAGATCCCTTCATCACCACCATTTCAACAGGGAATATTATGAAAAAATCTAAAAGATTTGCTGGATAGGACATCAACTGTTACAGAAATTATATATATATATGTATGTATGTTTGAAGTGCAACACATCAAGTACAAACTTGAAGTTTGTGCCTGATGAGTTGGTAGAATCACAAAACTTCAAGTTGCACTTCAAACGTAGGTATATGTTTATTTATTAATATATACTTCTTAGCTCTGTATAACCACATTGAGCACTTAAGTTTACGCCTTATATTAAATTAAGTAAATATTTATTCACTTACCTGTGTATGCATGCTAATGCACGTACATACAATTGCTAATATCTAATTATTTGGTTTATATTCACATTCATATATATATATATATATATATATATATATATATATATAAAATAAAGGAACAAATCCTTCTAGAAATCTAATCATGGTAAACAACTAGTCCAAAATTATCAGACCTTTTCGGTAACACATTAGTCTTATTATCGATATTACTTTTGTTGTTTTTATCTCATTTTCTTTCTCTGGCCAATTATTATATATATATATATGAAATGTGAATACACACACATACACAAATATATCTTATTGGATCTCTGTCAAGATTGGGAGTGAACAATGTTTTGCTACTTCTGAAGGTAAATTAGTAATAGGAGAGTGGTTTATCCAAGTGTTCATTTGCTCAATTTCTTCTGAACCAGCCATTGTGGCTTGTCAGTGACTAGGCATTTTGTTATCACATCTGACAAATAGGACAAAATGAAGAGAGAAGTGGATTCATGCCTTTCCCAAGGGCATTAGTGCAAAGTGAATGAAAACAATTTCACTTGAAATTTGAATTCAGTTCTACAATTTCCAATGTTGGTAACCCTTCACCTCCACACATGTATATTATATTAATACAATGAGAAGGCAGCAGTTCCCAAATGGTGTGGCATGCCTCATAGGTGCAGCAGAAGAGGATAGCAGCTGAGGCGAAATGATTGAAAGACAATCAAAGATTTAGAAACGGTTTCAAAAAATTCATATGCCAAAAATAAACACAATTTCAAAATTTAAAATATTATGGATTGCTTGTAATTGCATGCATGAGTCTCAGTATAAATAGTTATAAATAATTATTGACTGATTTTATCACTGTGATATTTTTGCATTATATGAATTATCAAGAATATAGTAACTAGGGTCCTCAAATTGGAGGAGAGAGTTATCAATGAATGTTCTGACATCAAATCCCCGGTTATCTCCATTTAACCCTCTCTCTGTTTTATATTTTTAAATGTACTTTTTATCACATAAGATTTGGTGATGTGCGAGCAAATTTTAATTCCTAAAAAGTGATCCAGAGAAAAAAAGTTTAGGGGTCATTGGTCTAGAGAATGAATGAATTATTGTTAGCTTGGAGCTCAAATTGGCCCAAAAACAAAGGATTAAAAAGGGCACAACAAGATAGGAATCTGGGATTATTTCTTTACTTATTTGGTTTTAACAGCTATAAATAGAAGGAAAATATGATTGAAAAATTTAGATTACGTCAAAGTGATAATACTGATTTTCATGAAAATTGGAGATTATTTCCATCTTAGAAAATAATGAATGTTTCCTATCACTATTATCCCTACAGATGTACAGCAAAAAGAGACATTATATTCTAAGAGAAATTTTCCATTCTAATATATATCTTTTATTGGCTCAGTTCTAAGAGGTGCTTAACTTGGGCTAATGAAACTAAAATTAATTTAAAAAAACTTAGCAAAGATTTATAGGAAACAGTATTTTTAAACTTAGGATTCCAGCTTGTGAGTATTATTGTACAAGATTAACTATATGCCACCTGCATAAAAGGTTTATCAAAGAGATAAAATTTGACATGCTTAAGACTGGATTAAGGTTTTAATATTCAGTGAGCTTTTAGGATTATCTTATTTCTTGCTCATTTTTAAAGTAAAAGTGCTCCTAAAAGTTATGAAGCTAAAAGCAAGATTCTCACTAGGTGTACCATATTTGTGGCTTTAAACCAGACTAAGCAAATCTGACTAAATTTCTATTTCTTGTTGTCACAGCAAAGCAGAAAAAAAATGAAAGACAGCACACATCCCAGGTACCACTTCTTTGAACTATTACTCTCAGCTTTAGGTCTGTCAGCTGTAGGACAAAGCACTTGAGGGACAGTTTTTATCACTGGGTCCTGATTAAAATGAACATACTGACAATTTTCAACTTATTTTAAACATACTACTTTTCTTCATTTAATGCTGTGTAATTTTCGTGTGTGTTTTTTTTGGTCCACCTGGGAAATGCCGTCTAATTTAATTCTGCATTGTACATTGATAAGATTAATAAATGCCAAATATTATCAAAAACACTACCTTGAATGCTTGAATTTGATTCTTCTTTTCTTGTAATGTATTCTGGTTTTCTACACTGACACCCAACTGGGCTTCCAGGTGTGCGATCCATCCAAGGACTTCATCTTGACTATCAGTAAACACTGACCAATGTAAAAGGCTAGTATTAACATGTTGTTGGGCTCCAGCTACGAGAGCCATCAACTTGTCAAAAGACTCTCGTGCAGCACGCATGTCCTGGCGGATTAATTCTCTACCCTTTCCAGCAGTGTCAGGGAACAGTTTCTCTCCATTTGCAATTAAAATCTCAAGTTTTTGCCCACCATGGTTGATTTCAGCAAGAATCATCTGTCAAGACACAAGTATACATAATTTGAAAAATAATGCTAATACTAACTCAAAGACTGAAAAGGGCAGGCAGGCAGGTAGGCAGGCAGGCAGGGAGAGAGAAAGACAAAAGACAAACAGGTGGGTAAAGAGAGAGAAAGACAGACAGGCAAAGAGGTACAGAAACATGAGAAGACAGAGAGAGATTAAGACAGGCAAGCAGAGATAGAAAGGCAAGCAAAGTGAGTGAGAAAGTTAGGTTGATGGGTGTTTAAAAATTGATATGACACCTCAATTTCAAAAGGAAATGAACAAATAACAAGTCCAAACTCAAAGATCCATGAGGCAGAAAGAAATGTCGAAATCATGAAGCACAGTTTCAATGTCAAACATCCCAATGCATTATTTACATTATTCAGACTATTGTCCTCATCTTTGTCGCCTTTGGGTCCTGTCACTGGATCAAACTAACGCCTTTATCCACTGTGCTATGTGTCCTTGAGTGTGAGTTCAATACCCAGTTAAGGCAGTGGAGAACTTGGAGAGGGGAATTAACAGGAGATAACTGATAGCTGACATCCATTAAACATGGCACATGGAACTAGAACAGTCTACCCCAGTGAGCGAAATAAAGGGTTCAGTTCGACATTCCAACCACCTGAAGAAGGCCGGAGCATACAACGGTCGAAACGTTGTAATAAATATGGCAACAAAGATGAGGACAATAGTCCGAATAATGTAAATAGTGTACATAATACCTCATCTCAGAAATATAGACAGATCCGAATACATGTAAACAGTCAGAAATCCAATACTCAGGGCAACAGTTACTCACAAATCGATGGACAAAGTAGAAAAATAAAACTGCTCTTCAGTTCAACTACTTTTATCGATGAAACAATTTTCTTCATTGGTTGACAGTTGAAAAGGACAAACAATATATTAGCATGTACAAGATGCATTTAAGGCAACAACATTTTTATTTTGGTTATTTTGACTTTGTAATATCGTACAGAACACATGTGCCCTTTTTCATGGTAAGTCATTTTCTCTTTCACCACAGTCCCCATGATCTCATGATCCCACTGGTGATAAGCAGGAGCAGGTCTCTTAATTCTTGTGCTTCTTCTCAAAGGAACAACTACAGTCTCCTCTCCCGATGAATCACCTACCAAAGGGTAATCAGATGTATTTCCACAAGATTGTTACTTTCTTCCAAGAACATACTTATTTTGACCAGTCCCTCATTGTCAGTGGACTTGCTGTTAACATCACTTGTTGACATGTTTGAACCAACAAAGGGCCACAGATCCATCCCATAACATAGCATCCCATTTAGTGGAGGTGTCTTATAAATACTTGTATCTGGATTCTATGACAGTAAATCCCATTAGCGGGGGCAGTGGAAGGTGACACATCATTTTTGGGTGCAATACTGTGCCAATATATGGATTCCATCACTGATCAGTGTCAGGTAATGTTTACCATCATGATGAGTGATGTCCATCCCAACCTGGGTCCACACATTGCTAACTTCTAAGTTTCCTCTTGGCCATCATACTGGTGATGGATCAGTGGACTGACATTCTACATTCTTTGACTATGGCCCTAACCACTAACTTGGACATCGCAAGATCAATTTGCCTTGTGTAGTACAGGGTCCTTTTTAATGCCAGAATGCCCACTTTGACAGTGTATCAACCTTATCTTGTCTGAGCCACATTTGCTCACTGATGCTGCACAGAAAAGTTTTATGGCTTCCAACTCTTCACTGCATCGAGCCATTTCCACAGTACTCTTGTCAGCTTGTCTGCTTAGTTCTTATTGAATTTCACCAGCTCTATGTTCACCAAGAAGTCATTCACTGACCAGTTTTTCCAAGGTGCTGAGCCTCTTCCAAATGAGCATCTCACTTGAGGCCTTTGTGTGTATTCTGATCTTTCCAGTGAGAGTATCAGATATGCCTCCATAAACACATGGAAAGTTTGTGAATAACTGCAGCTATTTTGCCTTCCATTGAAGTACTACATTAACACCCCTGAATATGGCATCAAACTCGGCTACATTTATGTGCTGAACATTTCTTTTTGGGACACGACCAGCATGCATCCTCCCATTTGATTGACACTCTGGTTGCAAGAGATCTCACATTCACCCATACTTCAAATTCATATTGTAAATCATATTGTAAAGGGGGGGGGGAACTGTTACTGCATCGGCCCAGCTAGATGTAACCTCAATTGCTCTGCATTTGATGAAGGTGGTCATAATATGGAACCAGCCACAAACAGGAAGTGTCTTACTAATTTTATGCATTGTGAAAATATTTTTTGCCAAGTCAAAACTTCAGGTCCTTTCAGTACCTCATTTCCATACTTCCAGTACAAGGTGTTCTGATACCCTAGATTTGCAAGCTGACCACTCAGGTATTGTCCTCCAACCCTTCTGAGTCTTTGCACATCATTCCAAAAATCAGCAAGATGTTGTCTTGCACATGTTGCAGATGTCATGTCTTCATTGACATAGATATTGTCAATATAGACTGAAGTGACCTGGAGAATAGACTCATTTTTTGCCAGCACATTATCCACAATGGCTTTCATGATAGCCAATGCCACACTGAGCTCAAATCCTATTCTTGTCAGGCAGTACCTCCACCCCAAATGATGGTTTGAAATGGCCACAGCAATCGATGCACACATATCTGTAGGTACAACAAACATCTGCATGAACCTTGTATGCATCAACATGCTCATTTAGTTTGTGGTAATCTGACACTGGCTGGACCTTTTATTTATTCTTTCGAATCACTGCCATTAATGGGATCAGGCCACTTGGGGGACCAAGTTCTTTTTTGGGTTAAGGTATCAGCCACCTGTCATCTATCCATGCCTGTAGTTCATGCTAATATTTGCTCCTTGCCTGCTTAGACACAGGGTACTCAGGTACCCATTTTTTTTTTTAGATATTCCAGTGGATGTCTATCCAGCTACTTCCATGATGTCATCCAGATCCTGGTACATTGGTCAAATTTCACAGTAAAGTCAGGCTGATTTACAGTCATGATTGCACAAACCTGACTTCACCCATTTTTGTAATGTGAACACTACCCAACCTCTCAATGATATTCATCCCAAGGAGCAGGTCAAATCTTAAAAATTTGCTCTCCATGACCAAAACATCTATATTGATAGGATCACCATTGTCTATGTAAAATTCCATGTTTGTGACTCCTCAATTTCTAAGGACTTTTCCATCAGCCGTCAGCACATCCACTTTGTGTTTTTTCTATAGACGATAATTAGATATATTCATAAGTGGCAGTACATTTCAACCCATCAATGCACACATCAATTATGGGGAGAGTTTCTTTCATGACTTGTGAGGAGGAGAAACTGAGACTGACATGGTCAGGTAAGAGAGGTACCACAACTGGTAGTGCTGCATTTACATCCTGGAGGAGAACAAGGCTGGCACTGATGCATCACCCCCTAACCCCTTTCCTGAACAATCTCATGACAGGTACCCTGCCTCTTGGTACCTATGGAAGCAGTAGCAACACACTGGAGGCAGTCCCTTGCCAGGTGATTAGGGCCATTACACCTGTAGCACTTGATTCTCACAGAAGAGCCCACAGAACATGTTTACAGTGGGTGAGCCTTGCAGCCATTACCACCAGTTTTGTCTTCTACAGACTCTTCCTTCCTAAGCGCCTGGGCTCAGGCCAGTAACTTGTCAAGCATCAGCAAGTCCATCCTGAAGGCTGACCTAATATGTCATAATATGGAGACAGGGAGGCTACAAACAAACATGTATACTATCGTGGAGTTGGGTATTTCTCCAAACAGTACAACCAGTTTTTTTTAAATCAGCCAGGTGAACACCTACAGTTTCACCTGGGCAGTTTCCTAGCTTCAAACTGCTCATATGCAGAGAAACTGTCAGCAACAAAAGTAGTATATAGTAAATCCTTAATTCATGCTGCATCCACTCTCTCTTCCTTGGCCAATTTTTGATACACTGCAAATGTCCCTCCTGTCAGTTGAAGGGGAATGACTACTTTACACCACGGAGGATCATTTGATGCCAAAGAAGGTCTTCAGGCAAATAATTAGAGTTATTTTCTTTTGGAAGCAGGGGATTATGTAGAGGAAAAAATTCCTTTGATTCTTTTTTTTTTTGTGGGGAATTGTAGGTTGTATAAAATTGGTAGCAAAACAATGTAAGCAAGCAAGTTTGGTGAAGGGTGTTTATTTTTTTAAAATATTTTCCTGTAAAACCTAATTTCTTAATGAAATTTATGATGTTAATTGGATCAGTATTTTTAAATAGGTCCTTTAAGTTATCCGATTTGTAGAGTTTGTTTTAGGCTTGCTGGAAGTTATAGCAATTTAGTAGTATGTGTTTGACTGTATATGGTTCCTGGTATGGAACACATGCTGACAGTTCCTCATTTTTAATAGATCTTGGTGAGTTATGTATGTGTGTCCCATACAGAGTTTGGCTAGTAACATCTCTCCTTATCTTTCTGTATCTTGACTGTCTTTCACTAATGATTGGCTGGATGTTGAGTAGTTTGTTGTTCAGACAGTTGTTCCAGAATTGCTGCCATTTTTCTTTAATGGTCTTGTTTATGGTGGGTTGGAAGTCAGTGTGTGGAACCCTTACATTTGAGAGAGCCATGTTCAGCAATTCCTTTGCTATTTTGTTGGCTTTTCCATTTCCTTGTATGACAATATGGCTTGACATCCAGCATAGAATTATTACAGTGTCTTTTTTCTTATAAATAGCGTCAATCCTATTTAATAATTTATTTATTAAGGGGGGTATCCCATGTTTTTATTCTTCAGAGCTGTGAGTACATACAGTGAATCAGAGATGATAACAAACCTATCTGACCCACTGGATCCTATTATCCTTCGACCTCCCTATGGTTGGTAGGAACTCCATTGACAATCCCTTTCCATATTGTTCGGTCAGGCATTGTTGCCCCAGATCCCCAATGCCTAATCCTGAGTCCGAAGCTATGGTGTCTGGGAAAGTCAATTTTCATAAGACATGATAGCTCTTTCGGTGGCCAATACAAAATGTGGGACACCAACCCTACATCTAGGAATGTTTAATATTATAGAATCTGGATTCTATAATATCTAAAGCCAAGTGTATAGCTGAGGCTTCTGCATTGAAGATCAAGGCTTTCTCAGGCAATCATTTCTGCATTATGCTGTTCAATACAGCGGAACATCCAATTCTGTCCAAGATTTTAGAGCCATCAGTGTATATATGTTTATAATTTGGGTGAGCTTGTAGGACAGTATGGCTTTCTTCCATGTAATCAGATAATTCGGTATTAAGTTTAGGGTATTTAGTAAGGTTTAGCATTATCATAGGGTGTTTCATTAACCAGGCTGGTTTTTTTTTAAATGATGGTTTTATGAATTAGAGTTGGATTTATTTGAGTTTCACTAATGAGATTTTCCATGTAAAGGCCAAGAGGTTTGATAGCAGTTTTTCTTTCCATATCTACACAAGTATGGTGTAAGGATTCAGAGTCATGTCATAGCCATTCTCTATCATCCCAACTATCCCTTTCCACTGTATGACGAGCTGATTGGATTGGGCTATTTTATCCGCCCATCTATCCCAGGCTGGGACTGAAGTGGTGTGTTGTGGAAACTCCTGGCCATTTTATACCAGGTTAAGAGTCACTCAGTCAACAGCACTCCATCCCCGGGCATCACATGCTACCACCCACAACAAACAGGTAGCCCCATTGAAGGGGATTTATAGTTATGGGAAATCAGTTTTTGTAAAGGGGTGCTTTATATATTGCAATTTTATAGGTATTTTTATATGGACAAGTAGTTTAGTCATAACATTTTGTATAAACAGTTTGTAGATTGTGATTTTTGTTGGTTGTTTATCGGTGTCTATTTTTTTTTCCAATAGATTGTATGGAAAAAATACTTTTCCTGAAGGCACCATCGTAGGTATAAACGGATATGTTGTAGGCTTATCGTATAAGCTGACAGCATGTAGGTGAAGTTTTCTCATAAAAATAATTAGTATCTAATCCATTTTGCTTCCTATACTATGCCTGATTGTAATTTAAGTTCCTACCCAGGACATAAGTGAACTTGTTTTGTAAAAAACCTATGATTGCAGTTTAACCCCATGCCCAGGATGTAGATGCAGTTTAATGTCATGCTCAGGACAAGGGAGCTGGGCAGAAAGAGGAAAAAAGTCAGGTCGGCAGAAAGAGGAAAAAAGTCAGGTCGGCAGAAAGAGGAAAAAAGGCAGGAAGGCAAACACAGAGAATGAAAAATCTGAAAATAGCAAATGGCCAAAACAACACCAAGAAGATGGTTACCTGAAGATCCAGTTTTTTTTGTTCAATAGATTTATAATCAGTCATTGTTTCTAACTGTGGTTGCAGTCGCTTGTCCATTTGAACAGACCATTCCAAAAACTCCACTTTGGTTTCTTCAAACAACTGGTGGTCTTCTACATACTTCTCCCATTTGACTATTAATTCCTAGAGTTAAAAAAAAATAAAATAAAATTGAGAAAAAAAACAAAACAAAAATAAAACCAAAATCAATAGAAAAAATCAAGACAAAATAAAATTAAAACAGATCCTTATTTATCAAACAACTTTCAAGTTTAAAATATACCTGGGTGATCATGGCTCTCCACAACTTCCAATCTTTTATAGCTCTTAGTAATATTTGTCATTTTACTATCCCTCCTATCCCATTTTGACATCCATTTACATAAGCTCCTTAAGTAGATTATTTGCTGTTTTCCTGTCTCTCTTGCATTCACTATCCTATGAGTGTCACATTCTCCAAACCCACTTTCCTCATTATGCATTCCAGAAATTTCAACTGCCTCTTTCTGATTCTAAGTATAAGTATCAACTTTGTTTCAATTTTCCTTAAAACTTCCTCATTGTTCAGTTCTTGGTATTCTCAGCATCCTTCTGTAGAACCACTGTTGTCTCAAATCTCCTTTTCATCTGTGAGAAAACTGTCTAGTAGAAGTGTCAACAAATGAGTTATTATTGTATTCATTAATTGAATTAACATAATCTTGTGCATGATCAATATTCGCATTTTATTAACATGATTAATGACCAGCTACTTGTTTCTGTCTGGTAGGATAGACAACCAATTCATGTTGCTTAAGCATGTTTACGTTTGTTCAACACTCACAGCACTCAACTGTGGTTTATACTGTAACTAAGCTGAGTGAACTTTACTTGTAGTTTTTGGGAGAGAGTGCATAACAGTTTGAGCAAAGCCAGTATGCTTAAACTCTCGGTCATGATGATTTGCAACTGTGTGCTAGCAAAACCATTGACAGTTTCTGAATAGTTCCAGCTATCAATTTTCACTAACAAAATTTGGGTGAACCCATGATATTGTTTTCAGGCATTTTTCAATGCTGCTACACACTGAGATTACCTCACCTGTCCAATAACATCAAGAAGTCACTTTCTTCAGTATACTAGTAAGTTCTAGCAATGCTGTGTTCTGAACAGTTTTAATTCTTCCTTGATCTCATTCAATGTTAATTCTAGTGATTTTGGTTTGGTTTCAAGTGTATACAATATTCTTCTATGTGCCGTGTCATTTAGGATGTGTGTAATTATGGCTCCTGTCCTTAATATCTTTTAGTAAGTTTTGCCATTTTGTTATCTCACTTATAACCATCATGTTTCTATTTTTCTCAGGTCTTGACTATTGTATCCACCCCCATCTATTTTTATTGTTCTCTTTCATTTTCACCTCATAGTTTGCTGACGGTTTAACAAATTCTCTCCTTTGTTTCTTAATCCGGTCTTTTCGAGTGAATTGGGCAGTTGGTATGTCTGGATCTCTTACACATTACAGTTTCTTACTCTGGCAACAATTTAGTCATTATGTTATACAGGGTGAGGCAAAAGTTGTGCCTCATAAGGGTTAACGGATAGGTCGATGAAAACCTGTTGAGTGACCACCGAGGTCATCAGACCCCACATGATTGGATTTTTTTCTGTGGAATCATTTAAAATCGGTTATCAGACACACCTAAGAAATATTTAGGAACTTAAAGAATTAAATATGAATGCAGTAAAATGACAGAGAAAACTCGCTGAAGTGTTAATGAATCATGCAGGCATAGAATTGAAATGCGTTTTGAAAGAGGAGGAGGATATTTTGAACAACAAATAACAAATAACTAGTAAATACAATTTTCATGTGCAATACTTTTAACAAATTATCCCTGTGTTATGTGACATTTGCCTCACCCTGTATATCTTGGCACTTGTCAATGAATAAGTTTGTTTTTTCAACTGTTACAACTGCTTGCATTGTAAGAGTTATAAGAAATTGGTTTGTCTGAGTACTCAGTCATTCCCTTTCCAGACAATTATCATGGCATACCAGTGCATGATGGGATAAAGCATTTGATTCTTTTTCATTTTTATAGATGGTCTTTCATTTATTGACATTAGTTGTCTCAAATCATCTCCCCAGTTCCCAGCGGATCAATGTCCTTCATCCTTACATTGAAATTTGCACTGTGATTTTCTCAAACACCAGAACTAATCTCTTTCAAATCTCAAGTCAGACAGCAAGCACTTTCTGCAGGATATTTACTGTGCCGAAAAGGGTTGGGTTTTTTTTTTTTGCAACATTGTTGTACTGGGTACAATTCCAATGGTGTCAAAATCTTTCTGGGAGATCCTTGGAATCAATGCGAGAGTTGGCATGACAATTGGCTCAACTTTGGTATCTACATTCTCTCCCCATCTACTCTCACCTCTGAATAGTTCACAATCTTTTCAACTTCTTTACTTGTAATTTAGTGATCTCCAGGACATCCCATATCTTTCAACACACATGAGAACTTTTTATGATCTATGTTTATGCCTGGACTGATCTGGAGTGTTCAATAACATGGTCAGTCTGAATTGTGAAACTTGAGTTTCACTTGCGCTGTTTTCCTGCTGTGGCAACATTTTGGTTTGTTTTGGTGGTATTTTAATTAAAATGCAATCATGACACTTTAATGATGTTTAGACTCAAAAGTATAATTACCTTCATTAGACTGACAAAATTCTGATATCTCAAAGTCAGTTGTGAATGTTGGCTGCCCAGGCGGACATCCATGACAACTTGCATCATTGTTTGAACTTCACTTGTTAAAGTATCCAAGGTTGGCTGCTTTTGCAGAATTTCTTCTCGTTTTTCCTAAAGAACAAAAAATGAAAACAGTAGTATTAATTAAAAAATGCATATGGCTATCAGTGTATTTGCAGCTTAGCATATTTTTAAATTAATGATGAATACTAATTGAATAATTCATGCTTGTTTAAAAAGTGCAAAAATGAATTTAAAAAATCTAATAAAAAAATAATCTAATTCCATTTGTGAGTGAGTCTGTACTGTTGTAAACATACAACAGTATGTTCACCCAGCTTTCCAGTGACCATTTAATGATAACTCAATATTGTATTTCTATCCTTGTTCACATCATTGCACACCAAAAACTGGGAAAAGTTCACTGCATGTTCACAAAGAAATCAAATGCCACAACAAGGAAAGAGAACTCAAACACCTGTTCCCGGTTTATGAAAGTGTTTTCTTCAGGGTTTCACTTGCTTGGTCTGGGTCGGTGGATAGATAGATGACAATTGGGATGGCAACTGCCATGTCAGCCTAACAGCTCAGCTCTTCTCTCCTACTAACTCTGTGCCCATCATGAATAGGCTGCATCAGAATCACCTGAGGGATAACCTGTCCCACTTCAAAAGCTATCCAGAACTGATTTCCTCAATCCCAACTGTGACTAAAACACAAATCATCAATATCTGATTTCGTTAATACTTGATCGAAAATGCTTTCTTTTACTTATTTGTTCTTTTGCTCTCCTTTGGTCAAGTGAGTGACACTTACAAGATCCCCATCTAACAGAATAACTTTATATCAAGATAAAAATCATACCTTTCCCTTCTATATTGGTGAACCAATCATAGTGTCTCATTGTAACTATAGCCTATCTCCATAATACTGTAATATCATTTTCAATATCTATTTTAATATTCCCAGTTTAAATGGTGTACAAGAGGTGCTATTATATTTCAACAACCAATCAAATCCCAACAAATGCATATCAAATTTTGTATACAGAATTGTATATGGTGCATATGGTTCATATAGTCAGTTATTCTTTGACCCACACATATAAACACATATTATATTTAGTTTGGGTAAATATTTTGTTTTGGGGGGCTTTTTTAAACTTTTTCATACTTTGGACATATTTGATGGTACGGAAGATATAATTTTTTTCTCCTGAAAATGGTTAAAAAAATTATCCCTCTAATCTTCTAGATTAAGTCAAGGCTAATATTTACTCAGATGCCGCAGACTACCATTATTTATACTCTTGTGTACTAAATACAAGTACCAGCACAAATTATTTCTTTCAATTCCCTCTACCCCAAGCATGGTCTTTATTTGGTAAAAGTTCTGAGCAGAACATTTTTTTGAACTAGAACATTTATTTTAAGCTGAAATATTCCCTCCTGCAAGACTATTCCAGACAGCATTCGTATTTAGTATAAAAAAACTACCTAGCCTAACTCCATAATACTGTAATATTATTTTCAATATAAATAACAGTAGATTTTGTCTGATTTTCATATCTGCTGGTAGCTTCTTTTTTGTAAAACTATTTTCTGCTTTAGCTAAGCTGCTTTTCTTTTCTCTTGTAAATGACAGCAATATTATTATTAAAGAGTTTTTCTACTTCTGTCTGAGGTACATGTTTTGTCTAAGATTTTTTTCTGTTCTACTGTAGCTATATATTTCCCTGATGTTGTTAGTTCAGACTTTCAATTTTTCCATTTCCCAGTCTCTTACCCAAATTGTAGATTTCCCTATTAATTGTCCTAATAAATCTAATCAATATGCTTCCTTACTTGATTTGTTCTTTACCTCCTCTCTTAGCTCTAGTTGAGCTTTACAACACTGTCCACTTGGCAACTCTGATCATGCTGTAGTATCTATTCATATATCATTCCAGTCATCTATTATATACGAAACCCTATTCATAAAACCTCCTTGTTACCAGCATGCTGATTGGTATTCACTTTGTGACTTTCTTCGAGATACTCCTTGGATCAATATTCTGAACCTTCCCACTGAAAATCGTGCCAGTGAAGTTTCTTTTTGGGTCAAAGCTGGTATGGATACTTTTGTTCCTTCTTGGAAATACCAGATGTAATCTCAATCTTCTCCATAGTTCACAGTGTGGCAGTTCCAACCACAACAGACACTTATTTGTAGGTGCATGTAATAAATGTAAACATGTCCTTGAAGGAGTTAAGTTTTTGTTTAGATGCATTAGTTCTAGTACAAAGCACTTGAGGGACAGCTTTTATCCTTGGGCCCTGCATAAAATGAATGCTGTCATATGCTGATAATTTTAAATGTCATTACTTTTATTCAGTCAATACTGTGTGTGTGTGTGTATTTGTTTAATCTGTTATCTGCATGTGTGTGTGTGTGTGTGTGTATATATATATATATATATATATATATATATATATATATAAGGGAACATTGAGGTCAACATCCAATTGCAACATTCTGTTTCATGCTTATATGGAATTTCCATGGCCTGAAGATTGTGTTTAAGCATGAGACAGACTGTTGACATTGGGCGTTGTCCAGTTATGTATTACATGGCAACAAGAATAATAGATAAATTAATGCAGTACTGTGCAAAAGTATTTAGCTATTTTAAAATCTCATTCAGATCTCATCAGTTATAGGAATGACTAATTAGGGCTATGGTTAAACCTATAGAAATGCAATATTACCATGCAATTACTGTTTATCATGAAACAATAGTTTAAAGTGGCTAAAGTAACTTACAGCATACTGTACAATAAAGATTAGTTTTAAAACTTCTTATTTTTCAAAAGGAATGAACTACATATGTATACAACAAAGTGAATCAATAAGTCAATAGCTTTGAACAGTTATAAGTAAAATTTTGATCTGAAATTTTCACTGTATCATGTTCATTGCTGAAAAAGGTGAATATTTTAGTTTTCATAATGGTTCACAATGACACCAATGTGTACATATTTCAACAGATAGGGCAAAAAAAAGGATGTGAAAATTTGCATAGCTAAACCCTGGGCTACTCTGAATAAAATAGATGTAATCAGGAAATCTGATCTACCAGGCAACCTCAAATGGAGCTTCTTTTATGCCACTATAGTCGGTTTTGATGTATGTATGCTTGGACATTAACTAAAATCCTTGAGTACATTTGATGGAACCAACCCCCCAGATGCTAAGAGCTATACTTAACATCTCTTGGAGAATATCCAACTCCATCACAGCTCTATGGAACCATCCCTTATATTTCTACAACCTTATATGAAAGCAGAATGTACATTGCAGGACATTGCTGGCAAGTAAAACAAAAACTTCCCAGTGATCTACTGCTCTGGACAGCTAGCCATACTACAAGATAGGTTGGTCACCCAATAACCACCTACAATGACCAACTATGACACAGGACGCCACTCTAATGACCTCCTGATCTTGATTCAGGACAATGGTATTTGGTGTGATAGATTCATGAATGTCTGAGCTAGCTCAACTGAATAAATAAATAAAAAAATCATGTTCAATTTATATGACCTTTGAAGAAATGTTGCATTAAGGGCCTTGACAAGGCAGTAGATTACTTTGAAAAATATCGTGTAAAATAAATACTTGCTTCTACATTCAGTTCAGGCTTATTGATGAACTTATATAACTTATACTTACTTCCATTAGAGTACAGATATCTACATAGAAAACCTGACCAAGTGCCACTGAATGTTAACCCTGAAGGCTTTTAGTGGGTCTGAAGCCTAATCATTATGTGTTGTTGCTGTGGTTTCCATAGCATGGCTTTTATGGGATGGAGTTGCTAGTCCCACATGAAACTGATTTTCTATTCAGATTTGTCCTCCTAAACTGATTCCCCATCAAATCTAGAGGGATTAGTCCTTTCTGATATTAATCACTAGCTGACGGGGAAATGAGATAGATTCACATCTTTTCAAGGATATTTGTGCAAAAGTGACTGCAATGATCTTAGCCAGAATTTGAGCTCAGCATGCCAAGCCTATTTTCCATATCTATATCTGTTATGCAACATACACAATTAAGAATAATTAGATACCCACAATTTTCTTACCTTAAATTTGTTGAGCTGGACACGTTTCTCGTCTAAGGATGATTTCAGTTCAAAGTGCTTCACTTCATCCTCACAGTTCTTAATCCACTGGCTGAAGTCTATCATGTGAGAATCAAGTTGCTTCCATTGTTGCAACAAATTTTTCATGTCATGCTGCACTTTATCCAGTTGTTGTGCGTACCAATTCCATCGACTGTACACAGATTTAAGTTCTTGGTCAAGTAAAACAATTCCTTCTTCAGATGTTTTTTGCTCGACTTTTTGGCAAAGTTCTGTGACTTCTTGGAGTTGCTTCTTTCGCTTCTCAATCTGGCCAGCATATTCCTAAGAAAATTTCAAGTAGATATAAGAAAAAAAAAAAAAAGGGAAAAGTAATTAATAATTAATTTAAATTCCCTTTTTGGCTATGATTTATGTAATTTTTTTTTTTATTTCTAAATATCGAATCTGAAGTGCCTAATACAAGGGAAAGTCTTAATAATAGGGTGGGTTGGAATGGTTGTTTTTTAAAATCATTTAGCCTCAAGCAAAGCAATAAAGCCACTAAGATGCAAGGGGTTACTTAGAATGATGGATAATAGAGCGAAGGAAACTGAGAAAATGTTACACATTAGATATCTGTAGCAAGTCCTGATAAAAATAAAATATATAAACAAATATAAAAAGAATTCAAATTAAAATAAGGCATTTGTGCATTCCTTTAAAATCTGCATGTCTGTCTTTCTCCCTCACTAAACTTCTTTCTATACTTCTCTTTCAACTAATGAGAAGGCAACCCTCAAATAAAAAATGGAAGAAGAAAAGAGTAACCAGCTGAAAAGGGCCAGAAGTTTGCAGGAGCAGAGCCTACTTATTTGTGACTGAAAAATACCAAAAAACAGGAAGGCTCCATGCATAACTTTCATTATTAAAAAAAAAAAAAAAGCAACGAACACCAAAAATAAAATAATTTTGGTCAATCAAAAAATTGACAAAGAGACTTTTGATGAAACCAGTATTCATGCCAGAGTTTTGGTGAGTGGTCAAAAGTTCAGCTAGACAGAACAGAAGATAGCGTGGAGATGCTACCATGTAGAAACCAGCCATGCATGACACATGAAGAAGCAGTTATGGTCATCTGCTAATGATATTTCAGCCCTGCTTAGTGCTAAGAAAAACACACATTGACACTAACCTATTTCGAATATTACTACTATCCCTATCACGGTCCGACTTCAAAACTACCACAAATGGACATTTCTCCAGTCTGTTATAAATGAACATTTTGATATACCAAGTACCATAGGACTCACTCATTACTCTAAAGAAAATAAATTAAGTTACCACTTAATTTCAGATCTAAAAAGTAGGTCATATTGAAGGTTTTATGAAAAAAGTATATAAAACTGTCTCAATATAAGTTGGATTAAGAATTGACATCTTTTTAGGACTAATAAAATTAAAGAAATCTAAATTGACTATTAAAAGACAATGATACCAACCTTGATCCGTTCCAGTTTATTCTGCAAAGAGAGACGATCACCACTAAAATCACTGGTTATTTCTAATTTTTCTGTGGCCATACTGAGCCAGTCCACAAAATCTCGGCACATATCCTGGTACGTTTGATGATCCCTGACTGCTTGTTCAAGATGTTGCAACTGGTTTTTAGACAAGGTCAGTACAGCATCATAATTCTTTTGGAGATTGGCTACAGGTCTGTGTACATCAGCCACTGTGGATGACTGAATTAAAGACTGGGTCCTGTCCTGCACACTCTCCAGAGTGTGTTGCCGAGAAAGAATGTCCTGGTGAAGCACCTGTTTTGTAAAAAAAAAAAAAAAAAATTTTTTAAATTAACAGTTCATGAAGAAATTGAATATAAAAATGAAAGTAACTTTAAAAAATACAAAAAAAAGAAAGCACAAAGTTCCTCAATATTGTAAACATGTAATTTAATCACACTTCTTTGTTGGAATTTGAGACATGAAGTATCATGATTATATACTATGCTAGTTGGAATAACATGCTAATCTGGCTTGTTATACTCAGTTTCAAACTATTGTACCTTATAGCCTTCTTCAGGTGTCTAATACTTAAAGACATTATTAAAATAGATACTGCTATATATCTTGATAAATTTAATACTTTTCTAAACACATGAATAATACCTAATCATAATTTATATTTTTGATTATAAGTTTTCACTATTTTCTTTGTCTATACATGTATTATTTTTATTGCCATAAGTGTCTTTCACCTCTTTTTATTTTCCTATCAAATAACCATCTTATTTTAACATAATTCCTATGTACAAATCACATTGATTTGTTAATATTTTTAAATTTTATTAACTGTTAAAATTTTTTAAATTGACCACATTGTTGATATATAACAGGGTTCCCATGGTAATGACTTTCTCTTAGACTTTTTCAGCTTTTTTTTTATATAATGTTCAAAATACAAATTATCAACATTCAACTGGGTTTCATGTATTCAATCTTACAGATACATATATAGAAAGAATTATGGAAGGTTCTGATAGATGAGCTGATACAGAGTTAATACATAAATTAGATGATTTTTTTTTATAAAGACTTATTCATAGCTTATTCTCAAAGTCAATATCATGTCTTTAAACCTGTTTGTACTGTAGGGCATTGTCACAGCATTAGTAACATCAGGTTATCACCCGCCCACATTTAAAATCATATATATATATATATATATATATAAATCCCTCGATTAGTCTGGCTAATGTGTACATTGAAAGATATGCACTAATTGAAAACGTATTCATCGATAAATAAAATTGACAAGCAAACAAAATAATTACCCATTTTTCCATTTTAGAAAAGTTTTGGTTACTTGGTAACTATAAAAAACAATTTTCAATTACTATGGTTAAACTGAAGAATGTTCTACCACACAAATTGAGTATTGTGCATACACTAATCGAATTTTGGTATGAAGAATTTCAGCACACTAACTGCAAATGCATTAATCAAGAGATTCCTCTCTCTCTCTCACTCTATATATATATATATATATATATATATATATATATATATATATATATAGACACACACACACACACACACACACACAGTAGTGGATTCTTCTGTTACTTTTGGCAGATGAAGATCAAGCAGGTTAGTTCTTAGAACCAACAGCCACACTACCCACACATATCATTTGATTATAGCGATGAAGGCTTGTGCAGAACCAACCACACTTTTTGGAAGAGTTGAATGCAGAGAACTGATGTACGATATGCCACAAAGTCCCCCAAACGACTCTCCACTGAATTCAGAGTTATCCTTCTCCTAGACCGTTTACCATCCAAGGCTATATGATCCAGTCTGCTATTTGGTTTGGTTTCATTTGGTCAATATACAGCTATTTTAGAGGGTGTGATGAACCAATGGAAATCACAGAATTATATATATATATATATATATATATATATATATATATATATATAGATAAAACATTTGAAAATTAAAACTACTAAAGTTAGGTATTCTGTTAAGATGAAAAATTTCCAAGAATCCAGATCAAAAAAGAAATGAATTTCATTTGATTTATTATATCTGATAACTAGGTCCAAACTATGCAAGCCACAACATTTATCCTTTATTTGAATGCACAATATACTGACAGACTAAAATCCAACTTACCTATTTGACTAAACTTTAAAGTCTCTATTTTTATGACTGAATGAAAAAACCAGTCTGATTAAAATTACCTTTTAGTATATTTTTTTATTATAAGTTTCTTTTAGATTATTATGATTCCACCTTATCATAACACTCTGAGTTGAACCCCTTGATCACAAGAGCATACTGAAAAATCCTGCACCTACATAACCCATCTCTCATGAAAGGCTCCTCTAGAGACACACATGATTTCAAATCTTGGACGGTTGGTGGAGTTTACAATATGTCAACCTTTTTTAGGCTATGTCAAAGACAGTTTTTTCTTTTAGCCTTTTATCTGTTTCAGGGATAGGTAAATATTAGTCATTTGAGTCTATATGCATTCACTTGTTTCAAGGATAGGTAAATATTGGTCATTCACATTGAGTCTATAAGCCTTTACTTGGTTTGAGGATAGGTAAATAGTGATAATTTATATTTAAGTCTATAAGTATGTACTAGGTTTGTGGATAGGTAAGTAGCAGTTGCTTATATTTGAGTTCGGAAGCATTTGCTTGGTTCCCCAAATCTTGGTAGAAACTACATTTCTTTTCAATTTTGTGACGTTTACTAAAGCTGCCAAGGAGTTCATTGGTCCAGAACAGTGGGATAAAGGAGCAAGAAGGAAAAAAATGATGAAATAAGGCCAGTAGTAGTAGTAGTAGTAGTAAAGAGACCATGAGTGCACACTGAAAAATCCTACACCCACATAACCCATCTTTTATAAAAGGCTCCTCTAGAGAGAGACATATTTTCAAATCTTGGACAGTTGGCAGAGTTTACAATATGTCAACCTTTTTTAGGCTATTTAATGTCAAAGACAGTTTTTTCTTTTAGCCTTTTATCTGTTTCAGGGATAGGTAAATATTAGTCATTTGAGTCTATATGCATTCACTTGTTTCAAGGATAGGTAAATATTGCTTTAAGGAACCAAGCAAATGCAAGAAGAAAAAAAGATGAAATAAGGCCAGTAGTAGTACTCATAATAATAATAATAATAATAATAATAAATAAAAAAAGTTGTGAAATGACATTGATATTGATTCTTTACTTTTTTATCACACTGATGCCATGTCATCATATATTAGTGACATGGCATTTCAGTTTATACCATATCTACAGATACTAGTGACTGTTAGGTCTTCATCAAAGATTGAAAACACCATGCATATTTCTATATAAAGTAGGTACCTCCACAAGATCGCTAAAAAAAGAGCATAGCATGATGAAAAAAACGCCAAACTTGATGAAAACAAAATTTTATCATCTAAATGTTTATGTTATTATTAAGAGGAAAGATCAAAGTATTTTGGGGGTATTTTTTTTACATTTTTTTAATCATTCCTAACAGGTCAAAAAATTTTGTTAAAAATCTTGTTTTTTTTTTTGTGTCAGCAAAATTGACAGATGGCAACCATTTTTTTCCATTTTATAAAATCAATGAAAATCTGTTTGAAATTCTTTTAAATATCAATTATCATTTTTTCAAAACTTATTTTAAGAAAATCAGAAATTATAATGTTTATTTTAAATATTTTGAACCAAGCTTAACTTAGCTTCTGCGCCGAAAAGATGTAATTTGAAAATAAAACAAAGCTTTTACATTTAAGTGAACAAATTATTTACTTTGTTCTTTTTAAGGAAAACTTTAAGCACTCTAATTTTTACTGTTTTTTGTACTTAGCTTTCACCTTTACGTTTACGATGCTTTATGGAAAATATATTATAAATAAATTAAAACAAGACTGTTACGAATGAGATTAAATTTCATAAGAAAGGTATCTAATTAATTTATAGGTACCTTTCTTATGAAATTTTATCAGAAATGTACATAAAATTCTATAATTTTATGTACATTTATTACATTTTACTGTGCTATTTGTATTTCCATTCATTTTATTATTAATTTTGATATTTCATTTATGGAAAAATGCCATAACTGAGATTAATATAAAAATAAGATTATATAAATTTCATAAGATGATACTGATACTTTTAGGTACCCTTCTCAGTTGAAATTGAAAAATCAAATAAACTTCTCCCCATGTGTTTTGCAAAAGTAATGGCCTTAATAGCGGAGAACAATGCAAATAACGCAACTTAATTGTATTCTGGTTGGTCTTCCGTATTTTATAATTAGAGCCCGATTATAAACACAAAATTACATTTATTAATTACTGTGGATCTTCTGATTAGTCAAAATGATACAATTTACAATGCACTAAAAAAAAGATCTATTTCATAAAGACACTTACAAAACTTGATGCGGCTTTTAACTAATTTTATAATATTTTAACAACTTAAATGTAAAAATCTATTATAATTAAAGAAATAACAAATAATTGTATTAGAAATTCATTTTTCATCGAAAAATTTTTTTGCTTTCAGAAAATATTTTCCATATTCATAAAAACAACTAAATGCAAATAAAAGCATTTGAAATTAAAATATATTTGTTTTATTGAGTTTTGTATGTTACAATTCAGAGCTGATTTTCAGGTAGGGAGGATCCAATTAAAAACAAAAAAAAACATGATTTGCATTCTTCAAAGCCTTGTGATTTTAACTATTGCAATCACTAAACCTGACGCAATAGAATTTCTAGCGTTTTCATAAAATTAGTTTGGAGGTGGATAATAAATATAAAAAAAAAAAATTTCTGCCATGACTTTAATAAAAGAAAACATATTTATAATAATTTTGATCATCTGTGAATACTTTCTGAAAGTTTCATTAACATCCGACAATTATTTTTATTTTTGCAAGATTTTCCATACAAAAAAAACGTGCTAAAAATTGTATATGTTATTTTACTAGATCCGGTGATACAAAGAGAAACAAGGATTTTTAAATGAAAATTCAGATTGTTCTAAAAAGAAGGAAAAATTTTTAAAAATAATTAAAATAAACTTTGATCTTTCCTCTTAAGAATAACAAATATTTAGACGATAAAATTTTGTTTTTGTCAAGTTTGGCGTCTTTTTCATCATGCTATGCTCTTTTTTAGCGATCTCGTAGAGGTACCTAATATAAAGTAATGTCTGTGGAGTCCTATGAATGTTTTAGGAAAATGTATGCTTCTCTTAATTTTTGCTTGAATGCTTTAAAAATGTTGAGTAGATATAAAAATAAAAAGTTCAAGGAAAAAATTATTGATTCATCTACAAGATCAGTAATATTTGCAGAATTAATTTGTCACCAATATATGGTGATGTGGAGTTGTAATTATAAAACACAGGGTTATCCATTATCTTCAACATATATCCCACCATAAACTGTGCCTCTTAGGCTTGTACAGAGTAAAAACATCATTGTAAAAAGAATTAAATAAAAATTACATTTATAGTATGTAATAATGCTTTTTATTTGACATGAAGCATCCGATTTGTTTGTTTAATTTTGTTTTGTTTTACAGCATATCAACCACAATGGGTTATTAATGCTGACAATTTTTATTGCTGGTAATAGTTTTTTTTTTGCTTCAAAAATGTATTGCTGGTAATATTTTTTGCTTCAAAAATGTATTGCTGGTAATATTTTTTGCTTCAAAAATGTATTGCTGGTAATATTTTTTGCTTCAAAAATGTATTGCTGGTAATATTTTTTGCTTCAAAAATGTATTGCTGGTAATATTTTTTGCTTCAAAAATGTATTGCTGGTAATATTTTTTGCTTCAAAAATGTATTGCTGGTAATATTTTTTGCTTCAAAAATGTATTGCTGGTAATATTTTTTGCTTCAAAAATGTATTGCTGGTAATATTTTTTGCTTCAAAAATGTATTGCTGGTAATATTTTTTGCTTCAAAAATGTATTGCTGGTAATATTTTTTGCTTCAAAAATGTATTGCTGGTAATATTTTTTGCTTCAAAAATGTATTGCTGGTAATATTTTTTGCTTCAAAAATCTATTTCTGGTAATATTTTTTGCTTCAAAAATGTATCGCTGGTAATATTTTTTTTTAATGTATTGCTGGTAATAATGTTTTACAAAGTATTTCTGGGTCTGTCTATATTTCTGAGATGAGGTATTATGTACAGTATTTACATTAGTCGGACTATTGTCCTCATCTTTGTCATTGCCATATTTGTCACAACGTTTCGGCCGTTGTACGCTCCGGCCTTCTTCCTCAAGGACACATGGTACAGTGGATAAAGGCGTTGGTTAGATCCAGTGACAGACCCAAAGAGTGTGAGTTCAATACCCGGTTCAGGCAGTGGAGAACTTTCAGAGGGAAAATTACCAGGAGATAACTGATAACTGACATCCATCAAACATGGCTCGTGGAACTAGAACAGTCTACCCCAGTGATCGAAATAAAGGGTTCGGTTTGAAATTCCAACCACCTGAAGAAGGCCGGAGCGTACAACGGCCGAAACGTTATGACAAATATGGCGACAAAGATGAGGACAATAGTCCGACTAATGTAAATAAAGTATTTCTGGTATTAAAACTTATTTTTACATTTCCATAGTGTTTTGACCCCAGTCTGGATGTTAACTATTTACCCATAGCTGGGATCCTAACAAGTGCAACCACCCTGGATCAGGGTGGACCTGGGAACACCAGCAATTAAGAAGTAGTTCCATGCTCCTCAAAACCTCCTGATCAGAGGCCTTGCTGCTGGCTGTAGTTTATTATCTTACACAGGACGGGAAGCATCTGATTGCTAGAAAATGATATTGACCACTTTAATAAATAAATATAGCATACCTTAAAACTATATTGTTGTTATTATATATATATATATATATATATATATATATCATTTGGAAAATCCGAAAAAAAATATTATGCACGCAAGAAAGTTGTCATTACTACTAGTTGGTGACATGGCTTCTGATATTAGGAAAACAACTTTGGTAACCATTTTCTCAAAAAATACTGGAACTAAAAAAAAACAAAAAACAAAAAAAATCACACTTTTACTGATACCTAACATCTTTTACAAAATACTTAAAAAAAAATATATGTGTGTGTGTGTGTGTGTGTGTGAAAAGTGAGTGTATATGAATATATATATATGTGTGTGTGTGTGTGTAATATATATATTATTATTTATATATTGTATGCTTGGTACTTATTAGAAAGCGCTCAATATCAGAGATAGAGCTAACATATTTGGTTGGATTGATGCGAATTTGTGACCCTGGGTTTGATGCTTTTGATGATCACAAAAGCAGTGATACCCAGGGTCACAAACTCACATCAATCCAACCAAATATATATATATATATATATATATATATATATATATATATATATATATATAGTTGCCCCACCTGACCCTATCCTGATTTTAGGTTGGTAATCAATACATTAAATCATATTACACAAACTCACCCTGTGGTTTTGTAATTGTGCTCTTTTATTTGGGAGTAAACTTTGAAGTTCCATGTTTTTAAGTCGAGTGTTCACATCTTCTAACCATTTGGCAAAGTGTTCATAGCTCTCCTCAAATGTATGCCACTGCAGCAAACAACCTTCCATCTTACGTTGCACGTCATCCATACTGTCACTCAAGTTCTCCCAATCGTCTTTCAATGTTCTGCAGGAGAAAAATGAAAGAATTTTAGATTAGAGTTTTCATTAAGGTTATATATATTTATTTACTTAACATGACTTAGCTTGGTGCAAAGTTCCAAGCATAGCACACTCGGTGGTGACTGAAATCATCATGGGAATGATGGTGTATGTGATGAGCAAGATGATTTTACAAATCCTTACTCCATAACATCATAAATATAGTAAATGGTCTGTGATTCAGTTGTCTAGAATACCCAAAGAAATACACAAAATATAAATTTGACAATGAAGCAAGTAAGAGACAATAGTTTTTAATCTGCATCAATGAGAATATCTCCTTACCTTACTTCTGAACGAATAATCTCTCTTCCTTCAACTGCAGTATTGGGATAAAGTTTTTCTGCACATTCACACACTTCTGGAATGACATCTAAATGCTTGTCTTTATCAGCAATCAATTTCTGAAAATAAATAAATGAAGTTAATAAAGAAAGGATTCATTCCAAATTGGCTAAATAATTATTACAAAAGTTTCACTCTACTGTATTATATGTGGGAGCATTAACATTTTCATGTATTTAATACACAATCTTTGTAGCAAACTTTTATACAAAATTTGACAGTAATATTAGACAAGTTGATATTTTACAAATTTTGAGAGTCTGTGAGGCAAAACATGAAAAAGTGTTTGCCACCACAGATTGTCAATAAAATTAATCTGTGAAAACTAACAAATTTCTTTTCTTTAATGAACTTCACAGATCATTTAAAATAAAAACAATCTAAAATATAAAAATGAAAATACAGATCTGAGTATGATTATATAAAACAAAATAAGGGACAAATATGAAATGTTTATAAATTTATTTCACTTTTATTTAAGCTTCATCAGAAAATGAAATATGAAATAGAAAAAATTCTGGTATTTTTTTGTGTTTGTTTTAAATTGGTTAAGCAGACCTCACTTGTACCAGTCCTGTCAAGCAGTGTTCATGTGTGTTTGATATCAATTCTAGTTGGTCGCTGTGGGATTCAGTTAATAATGTGTATGTTTCTATTTGGCATTTTCATCTGTGTCTGTTGATTGAGGGAATATTTTGTGTGAAACATTAAACACACTTTATTAAAACACCAGCTCTTATAAAATCCATACTTAAAGAATCTAAGATCTGTCTACCTACAACCACAACCAATTTAACTTAAATTCCTTCACTCTCACACAAAAGATTCCCTTGATTATACATTTAGTTTAATATCAGTTTATATTTAAGTATTGATGATAGACAAAAAAATGTTGAGCAATATAAAATATTGAGTACAATTTAATCACAAAATGAAATTAACTGTGTGTGTCTGTGTGTGAGAGAAAGAAAGATTTTATGGTTACATCTTTGTTATAATTGGATTAATTTTCTAAATGTTGTCAGAAAACCACATGTATGACATAAAACTATAAATCCTGTGAGCAAGCCATCCAAATTGTAAAGTGTAACCAAATCAAGCTTGCAAATTAACCAGATGCTGTCTTGTTTGGCCACACACATGGCCTGACACCAAAAATATGATTCCAGGCATTATCTGGAATATCAATTGGATACAAATTAAAAAAAAAAAAAAAAAATTACCTTAAGTTTCTTTAATTTATCTTCATTGTCTGTTTTGTTACCAGCCACATCTGAACAGGTTTTAAGCTGCTTCTTCAGGCTTTCCACCAATTCTTTAGCATTAGCATAGCAATTTTGGTAATGTTCATGATCTTGCATATAACATATTCTGGTTTGGATAACATCCTAAAAAAAAAAAAAAAAAAAAAAAGAGAAAAAGAGTGAAATTATATGATACAAATAAACTACCATGGGAAATCATCATTGGCCGTGGCTTTATCTCTATCCAAGATACTTGGATAGAGATAAAGCTGATCACTAAATTCGCCACCAATGTGCAGGTTCAGGACTAGAAGCTCCCAGTTTCACAAAAAACCTGCTCCTGTGATTCATTTCCTTTCACCATTCGGTTTTGCAAGAGTTGATTGAAGGTGAAAGAAATTCAGATTAGAAGAATGTGCTGATGGCGTGAATTTAAGCTTGCCAGGAAGTGACTCACACACTTGACTTTTTTGTGACACATATGGAATGAGACATGTAGAATCCAGTCATGAAACTGCAATGGACTGCCCCTGACTGTGTTATAATTTCAAGTGGCACCTTCTGCAGCATGTCTGTCTTGCATAGCTCTCTTCATCTGCTGGTTCAACCATTGAGATCAGTTGTAATCGTCATCTGCTTGTTCCAACATTGGGGTCTTTGGGGTTGGTCGTGCTTAGTCCGAGTCCTCATCTTTGACCTTGCAGCTTAGGGTGGCCCTACCCAAAGTTTATGCCTCTTGATGACATTGCTCCCAGAGCCATTGGACCACACAAGTCTCTTTAACACAACAGGGAATGACAATCAGAGGTACACACATAGAAACATTATCAAATATTTTTAACAACAATAATAAAAAATGTTTTCATATAGTTGATGAAAATTTTATGCTTTTTTTTTAAAATTATTTTCTTACTTAGTGTTTGGTTTCTAAATTATAATGTGGTACTGTTTATGCCAACATCCAGTGTAAAATATATATAAATATATAGAAAATAAGTTAAATTTCGCTTAATGACACAACCACTGTGGGTCATTTTATGCTGAAGTGCCATAGAATTCTGCGATACAGAGAAAAGCTGTTTTATCCAATTGTGAGCAAAATTTCATATATTTTTCAATTATTTAACCCCAAGCAAGGCAATAAAGCCACTAAGATGCAATGGGGGAAGACTGAGTGTGAGAGTATATGAAGAAAAAAAATGAACAGAAATTAAAAGATAATGATTAATATTGCACTTACATTTTTGAAGATCAAAGATAACTGGAAAGCAAGAAGCCAGAAGAGGGTTCCACAAGCAAGAAGTGTGATAGAAGAAACTGTTAGCATAGAAATTACGGTGATATATAGCAATTTCAACTGATAAGACCTTGCTGCCAATCTAGTATTCCACTTAAGTTCATAAAGTCTAGGTACCAAAGAGGAAAGCTCATCAGAACAACTACCATGGAGATATTTATAGAAAAGGCACAAGGAAGATATGTTACAGCAGTGGTAAAGTGACTGAAGCTGAGATGCCAGGTCAGGGCTGATAACATTGCAGATTCTTCTATTTTATTAAAACTCTCTAAATACATAATAGGTGTACCAGGACAGATGTGGCAGCAATATTTAATGCATGGATGAATGGTAGATTTATAAATGTCTAAGATAGATTCCGGTGAGAAAAATTGTCTAACAAGACACAGTGAATCAACATTCCGAGCACCAGACCTAGCAACTGATTCAATATAGTGCTTCTACTTCATGTCAGTAGAAAAGGTTAGCTTAAGAAGGTGCAGGGAGTCACTCTCTTGGTAGTTAAACTCAAACATGCTGATGGAAGACATAAAATAGTCTCAGATGATTAAAAAAAACAAACATTGTTTACACTATTTACGGGACAATGGCCTCATAGATTAAATTGTTGGTTTGTAAATTTTGTGAAATATGATTGTGAGTTCAATCCCTGGTCAGGCAGTGTGTACTTGCACTCAAGGAAACAGGCAAGCAATAACCGAACCGTACTAAATAAAAATAAGAACTAGACGATATCCATAGATATGAGCAGTGGAACAAGAACAGTCTACACTCATAGATTAAATAAAGGGTTTAGTTCAGAATTCCCTGTAAGTTACACGTGAAGAAGGATGAAACATGGTGATAACAACAACAAAGATGAGGGCAATAGTCCTCATATAAATAGTGTAAATAATGATAACTCCACATCTCAGAAATTCAAACAGAAATAAGAGAGACCAGTTTTGTTTTGGAAGCATTAAAATTAACAAGCCCTTTATAATATCCAAAATGGATTCTATAATACAATAAATAATTATATTTTAGATAGCATATAAGATCTCGAACTTTATTTACATTTAATATTACAACATATATAGTTGGGTTAGGTACAATTACTGATGTACACAGTATCTGAGTGAATATTAGTTTACCTGTTATCTAAATTTTGTATATAACAAGGAAGTAGTTTTTTTTTTGCTATTTCTTTGAAGAAAACAAAGTAGGTTCAAAAACAGTAGATTTATAGAATTTAATTTTGAATACTTGGAATGCTGGTAAATAGCTTAGGAAAAGGAATTACCATATTTGACAGCATATAAGGCTAGCTTTTTTTTTTTTACTAAAAATATCTTTTAAAATTCCCCTGCATCTTATATGCCATATGTAGGTTTAAAATTTGTGATAGTCAGCCAAAATTAGCTACCTGGCAACTCCTATTAGCTTAGACTTTAGAGTAACTTTCATATACCTATTGTCATTATTTAAAAGGCTATTATGCAAATTAAAAGTGTTATCATTGATATTAATTTCATCACGTTTGATAGTAGTACTTTGTTTCAGTAAAATTATATGCAATAAATTCAAATTATATATTTGTAAAATATATTTGTTTCATTAATATTTTTCTTGTGATAACTTATGGTTACATTACTAAAAATACCATCAGAATTTTTATATCCTAATTATTCCAATAAGACGTTTACAAGACGCAGGTTGTACAGATCATATAAAGAATATAATAAAGTTTTTATAGGCTTGTGTTTTTTTTTCTTATTATTTTTTGTTTAATTGTAATCATGACTTGTTTAACCAGAATAATACCTAATAAATGTAGCCTGGGCTGTACCATTTACTAATAATTTTACTAATTGTTAGTTTTTTCTTGATTTGCCCTGCTAAAATTGGAGTGTGTCTTATATACCTGTGCATCTTATATGCTGTCAAATACAGTACCTTTATTAAATAAAGAATACAATCTGATATTTATCTTACCTTGATGTGTTTGCAAAGAGATTTATATTTGCTGGACAGTTGATTTCCAGCAGTTACTGAATGTTTATCATTGGTTTTTATTTGTCCAGTTTTTGTTTTGAGATTATCAAATTCATCTTTCTTGGCATCTATTTCATCTTGCAGTACCTGCAGAAGAGGAAAAAATTAAAAGTTGATGAATTTTTATACTTTATGGGTAATTCTTGTGTACCAAATACAAGTGCCGGTAGGATTCAATTATTTCTTTCAATTCCCCCCCTCTCTTCGCAAGGTGCTTTGATTGATCGGTTTGTTTTTATGGCTTATTGACCCTTTGCAGATTTTTGAAAACCAGAAAATATTTTTACACTGTAAGAATTTATTTTTTGAAGATAATTATTTACTTATACAAGTTTTACTAATTAACCCATAGCTGGGGGAGAAGAGGGGATTCATACATTTTCCATGGGTATCTGGACATAAGTGAATATAACGAACCCAATGGAAATTGGAACATGGTTCTCTGATTAACAATTCCAAGCCATTATCCATTGTATCACCCATATATCTAAGCTTACAGCACCTGGTATTCCCAAGTGGTCACCCATCTAGGTGCTGACCAAGCTCAATGTTGCTTAACTTTGGTGATTGTACAGGAACATAATTTGGCCATAAGTCTTGACAACATGCATGTTTAATATTTTTCAAATAATTTTCTTCTTGGTATTATTATTTTGTTCCAGAAATTAAAAAATCCCTGGTTATTTTATAAGTTGAAAAATTTCTATTGGCATGACTAATTTAGATGTCACTTTTATTCCAGATCAAAGAGTAATGGAGAGCAGAGAAAATATGAAGCTAAATTGATAAAATCAAGCAATTAATTCTTTATCCAATACAAGGTCCAAGTGCTTCTCAATGTGGAGGTTTATTGAATGAGGTGGTTGTATGAACATAAGAGAAGGTAAGGTTTGATTTGGTTAATGGCATATCAACTCCTTATGGGTCATTTAATGCTGAAATTTAATTTTCTTGGGAGCTTTGAAGTAATAAAAATATGATAGATGTTATTCTGCTTTCACAATTGAATACATGGTAGATGATACTCAGTTTTTATGCATATACATGTTTGTGTGGACATAATTATTAGTGACAGTGATATGTGTGTTTTATGTTGTAATTTTGTTGAGATTATATTTTGGAATACAGTTTGATTTCTTTAAGAAACTGTAGGATATTATATGGATTAATATCATGAAAGAGTTCTTTCATGTTGGTTGATTTTGTTTCATGGCATATCAACACCTCTATGGGTTATTTAATGCCAAAATCTAAATATTTTGAATGCAATTGTATGCTTTAAACTACAAATAAAATGTATTGTTGGTCATTTTGCTATAAAAGGTATTGCTAGTCGTGCTATTATAAATAGTATTTTGCTTTTGTTCACTATTTGCCCATAGCTGAACCATAACAGGTGCTACCACCACAGATCAGGGTGGACCGGGGAACAGCAACAATTAAGAGGTGGTTTCACGCTCCTTGAAACTTCCAATCTTCTGATCAGAGGTCTTGCTGCTGGATGTAGTTTATCATCATACACAGGACTAAGGAGGTAAGACATGCAGATTATGAAGAAACATAATGGTTAACCCTAGTCTAAGAGGTTAAGATTATAGTGATTGAAGAAGCATTCTCTTGGGAGTTTGTTTTACAAAGTAGTGATTGTTGGGAAAACGCTGTCAAAATGGAACTTCCTTCTTACTAAGGGAATACAAACAGAATGGGGTGATGTATCTCAATGTATATAACATTTCAGTTCTTAGCTGTGAAGGTCTGAACTAGTGGAACTAATGAATATAGCCTGTCAGAATGCTTCCACAAAAATAGAGATAGAGTTGTGAGAGGCTTGCAACATTTCATCAGTTAGAAAGGGGTTGCCGAATAGAAATAATTCATCCCTCACAAGGTTGAAAAGTGGAGGCTTGGCAGCTCCAGTCCATATATGACAGTAGTTTGGTGTGATCTAGCTCTTGCATCTATCATCTGATAAAATCCATGACTAGTACTTATCAGACTGAATCCAATGCAAATTGTCCCAAGAGAATGGGACACACAAAAAAATGCTTTATATTTTTTAAAGTTGTTATTTCACTGGAACTTTACTCACGCTGTTGATCTGCAGTAGTAAACAGACAGTGACAACTGGAAATTAAAAATAAAATAGCCTCATAGTGAGAATCAAACCTACATCTCTCTTGCTTTAGAGCAGGGTTGGTGAGGAGTTCCAGGGATCAATGATAGTCAATGGGTCAAAGAATGACATTGAGCTAAATTTAGGTTTGTGCACATATATGTCATATTCTTCAGTGCAGACGAAAGAAAGGCATTGATCTCTATGATCAACAGAATCAAAAGCCTTGCTTATATCTATCCAAGTAGCTTTTAACTTCTTTTGATGAGACTTATTTAATGCTACATTGAGCATTGCTTGCACTTTTTTTAATTGTTCCAAATTGATTTTTAAATAACAATCTCCTTTTTTCAAACTTTAAAGTTTATGATTATGAAGGTCATTTGATCTGATTGGTAGGATTGCATCAAGTATGATGCAATATTTGTTTATTTAATTTATGCACTTGGATATTAGTCGCAGTTATGCATTTCTGTTCAATAGCATCAGTTGTATTTAGGCTTGGTGTACTTATAGGAGGAGGCACAGTGGAGTAATGGATAGTGGCTCGGACTGAGAAATCGGAGAGCAGAGTTTGAATTCCAGTTGAATCCATTACATTCACTTACATGTTAATACCCTTGGAGAAGGTATGAATCCTCTTCTTCTCCCCCCAACTATGGATAAATAGTAGGACAGACCGAGTTCTTGGATGGCAACTGGTCTACCGCAGAAAGAAATGGCAAACTACTGCAGAAAAAAATTCGCCTTGTCAGTCATGTATCAAAAGATACATGATCGCCTAAGGATGTATCACACATGGCGCATAACTGATTGACTGTACATATATATTATTTGCTTGATTCATTGGCGTAATTAATATATTTACATAAATATATTTTTTGGAGAAAATTCTGAACCCGATCCAAATTTCTTAACTTTGCATATATTTTAGTTTTAAATTTTAATTGCTAACATATTACCCCATTTGGAAACCAGAAAACACTATCTGTTGAGTCAGAGATCCAGACGTTCAGAAGAAACCAGAGTCTAAAAAAATGACCCAAAATAATTATCTATATACAATATCAGTGTCATCTTCATAATAATGATGATTCAATTTCTCTATGTTTGTTATGATTACAAAGCAACATCAGCATATCATAGCACAATTTATGTTAGGGCAATAGTGTTAAAATTCTCTAACTAGAGAAAATAATCAGAATAAACAGCATATAATTCTACATTTAATGTTGATAAACATTTGCAAATATTTATAATACAGAGTGCAGCAGAAATACCTCCCACATAAGGGTAATACATTATTGACAATGGTTTCTTCATCTACTTAATGTCTTACCATTATGTAGGAGGTATTTCAGGGAGGTATATATGAAAAGTATTTCTACTGCACACTGTATAAAATCTATAAACAAAAAGTGATTCAAACTGAGTGGCGACGAATGTATTTATTTATAATAAAACAAAATATTTTTGATTCTATAAGATTCTATATAAAATAGACCCCTGCTTGACTTTTCTTGTATATTTCAGCAAAAATTCAAAAATATATCTGACAACTGAAACTTTGCTCTCAAAATCTAGCAGTATCATCATCAGTCCCATGACTAGGTGTGGTTGTAAGATTGTTGTGCTGTTGAACACCTGACTAGTTCTACCCAAATACCTGGGTTTAAAACTAGAGAGATATTCATTTATGTATAACACGCCTTGTGCATGTAGACCTTGCAGTGCACATCCCTCTTCAGGTCAGACTACAACTGATGACTACAACTTGAAGGCTCTCCTTGGACATTGATTCTATTCTAAAGGGACTCTCTACCCTGACCATTGACATCAGTCGAGGAACCCCACCACCCAAAAATGATATGTAATCACAACACTGGCTACAGAGCTATGGAGCCCATCTACTGCTTTGTGATTGATGGTTGTTGACCCTATAAGAAGGGTTCACCCACCATTTGACAGGTCTTGTTCTTAGTCTGGCTGGTTGTCTAGTCAGCCTACTCACGAGAAAAGGCTGTTGAGGGAACCAGTTTAATTGTGGTAGGTAGTACTGAATTACATGGTATCAGAGACAATCATAGAGAATCAACATGACACCATAGTTTTTAAATAGGTGACTGGCACCCTTACTGATTGAGTAATTAAATGAAAACTTCTTACCTTGAGTTCAGCAACTTGGTTTTGCTTCTCCTGTAGAGACAACTTTAACTGTGGATTTGTAAAACGGCTCTTCACATCTTTAAGCCAGATTGATAATTCTTCACACTCTTTATCAAAAGACTGCAAACTTTCAACAGTTTGTGACACGGAGTCAAGATTTTCAGAACACTCAATTTTCAGGTTTTCTAAGTCTTTTGACAGTTTGTGCAGATCGGATTTAATTTTGGCTTGACCTTTGACACCAGTCTGTGAAACTGTCTTCTCACCTTCTTCAATTGTGGCATCAACTTTTTTCTTTCCCTCATTTAATTCACCCAGAAGTTCCTTCATAAAATGGAGAGAAAATTTTCTGAAGAATACTTAAAGAAAATTTTTTAACTATTTTCTTTCAAGGTATTTTAAATACAAAAGTTTAGGTAAATTTCTGAAAAATGATCTTGTATATATTATTTGCATCTATAAACATTTTTTTTCCAAAAAGTATATTTTGAGCTAGACTCATAAAAATTCCACAGTTGTTAACAACTAATATTATTCAACACTTCATGCTTTTGCTTTTCTCTCAAACTTTGGCTGTATCTTTTCATTCTCTTCCAATCTTCACTATCCATATATTTTTTTATATAACTATTATGAAAACAAGGATTCATTATTTGTAGGTGAAAATAAGTGGCATATCTAGAGTATGACAAGCAGAGAACACTCTATGAGAACCATTTAGGGTGATTCTACT